>JAFMOD010000750.1:507068-770211 GCA_019802435.1 Corydoras maculifer
CAATATAGAATGGCCAGAAAGGCTACAGAAGATAACAAGAGCTTAGAATGTGCAAGTCAAACTATAAGTGATTAGCTACCAATGTCATGTTCTCTCAATAAAGTGTACGCAGCGGCATAGGAAAAAAAAGATGGCAAGTTAGCCAGTTAAGAAGTTACATTTCTTGGGGTGCCCACTGTATTAGTATTTGATTTTTTTTTTTCTTTAACTTCAACTTGAGTCAGTCAGCAGCCAAGGATATATTATAGCAGGTGTCATTTACTTAAAAAAAATTAAAATGCCAATACCAATACCTACAAGCGGGTTAAGAATATAAAGAGTATTAAAAAAATGCTTCAGACAGAAAAGTGTCATCATTTTAATTTCATTAGTTCCATTAATTCTACAGATTGTTACAGTCAAAAACAGGCTATGGTCCATGATTAACATCTTACACAACAATTTACATTACCAATAATAAAATTGTATTATCTTGGGAAAGAAACGGTATTTAACAGAGCTTTGGGAAAACAAATAGTGTAAGATATAATCAAAATGTTGCGACAAGTCAAAAAAGCCCAACCTGGCGTTTTAGTTTGTATAGCCAACTTAGTCAGTTTACTTTAAACAAATTCGGTGATTTTAACCATGTTCTCCTCCAGATAAACAACAGGATTATATAGATAAATAAATATATAAACATCTACTGCAGGTGAGCAGTAAATGATGATATGACTAAATCTTGGCAAAATATGAGTCGTCTTCTTAATTGTAATAACAGGAATTTGGAAAAAATCTATTTTAAACACATGTTCTTGGTAATTACAAAAAAGGGAGAGGTCTTTAAAAATCTTTGAGGTCAGAATGGCGGTCATGTACACATAGCTAACGCACAGTATGTAATACAGAGCAACACTGGAAAATGTTGCCACAACCCATGTACTGATACAATAAAAGGAGCTGAGCTCTGCTCCCCAGCGATATAAACTCATGGCCAATGACAATTGGTAATCAATGATATCAAATTTGCTGTGTAAATTATACACAGGGCCATGATGAGCAAGTCCACACTAACTCATTTTAAATCACATTAGATTTTAAATATAGACAAGTGCATAATGGTACAACAGACAACTCATTTACAAGACTGTCAGCAGGTAATTAGTATAGAATTAAATTAATCTGAACACTTATGTAAACTATTTTTAAATTCGGGAACCCAAGGCTTGGATTCCATCTCCACAGTCGTCCATTTTGTTGCATATGTTGTTAATAAATGTGAGGCGTCTGGATTTTCCATTGACTGACAGAAAAAAAACAAGCTTTTTAAACTTTACAGAGGGACTCGGATTAAAAAAAAAAAAAAAACATTTAAAAATTGCGACCCCATTGCCGGTCCTCTTTTGGAGACAAGTATCACTGTCCCAGTTGTAGGTGTTGAACTGGCGACTGTTCCTAGGACATCCCAGAAGCTACTATAAGCCACACTGGACTAACGAAATGTTCTTCATTGTGTCAAGGGAGAGTCCAGCTTCCTGCATAACAAAGCTGAAATACAAATAACCAAAACTGAGAATAAAAATCCACAATCAACCATAAAGTGAGACGAAGCCTAAAAGGTTTATATATCACATTTTCAGAATACTTTACTAATTCCCATTGGGAAGTTGCAGTTTTTACAGATGCCCCATTAGTTGTGATTATTTATAAAAAAGTAGAAATAAAAAACAATAAGCGCATTAAAATTAAACTAAAAGCATCAAAAATACACAATAGAGTGAAAGTAAGGTGGCATATATACAGAGTGTAATATCTATTATAGATCTGAAAAAAATCTATTATATATCTGAAAAATTTTCATATGGACTCATCTGTTTTTGTCCTCCAAATTATTTACCTCTTCTTTTACATTAACATTTTGCATCTAATTATACTTTATGCATTTTTTAAGGCTAGATAATATAGAAAATAATATAGTTTCTACTTACTGTATGGTCTTAAATAGACAACAGTCTAAAACAAAGTAACATTGCCACCTATTGGTTAAGCTTTTTTTTGCATTTGATCTTTATGTTGGAGCTAACTTCTATTTAAAAAGGATTCATTTTGGAGTCCATGTCTAACCATTAGAATAATTACATTATGATAAGAGGAATCAATACACATTTTAAACTGACAGTGGTTAGACAGATTCACACACAGGGTCTGGGCAGGTGAGCAGTGAAACTCTAATAACAGCATTAACAAATCATTTCTTTTTAAGAGAAGCATTGGTCTTGTGAGGTTTATGAATTTTTTTAATTTGTAGATTGTGTTTTGAGATTTTTATTATCTATGATTAAAATAACACTAATATACATTAAAAAGTAAATATATATTTTAAAAAAAAACAGCCGCTGTTACATGATCAAAAAAGGAACATTTTGCTGATCACTCACTAGTAAAGTAAATGACTATTTTTCATTAAATGTCTTCAAACTAAATAGTTGCAATTAAGTTCATTAAAAAAAATGGTAGGCCCTACTGTACTAGATTTGCCTATTAGGCCTTGTGCTACATACAATACAGCTAAATCAGTTATGTAAAAACTAAATTCTAT
The DNA here is from genome assembly GCA_019802435.1 of Corydoras maculifer. Lineage (NCBI taxonomy): Eukaryota > Metazoa > Chordata > Actinopteri > Siluriformes > Callichthyidae > Corydoras > Corydoras maculifer. The sequence goes on from JAFMOD010000750.1 coordinate 509,647, forward strand.
AGCACACAAACAATGCATATAGCAAGTTAACTCGTGAAAAAAAAGTGTTTCTAATCACTGACGCAAAAGTAACTCGTTTTATTCTTACCAGTCATTTGTAGAAATAGTGTAATACACAGGTGGTTTGTCCAAGTCACCATTGACTGTTGCTTCCTCATGCCCACTGGCTCCCATGTTTGTAAAGATGAGCCAGTCTCCCACATGGAGTTCTGGGAGCAGGCAACGCTCCACTACCTGGTCCAACGCATCACAGGATGGTCCCCATAAACTACAGGGAAACACTGGGTCATCAGCTGAGAAAGACGTCTGCAAACAGATAACGGCAGAAACATCACATGTATGCCAAGCATTTGTTTATAAATAGTCTTATTTATTAGATCAGGTATTTGTGTAGAACTCATACCTTGTGCACTGTGGGGGATAGAATAGTGTTTCCCATGAGTTTGCCAACAAAAGATCCAAATACACCCTCGCTCAAATAGTACAAATACTTTGGATTATCATTGGGAGTCAGCTCGGCTGCAGATGACAAAACATTCAGGCTGTTGATGCCCAATATAAGCAAGTAATAAGGAACAAGTTTAAACTGACACTATAACAGTGTTCCAATCAGCCACAAGATAGTTACTAAGCAACTGAGTAGGAATGTAGATGGTTTTTGTTTTAGTTACTGGTAGTTTTTTTTGCAGAAAGCAGAAAATTTTGTGTGTTATCCAATGTCAAGTCATACTTATTACAATTACCTACTCAAATACATCAAAATTCATTAATTCTTTCATTCATTATCTCTCGCTTTATCCTCTATTAGGGTCGCGGTGGGGTTCCCCATGCCCATCCAGGGGAGAACGTTTCGGGCGCTGGGCAGAGAGACCCAGGACAGGGCGCCAATCCATCGCTGGGCAATACATCAAAATAATTGGGAAAATATTTAAAGGGTTAAGTATGCTTTACTCACCATGGAGATCCTTGGCTACCATTTTCTTGCCAACAACATTTACAGCCAGTGTGAAAGAGGAAGACACATAAAATGTTCCTGGCTCAGCAATGACATGCACCCCAGACTCAAGAGGAAAATAAGCCTCCAACAGCGGTCTAATAGCTGCATCAGTCTGCGCGGTCATCAAAACAAAGAGTTCAGCATACATAATCAGGAATAATGCAATGAAGGGTATTGAGTAAACATGACAGGAAAAAACATGTTACCTGTTTTAACTGAAACTCAGAGCCACTGAATCCACTCCCAATATCCAAAATCTCCATATTGAACCCAAGCTCCTCCTGTGGAATAACAACATACACATGTATGAGCCCTTGGCTGTATATAAAGAATATTCCTCCTAAGTTATATAATATCAAGATTTACAAACAGTTATATACAAGTTAGTATTTGTCTACTCACCCCCATATCAAACACACAACGGGCATCAGACAGAGCATGCTCATACACTTGGAGATCTTTGCATGTTGTTGGCACATGAAAGCTGGGATTACGCACAGAGAAGAGTCCAAATGAGATTCCCAGAAATCACGAGACTTCTTATAAATGTCTCAAAAGAAGCCACTTACAGCACTCCGACCACATCCACACCCAGCTCCTTGGCAGCTTCCAAAAGATGCCGACAGCTTTTTAGGGTGCAGCCAAACACCATGCCTGCCTCCTCCTTAGTTTGAGTTTCAGTGCACAACTGCAAGAGCAGCCTGTGAAATGTGAAAAGAAGTAAGTCTGACATGAAATCATAATGAATGGCAAGGATTATAAATACAATGATAACAGAAACCAACCTGGCATTGGGGTGAGCTCGAGCAATCTTGCAAAGTTCTGCCTCACTGTCACACACCATGTAGTTGATACCATGCTTCGCGGCATGTTTGATATGTGATTGCTGCTTACAAAAACCTGACAGGATGATGTTCTCAGGAGGGACATCGTGGTTAAGTACCAGAGAAACTTCAGTCTAAAGGTATTTAAAAAAAAAAAAAAGGTATCAATTACACAAACCTTCTATAGAGGAACAAAACAACATCAGATTTTCAGCAGGAGATTATCCTTGAAGTAGAACATATCAAAAGAATATATTTCTTTACTTGTTACAGAGACCTATTCATTCAGTTAGAATTTGTACACGAGTAAGTCATATGACATTTTAAAACTGGGTCATGTGCTAAAGTTATGTGTCCAAAAAAGTGGAAGTTGGTGCTTCCAGCATTTAAGATGTACTATGAATTTTATTTGAACACTAACAATATTTAAACCCAATTATGTTGTTTATTTTGTAATAAATCTATTACTTTCCATATCTTAACTGCTGGTACCATGATTAAATTTGTGTCTTTTGTAGTACACTTCAAGTTTTTTAAACTAAGCCATGCAAAATAAATAAACCAGTTAAACAGAACATCACCTTATTTGCACAGACAAAACCAACTCCTAGTGCAGCCAGAAGCTCGATGACCGCAGGGCTGCTGTTACATTTAACCGGGTAAAAGGGCCGCACCATGGGCAGGGTGCTCTGCCACAGAACATGCTGCTGCATTAGAGCACCTAGGTTCGCCACAACAAACGCATACTTTTCATCCTGTGGACAGAAGTAAATAAAAGCAATACACATCAGCAAACAGACAGCTGCAAACTAAAACAATTAAAGTACTACAGGCAGACTTACCAGTACTTGTTCATAAATGTGGTTGTCAATAACATCTTCGAGGGTTGTTCCACCCTCAAGCAGTTCGACAATGTAGTTTGGTTCATCAGTTAGTCCTTTCATCTCAACCGTAGTCCGCAGATCCGACAATCATAGAGAGTTGACTGAGCCTTTGGGTCCTCTAAATATGCAACAAACTTAAATATGCAACAACAAAAAAAGTTAAAGCACAAACAATGATTATATTCTTCTCAGTAATGAAGCAAGAAAATATGCCACAGACTTAAGAATTAATTCATTTAAAGGGCCTTGACCATCTACAAAACACATACACATTAATACTCACATGGACAAGATGGGAGATGGACCTCTCCTGCTATCAGCTAGGATCCCAAGGAGGCTCGGCGTTAAAGTCGAACTGCTCGCGGTAGAGCGCCTTTCCTAGGCCTTCTGGGTAGCGCTTATACGCATGCACAGAAAGAGGGGAGCCCTACAGATAATAAGAACATCCACTTGTTTTAATAATAATAAGATACCCAAATGTCTAAGACTTTAGTCAGCATATATAAATATTGGCTTGTTTTAGAAGCATGTACTGGTCTAAACCCCACCTTAGAAAGAGTGTGAATGAATGAATTCGGACATAAGAAACTGATAAAGCTGATCTTATTTTTTATTAATGGATAATTTCTACACATACATTTTTCTGATGTTTGTTGCTGTACAGTATTTGGTTCTTGTTCAGTTGTATATGAGGTCAGATGAATACAAATGAATGCTGTCAGAATGCAAAATCCAAGCAGGAGGGAAAAACTGAACTCCGAATGACATTGTGTGTCAAAAAAAAAACTAAATTACACAAATTGAAGTAGCTCCAATATGTTACCTCAGCCCCTTCTAAATGCAATTCATCCTATCTCATACCCATCGAGTACAGTGTCTGTCATACTTTATTAGGAAATTAAAATATGAAGCCTAAATCATTAATTACCACTATTGTGTACAAATTGTATGTATTTATAAAGCACATTTTAACATTGCTTAAAATAATTAAACGAAAATAAAAGTAATACACGTTATCCATCAGTCATTATCCAGTTAACAACCAGAAACAGCATGAAGCATGCTCTGGCGGTTCATAGTGTGAGTACACCGTTACGTTGATTCACTTCAAAACTAAAGAAACTCGGAATTTTGCAGTGATTTCCTTTGCTGTTGAGCTCCTGTTAACATGTTTAGTTTCAGGTGGTGGATCATCACCGTGGTTGCAGGATAAGTCATTTTCGCGAAGTTTGCATGTTACGTTCTTTAGTTCTGTAAAGTGTGAAGTGCTCCCACATTCTTGATTTAAGCCGAAGCTTTCACGTTTCATTTGTAGAGTTTATTAAACTTTGTTTATTTCACAGATTCCGCCTCCGCTATGCCTCGTTTCGTTCAAACTGCTCTTATTATTTTTTTGAGGTGAAGCAATTGTGCGACACAACGAATCGATAATGGAATTCGCTGTCGACACTTTTCATAATCGATTCATTGTTGCAGCCCTAATTGCCACCAACTTCAAATAAATGTATTATGGGAAAAAAAAATTATATATATATATAAAGAGTCAACATGTTCATAAGTTCACATTAATTAAAGGCTTACATTTATCATTTACTAACCACCAAACAGATTTTGTTTTTATTCACAGGTTCCTAATTAAAACCCTAATGCAGAAAATAAATTACAATGTCTTTATAGGGTCCAAATTTAAAGGTTTAACCCTAAGTATGGAGTAGATTTAAAACTCAGTTTATACAAGTAAACACTTTTGACATAATACAATTATCTTGTTTAATCATCAATATTTTATTTTTCCACTGTTCCACACTTAAATGAATTATATATCGCTTTTATTATGGACATGGCAAAAACTAATTTAAATTCAACTATAAAACAAGAATATGATAAACATGATTTCATCCACCACTGACAGACAGCACCATGATGGGTATGTAATATGCAAAGTCACCTTTAGTTATCAGTAATGATAAAAGGACTTGTTAATAATGTTATTACATTTGAGATGCAACTATGAACCTTTCCAAGTTAAATAATAACAATCATACACTGAACTCCATAAAAATGTTACCTCATCCAAGTATTAAGATGCAATTTTATTTGAGCCCTAAACTAAGCAATAAAGGTTTAGAGATAAACAGAGGGGTGGCGTATCAGCAAATTCCTATCAGGATTACACCACAAATATTTATATTTACAGCACTTTGCTCATACCCTTTTTCAGAATGACTTAAATAGGTCAGCCACACATCATACAACTTAGGCAAGTCTGGGTTAATGTCCTTGCTCAAGTCTAACAGTGACAGACTGACAGCGCTGAACATTGTGGTACATAGTACAGTTCATAAAATTTATAACAGCGAGCTTTAATCTGATGTTTACTAAAGGACAATGTGTCAAGCAATCCGACTCCAAAACAAACAAGGCAGTCTCACCTCAAAGTTACCTCTATGTTACGCAAAATCAATCATGACAATAGACTACAAAGTTCTATTATTAAAGTGCTGTCAAATACCCTGGCTTACATACGCTTCGGATAATTAATCAGTGTTAAACTCCGGGTGTAAAATGATTCACCCTACAAGGTTAGGGGTATTTAATAAAGTTGCGCAACACATTAATAGATATAATGGAAGTTTGACGAACAGCTGACGTGCGGGTAAAACAGTCTCTGGAAAGAACCAAAACGTCAATCGCATATGCACAAAAGCTAGTTAGAGTCTAAACGGATAGCAATTACGTTTTGGACGTAGTCGAAATTATTAATTTAATGTGTACAGCGTTTTTTTAATCACCAAAGCGAACATAAACAAATGTCAGAAGAGCCCGGATCAGGTCCAGGGAATGAACGCTACAAAGCCTATTCACCAACGACAACAGTAAGTCGCCTATAAATATACACACACATACAAAACAAAGCTTGTACTATTTTCGCAATAAAAACGCCTGATCTATTTTAATAACCTGTTGGCCTCGTTGTAACGTGACGTTGAAGCCTGTTTCTCATAAACTAAAGCTCAAACGCGAAAACCGAGCGCGAGCACAGCCGCCATGTTGCAGCAAGTCAGCGTGAAGCTGCGGGAGAGTGTCACGATCCAAAACTGTTACTTACGTGAGATAACGGCTTGAAGGTTTTGGAAGATCGTCTCCTCTTTTTCGGCGGAATTTTTAAAGAGTAGTGGGGACACCGGAGTGAGAAAGAAAAGAGGCCGTATTTGCCATATATCTGAGAAGCACACTGGAACACTAGCAGGCGACTCCCTCCGTCTACATGCAGACAAGAAATGGTCGGCTGAGGAAGGACATCAATGAGGTTGGCGACGAGTTTGTGGGCGGGACATATGAGCTAGAGCCTATAAATCTAAAGGCTTTTCCAGAGCCGCCACGTAACTGGGCGGGGCTGCTGTCAACCACATTTTGCAGCAGCCAATCGTGCACGCAGTAACTGTTTGAAGAAGACTACCAAATACGCATTTCCGCGTAGTGTTGATAACACAACGCGGACAGACGTCATCCAAATAGTAACGCCCCATAAGGTAGAGGGGTGGGATAGCATTCAAACAACTTAATCCCGCCAAAAACAGGAGCCACACTATAATAACATTTATACACGTACAACATCTGTTTTGCAGATTTTCACTGTATATTTATAAAATAATTGTTGCAAATGCAAAAACAAAATGGGTCAAATTTACAGCTTAAACCTTCTAAAACTAGCAATGAAATAAGACAGACCAGTTAGAACCAGTCTTCTCTTGCTAAATCTGGTATACAACTACACTACCAACTAAAAATAACAAGATGCCAGTAATTTAGTAATTTCCCTAAAGTAGGGAACAGTGTTACCGGTAATATATTTTTTATTCTATAATAAAATATAATTCTATATTTTTTATTGTATAATATTATATAAAGTAGAGGTTTTCATTGTATTCAGTTGAAGGTAAAAATATACATTCTTTGCATTATTTTGGAATAGGTATATCTGATTATGCATATAATTTATTTAAAATCATTTGTGCATTAGAATCCCATTAAATGTATTACATGTAAAACAAAAACCATTGAATAATACTTGCAATAATAGTAAATATCTTAAAATATTTTGTTATAAGAGTTGATTTAAAAAAAAAAATAATGCAAAAACAAATGCTATTTAATAAAGCGTTGAAATGTAAAGATTTTTAAAAGGCTTCTTAAGAAGGGGCTTAAGTTTCCTACACAGAGGAGAAAATATGAAAAGGGGAAGAAATGTGCTCCAAAACACTGAATATAGGAGGTTACTTGGACACGACAAATGAGACCATAATAAATAGTTGTTGGTAACTTCAGGCATAGACCAACATGGCATTCTGTGATGAATTTGGCAGGGTTGCCTGGTAATGTCAAATGACAGATTAAAGATCTGAGCTATGATTCCTGCATACAGAACATCCACCTCCTTTTAAGTACATACAGTAATATAGTTTATTATTCACATGTGCAACTACAAACAGTATGGAATCACGTCCAGTACATTATGTAAACCACATATCTTACATAGGAACAGGGGTGGAGAGAGTTTCCAAATGCCTCAAATCAAGGTTTTACACAAATGAGTCATTTAAAAATATATTTTATTGGATATTTTTAGCAATCGTTCAAGACTGAAAGGAAAAAAAAAAAAAAAAGTTTCAGTGCATTATTATAGATAACAAGTTTGTATTCAGATCAAATGTCATGTACATCAGGAACAATTAATATATTTATATTGTGTGAACATTTTTATTTAGTAGTTTATATTGCAACACATTTAAATTCATGTTAAAACAAGTGTTACCTTTACCTAAACACAGTCAGCATTAACACATCAAAACATTAAATAATTTAATCTCACCTTTCCATCAAAGCATGTCTCACGACACGGAGTTGCAGAAGGCAAACACACCTCTGTGGCACACATGAAGTAAATCTTTTGAAAAAGCAAGAAAAATACATAAGCTAATTTTATACACATTATTTCAGGAAGGTCATGTGAATCATCTTACCTCCTCACTCAGATATTTGTTAGTTGCCTGGTCCATAAACTGAAAGGCTTTTACTTCAAAGCGGCGACGGTGACGATTCTGTTTCAAATTTCCCATGTAGAGAACTGAGATGTTATCAGAATCTAGAGGATTGGGACAGCTGCAAAACAAAGTTTGGATAATACAATAGACAAACACCATTTCATTGGGGTGCTGTAAAATTTTTATCCCATCATGAACAGCTGATAATCATTAAACAAAGTTAAGTTTCAATCAAAATAAAATCTTTTTAAACTGGTTTTTGCAGTTAGAGCTTGCTTACCCTTCAAATAGCATAACTAAGGCACTTGTAGCAGAGCGTGGATAAGCTACACAATAGTTCACCAACAGTGTAGCCTCAGGCTTCCGAGAGTTCAATCGCACTTCCAGATATAATGGTTTACCAAGAAGAACATTTAAAGGCTTATGACTTGGAGAAAATGAAGTAAAAGTTTCATCTGGGGAAGGGGGCAACATTAATTAATCGATAGGCAATACAAGTACCACATCAAGACAGACAAGAGTATACACAAGAAATAAATCAGTGAAAAGAGATATACCATTTGCAATTCGAAGCTGCACACCATACAGTCCGTCAGCCCTAACTACAGAAGGCAGGCTAGGACTCATCACCATGTACCCTGTACTGGCCCTAGCCATTAATGTACCAACTTCAGAGTAGCGGCACTCAACCATTATACTACAAAAGAAAAGATATGTACTTAATCTATGCATTACAGCCTCATGTTTGTACATGACACTACATGAAGTTTTTTTTAAATGCAAAAAGGACAAAACAACAACTTTTGACTCACGTGACTGGATGATCCCTGGTAATAGTGCCATACTTCAGGTTGTGTGACTTTAATTCTGTGTGTATTACAGCCATGTAAATAGTGGTTTCACCAATCCGCTAAAATTAAATAAGACTCAAAATTATCCTTCCATCATTCAGTTTAATAAAAGGAACTTAACACCAAACTTTAAAACTCACATAAGAATATGTTCCACATTGAGTCACTGAGAACTTGAAGACAGCAAACTCTTCATTAAAGCGAACAGGTTTACAACCAGGCTTTGTTCCCACAACCAAACTTTTGGGGTTTACAGGAATACTTGTGATATTGGAGTGTATTGCAAACACAAATGTCCTATCAGCAGTACATTCTTAGCAAAGAAAAAAGGTTTAAAACAAAGTTGTATTTTTAAAATCTGGTCTAGCTACTTCCTTGCACTTGTGATTTATTTTTTTAGGACCATACCATCTATAGGATAATAGCAGGCAGATGTGTCAGAGTCAACGCAGCAATCCTTCGTCAGGCAATCATCAACAGTTATTCCAGCAGGACCACATGCCAGCCTCTGTTCAATAGGAATGTTGCAGCCTATAATCAAATTAGTTTGTTTTTTTAATAATTAGTTCTTAATACTTCACTGCATATACAGTCCCTTCGACAAATTTTGCCCACACTGGTAAACATAACCAAACCAAGTAATTAAAATGTCACTACTTAATTGTCCTCTTTTTAATATTCTAAATTGTAAGTGTTAATGTGATCTAAAAATTGTATGAAAATAATTTGGAAGGCTCCGTTCAATTATTTTTGCTTTCTCACAAAGATGTCAGCCTGAAATTTTTTTTCAACACAAAATGCTGAAAAAAAAAAAAACATGACAAAGGATGAATATTTTCCACATTTTAGCAAATAATCTTACACCATCCCTGCTGTATCCACTCATCTTCCTACCATTTCTATAAAAACTTTTGTAATACAGCAAGGTTCTTAAGGTGGGCTTTAATTGGGAATTTGGTCAGCATTGTGGCAAATGACTCTTGAGCTGACTTGTTGACTGTGTGGCAAAGAGTTAGGGGTATGGCTAAGCCTAAACAACTTACCTCACAATTTACACAGTTGCAGACTGGCGGAACTGGGGTTTAACCTAGTTATTAATAGGATCTTAAACACAAAGACACCATGGGCACAGCATTGTTGGCTCACCTCCAAGTGTAAATTTTTGTGGTAGTTTCCGACGAGGAGAAAATGTGTGCCTTGCAATTGGCACACGGGAACACTTGAAAGAGGGCTGTTTCGAGCGTCTAATACGTTTTTGTGTGGGTACAAGGTTACATTTGGTATCACAGGACAAGGTAGCTATTTCAGTAGGGCTGACTTCATTATGATACATCAGCTTCAGGGAGTATGTTCCCTCCTGGAAACATTTACACAGTTAAAATACTACACAAAAAAAAGTCACATAGAAGGACCCAAATGTCACAACTCACATTATCGATGAGATGACAGCCAGAGAAGCTCACATGAAGGACATTGTTCTCCTCTTCCATGGTAAGAAAATAACCACAGATCTTTACATTTTCTTGAATTGGATACATACCTGATAGGCCTACAAAATTACACATTTTTAACGACAAGTTCAAATAAAAATGGCAACTTCACCAAAAAAATAACACTCACTCAAAACAATGACTTCAGGAAATGACGCTAAGGGCAAGATCACCTTCATAGCATCTTTGCCACAAGAGACTGAATAATTTTGGTGTTTTCTAAAACCATCCTCTTGACTTGGATCTGCAAACTGGACCAAAACATCTCCTTCATAAAAATAATCATAGTTTTGGTATGCCAAATTGATGGGATCAGTTTGTGCCAAAAACAAATCAATGAAATATAATAACAAAACCCCAAACACTCTCAAAAACATGATTTTAACTTATGTAGTGTAAGAGATACTACTACTCAGGTACCCAAAAACAACTTTGAAAGATTTGTTTGAACTCCAGTCATTAATAACACCTGTTTCTAGTTACACCTAATACTTAATTAAGGGTGAGCTGGCTGGTGATAGGCTTGCTTCAGTAAAAGCAAGTAAAGCACAATGTAGGAAACATTAGATTGTTTAAAACTATTATGCATATTATGCTATTTAGAATGGTTGTAAAACATTCACAGATCTTTAATTAAAAAGATTTGTTTGTGACATATGCAAAATATGTAAAAAAAAACAAAACAAAAAAAAAAAACTATTCATCAAAAAAGGTGTTGATCTAAATTATATACACAGTGTCAGGCAAATGTTGGACATCCCTGGTCGAAATATCGCCTGTGACCTACCTAGCACTTATTGGGGAAAACAGCAAGGAAACACCCTGGACGGATCATCATCAGTCCATTTCAGGACACATGTACATACAAACACATTCATCTGTACTTTCATAACTGCTTTGGTAAAACAATGAGTAAAATATTAATAACATTTTTACAAAAGTTAAAATATACACTATTGTACCCGTCCATCCATCCATTATCTTCCGCTTTATCGTCTACTAGGGTCGTTCCCCATGCCCATGCGGGGGAGAACGTTTCGGACACTGGGCAGATACACCCAGGACATGGTGCCAGTCTATTGCTGGGCACACTATAGTACCCCCAATGCTAATTATTGGATCTGAAAAAAAGAGTGCCTATATTACATCTATTTTCGCAAGCTGTATGTAAAAGAGGGTATTGCCACAGTGACAGTCTATGTACTACTAAATGTACAATAATTTATTTTAATTCAATTTAATTTACCTTAGTATTATGTCCATAGGCTGTAGGTGAAATTATCCACTCATTCCGATCACATTTTCAGGGCTGACAGAGCCTAACTGCAAAACTGCAGAGAAACACCTGGGAAAGATCACCAGTCTTTTCTTATTGCTGGGCAGTCACACATGCATACATTTACACCTGGGTCACTTTTGTGTTGCTTGACTAGCATATTTCTGGACCAAGAGCTAAAAAGCTGGAGCTCTCAATGGGAACCCATGCAGCATGTTAAAAAAATGCCAATTCCACACATGTTACATTTAAATTGTAATTATAATATATATATATATATATATATATATATATATATATATATATATATATATAACATGGTGGCTTAGTGGTTAGCACATTCTCCTCTCAGCACTAGGGATTCCCGGTTCAAATCCCAATCTGGGTGGAGTTTCCATGTTCTCCCCGTGTCCGTGTGGGTTTCTTCCGGGATCTCCGGTTTCCACCCACAGTCCAAAAACATGGATCAAGTCAATTGAGTTCTCCAAATTGCCCCATATAAAGTGTGTTTGTGTGCGTGTCAGTGTGTGTGAGTGTGTGCCCAGCGATAGATTGGCGTCCTGTCCAGGGTGTATCTGCCCAGCGCCCGAAACTTTCTCCCCTGGATGGGCATGGGGATCCCCCCCCACCGCGACCCTAATATAGGATAAAGCGGAAGATAATGAATGAATGAATGAATGAAAAAAATACAGATAATATAATACATATATATATATATATAAAGAGAAAATAAAGAGAAAATTAGACCTTTTCTCTTCGCTATAAGCGCAGTATATTTTACTTCGTGGCCGTTAAACTGTGGAAATCGATCCAACCTATGCCACATTTAATCGATTAGTAAAACTGCAAACCTCAAGACTTATGTTTGTTTACATTCCTCAAAGAAGCACGTGGAAATACAATCTTGGCTTTTTATTGGGCCATGGTCATTTAAACTCCACCCAATCTTGATGTTCATTGGCTAGTTTAATACACGACTTTTTCACTACTCGCTCTTCTATTAGTCACTGTGAACCCAAGCCCCTCCTACTAGGGAAATCAAAACTATCAGAGTGCTGTCTGAAAGTTCTGTCTGATTAAATAACACCGTCAAAATTAACAGTAGTAATTATATTGAGGAGAACATATACGATCAATTATATTAATATATCGGAATGTTTTTAATCACTTAATTATATACTAATTGAAACCCTAAGCAGAGTCATTTCGCTAATATTCAAAGCCAAAGCCATACTCGTGTGTCAGCTTGTAAACTAGATACCACGTCCCAAGACCCTCGATTAATAAGATGGTATTTATATTTTATACATAGTGCTTTTGACGGATTGCCATGCCATTGACATGACGTGTCAATATAATAAAGAATATTGTCGCGGCCACACATGCGCAGTTGAAACACAGTCGCTGCCCTTATAAACAGTTGGCGCCGGCGCGAGATGTTCATTTCACCCAGCGCCAAAGGTAAGATGAAGTCCCACTGTCGTATTATCCTATAATTAAATATTTTGTTAAGATTGTTTAATATAAATGCTTACTAGTACGAACTATGGATTAGCTGTGATAAGGGCTGACAAAACCTGATTTTATCATATGTATAAAATGTGAGGAGTTTCTTTATGTGTCCAGTGTAGCTAGCCTGCATAGCCTTTTAGCCTGCAGCTCCAAACGAAATTATTATTAATTACTACAATCAAATATATCTTTTAACCCATATACCCGTCTAGTTTGTTTCTACTGGCTTCGTGCATCTCTAAATTGTTTTTTTTTTTGTGCCAAAGCACTTCATTTGGTGACTTTAAAGATTCGAAACTGATAATGGGAATCAGATTAAGAGTTAATTCATTTATATGTATGCATTATTTGCGTTTTGCGTCTTTAAACGAAGGTCTTGTAAGTTACATGTTCTCTTTGTGTGTTCTGTATTTATTAAATGACACTCATTCGCACACTGGCGCTTTATTTGCACAGCCCGGGCTTATTTTGGCGCGATCGAACTTTTAAACCTGCAGATAAACCAACGGACTGTATCTCGATATCACCTCTTATTACACAAAATGCAAGAATAATATCACTAAATATACAATATTAAGCCTGTGTGTGTTTAGTGAAGCGCAGATCATCTTGGAGATGTGGGTTATTTTGTACATTATGTGATCTGATCGCCGGGGTGCTGAGCGGAACTTTGTTTAGCGGCTAACGTTTATTCATGCAGCTAATGCACTTTCACATTTACTCCTTCAGGTCAGAAGTGATCCAGTGCAAACTATTCAACACCATGACCAGAAGAAGGTACGAAAGCAGCTTTATTGATCGTATGTATATATTTATAGATGAATAGGTTTTCCAAACGCGTGACTCGTTTTGTTTGATCGCAGTGGACGCATTCAAGCAAGATCCGAAAATGGAGCCACACACTCGGACAAGATAGTAAAGATAAAGAAGGAGGTGTGTGGAGCTGGTTCTACTTGTTAAGGTGAACTTCATTGGATTCCAACAGTGGAGTATAATGTGTTTTTTATGTTTGCAGCAGAACAGCAGAAAGAAAATGCTGAATAAAAGACTAAATGGGGAAGCTCAGGTATGTTAATACTATGGAAGCCAATTTCGGCTACCACTAAGAAGAAAAGGCAAATGAATGTTAGAATTATGAATTACTAAAGTATCTCGGAATTCAGATTTTTTTTTTATATCTAAACTGCCAAGTCAAATATGCTAAGCATATGGCGACCCCTAATGGGAACAGTTCAACGAGAGAATCTGCAACCTTTTTAGACAAAATGTGCTATGTTAAAAGGTGTGGCTGGTATCTGCTGGTGATCTTTAATAATCAATTCCTCGTTTTATTGTAGAATGGATGGACACAGGAGGGCTTGTGTAGACCTGAGATCCTTACGGAAAGCCCAATGGAGGGCCTTCAAGAAGCATCAGATCACTCTGACTTTTCTCAATGTCAACAATCCCCTCTCCCTATTCTCAGGTCAGTCACAACAATTCATGTAAAAGCTTGTTGTTAAAGAGGTGTGAGCATTTGTTACATATTAACATTAAACAGTGTTAATGCACAAAGATGGTGGAGATGATGCAGGGCAATGATATTACTGCAATAATAACTATATAAACATCATCTTCCGCTTAATCTTAGGGTTGTGGCCTATGCCCATCCAGGGGAGAATGTTTCAGGCGCTGTGCAGATGCATCTAGAACAGGGTGCCAATCTATCGCTGGGCACGCACACACTCACAACCTCAATTTACTTTAAATCCATGTTTTTGGACTATGAAGGAAACTGGAGAACCCAGGGGGAAAACCAACATGGATATGGAGAGAGCATGAAAACTCCACCCAGATTGGGATTTGGAACTGGATTCCCAGCACAGAGGCAAACGTGCTACCCACTAAGCCACCTTGCCGCCCTATATTAATAAGTAATATATTAAGTCCTGCCATATACTTATTACATCAACAATTTGACAAAATATTAATGTTAAAATAACCGTTGCCAGAAAAATGGAATAATGTCTATTCTAAATAAATAACAACCCCTTAATGGGGTGATTTTCCAGTCAGTCAAAACAGTTATTACAAATAGGCACTAACTAAATCACTGTAATAGGCATGAAAGATTCTTGAAATGCAGTTAATTAAAAGACTGAATTTAACCTCCAGTCTAATGTGACCCGAGTTTCCCAGCATGAAATGACAACTGATGTTGTACCATGAAGACTTGCATTGTTGCTTTCCATTGTGAAAAAAAACCACACACTTTGTTTCATTGACATCCTGTTTGTTACTTCATCTGGGGTTCTCTAATCGGCATGCTAATATTATTTTTCTTTTTTTTTTTTATTAGTTGGGGGAGTTCAGAGGATGTGTGGGTAAAGATGTTAAGTAAGGAGATAAAGTACCAGCACAGTAATAGCTATATGGAGAGGCACCCCAGACTCCAGCCCAAGATGAGAGCAGTTCTTCTTGACTGGCTCATGGAGGTAAATGTTTATCATTACATAAATATATTTTTAGCAATTATCAACACACTCTTTTTTCATTCATGCCTGCATATTATAAAACACAACTTTGGTAAAAATTTACAGTAATGTGAACATATCCAGTAAAGAAAGAGAATCTTAGGCCGTGTTTACACTGCCATGATGTGACTCAAATCTCAGTTATTGTAGATCACATCGTTTGTTGCTGTGTAAGCGTTCCACAACTGATCTCTTTTAATCAGCTATATTCAAAAGAGTACAGCTATATTCAAAAGTGGTCAATAATTGAATGTTTCATGACCATGCATATAAGCTCAGAGCAATATATTTTTGTTCGTGAGCCAGCACCACCAGAGTGGAGAATTCAAAGCTGAATTTGTATTTATCAATATAATCACAGTCAGCTATAAATTATTAAAATGCACTTTGTACATAAGCTACTAGCTCTATCCTTTGGTCAGTTTAGCCCCAAGTAAAACATAGTTTGTTATGAGTAAAGCAACTACCTTGTGCTAAAATATTATTTTGAGCCTGTATGCTGCTTTGGAAAACAGACATATATTTACAGTAAAGCCAGATGCACATCACAACCACCCAGATCCAATGAAAAGAAAACTTGGAATTGGAATGTAGTCTTAGTCATAAGCTTAGCCTTAGCCTAGCTTTTTTACAGTTATAGGTATGAGTCTGCAAAAAAGCATAAGATAATTGTACATATTTCATTTAAATAGGTTCAATTAAGTTCCTGTTTTACTAGTATGGCATGATGGTGTTAGTAAATTGGTAAAGAATTCAGTGAGTCTGTGTCCTTAATGCTGGGAAAGGCTGTTGGTTCCTGTGACTATGAATGTAATCAGATGTAAAGAAAGTGAATGTTTCTTTTGTGGATTTCTCTCACTTTGTAGGTATGTGAGGCATATGTGTTGCACCGGCAGACCTTCTACCTGGCACAGGACTTTTTTGACAGATTCATGCTCACACAAAATGATTTAAAGACAGAGCGGCTCCAGCTGATTGGAATAACCGCTTTGTTCATTGCCTCAAAAATTGAGGTAAATATTTAAGAATGCCTCGCTTACTCCTAAAGTATAATTTAACATAAAGAGGCAAATTTTATCTTTGTTATAAGCATTAATTAATATGTATTTAACCAGATTATGTGTTAGGTCATAAATAAAATACTTATACAATTTAATTTTCAAGCCCAACAAGTTATGCATTGTTATACATTCTACAGTTTGAAGCAACAAACACCCTGACTGATTTTTATTTAAATTTTTTTAAATAGGAAATTTATCCACCCAAAATCATGGAGTTGGCTTACGTTACTGACGGAGCATGTCTAGAAGAAGAAATCCTCCAAATGGAACTTATTATGTTAAAAGTATGTATAGCCATTTTATTCTTGTTTTTCTCTACATTTTTTTTTTTCGTAAAACTACTAAATGTTGTATTGATTATGTACCATTTATTACTCATTGTGTTTAATATAATGGATCAATAAACAATGTCTTATTTCAACAGGCATTGAATTGGGACCTGCATCCTGAAACTATTGTATCCTGGGTAAAGCTTTATATTCAGATGGCTTCAGTTTATGATTACACCAATATACTGGTTCCACAGTTTTCTCAAGAAACCTACGTCCAGATTATGCAGGTATGAATCTTCTCCTGTTTCCCGCAAAATGTGTAACACGCCGATGATTGATGTTGACAGATGTTTTAATTGGTGCTATTGGTATCATTCGGTTGTTAGTCTGTCGGAGGGGACTTTGGAACATCATTGTGCATATTGCTGGCTCACAGGCCACACACACAATACACTATTACAATATGGTCTTGTACTTGGAGAATTCAGATTTCTTTTGCACTATATTGATGGGAAAGTTACATTTTCGAACTTTCAGTATGAATTAATGCACCATACCTCTCAGTTGAGTATTAAAAGGCAAAATTGGCATGGTGGTGCAGCTGTCAGTCGTTCCACCTCGCAAGTAAGTCCTGGGTTTAATTCAGTTTAGGGTGAACTCAGGCTCTCCCTGTGTTTCCATGGGTTTCCTCCCACATTTAAAGATATGTGGATGGGTGAATTGGAGACACAAAAATTGTCCTGGCCTGTGTCCCAAGCCCAGGTAAATAGGAGAGTATTATTAGGAAATCTGCTAAGTCCAATATGCAGCTCATGTCTGCTGTGGTGACTCCTAATGTAAACAAGCTGAAAAACAAAAGACAAGCAACATGAAGAGAACAACGTGATAATGAAAATGCACTTGTTCTGTTTCCGTGTGATGTTTTTATTAACCTAAGTTTTGTTAGTCTGTAAAACAACTAAAAATTAACAAATTCTACAAGACAAGCCTCTTCGAAGTTACTAACCTAAATTTATTCCCTATATACATAACCTACAACCATCCAAACTCTTCTGTTCTATTTGAAAATCAAACATCAGACATAACACCACCCAAAACACCTGAATAAGGACCATGGATTTCTGCTGTGGACACAGCAGAAAAAACTCAAACTTAAGTTAATGCCATTTCACATTTATACACAAATAATACTGAGGTAATTTAAACAGGAAGAGAAAACCTTTTATCTGGGGGGGGAATATATTCTTTTGTATGGTAGAAATGAAAATGGTGTTCTGAAATACAACTCTCTTCTCTTTCAGCTTTTAGATCTGTGCATCCTTGACATTAACTCACTGGAATTTAAGTATGGAGTGCTGGCTGCTGCTGCATTTTGTCACTTTACATCATTCGACATTGTACAACAAGTATCAGGTAAGAAGTTTATTTGCATTGTGTTGCTGTATAATACAACTGATTAATAGCCAACTAACCATTAACCATTTTCGTTGGTTGCAGGTTTGACATGGGAGGCAGTGGAAAACTGTGTGAACTGGATGGCCCCCTTTGTAGAGACCATGATGGGTTACGAAGGTGCAAAGCTTAAGAACTTTGCAAAGGTTTCTTCTGAGGACAGGCACAACATTCAGACTCATGTCAGCTATCTTTCCATGCTGGTAAGTTCCAGTCTTTCTGTAAACACTGGCAATTAACCTGTTAAAACTCCACCAAAATCAAGCTAAGAAAATTACATTCATTATAGACATCCACTTATTCATTCCACACCAAAAATGTCCAGGCAAGAATAAATGTGTAGCTAGTGATCATAGATTCAATCACAACATTCAAATACAACAGATAATTAAATTATCAATTGTAATTAATCAGCCCGAGTTGGGTTCTTGAACTTTTATACAAAAACTCTGATTCCCCCCCCCCCCCAATTAATCAGAAATAATTGGGACTTTACAATTTACACACTGTTACAATATTTGTAAAATCATTAACAAAACTCTGCAGCCCGACTTGTGTTTAACCAGCCCAAGCGAACTCATGTCACTCCACTACTCATTTCCCTCCATTGGCTCCCTGTAGCTGCTCGCATTCAGTACAAGTCACTGACTCTGGCCTACAGAACCATTTCTGGATCTTCCCCCTCCTACCTTCACTCTATCTTTTCAAAATACACTCCGACTCGTTCATTTCTCTCCAGTGATGATTGTCGCCTGGCGATTCCACCTCACCGAGGAGCTAATTCTCACTCCGTGGCGTTCACCACCGCAAAATGGTGGAAGGATCTTCCCAACTCTGTTAAAGAAATGCATCTTCGGTAGTTTCTTAAAACTGCTTAGTGATTCTGCCTTACGGACAAACACCTGTTGTAGGGGGAAAAAAAAGGGGGGGGGGGCGCGCAACATCAAATAACAATCAGGTTTGATGAATTTACAGTATAGTTGGTTTTCTCCATAACTTCTGACTTGTAATGTTCTCATTTATAAGTCGCTTTGGATGAAAGCGTCTGCTAAATGACAATGTAAATTTCAGCGAACAAGTTCCTTTGGCCTGGGAAATCCTGTGGTTATAGTATATTTATTTTGTCTTTACAGCAAGAAGTGCAGCAAAAAAGCGTTGTTTGCTTGAATGGCAGCTTTCCTCCTACCCCACCCAGCAGTACAGAAAAATCCAGCACCCACTAAAGAAACTGGTGTCGTGGCTGGCGCCATCTACAACTTCCTTTAACCTTTGTGAGTGACAGCAGCAAACTGAAACAGGCTACAGCTTTCTAACTGGGCAACTGGTGCATCATAAAATGTAATGAAAACGAAAGAGTACAACAGCTTTGCGCAAATCAAAGTCATTCATTCACTAAAGATAGTGGCATGTCCTCAGGGATTATTATACCATTCAACCATCAGAGAGCAAACGTGGGATTACTGTATGGTGTAATTGTGAAAAGAATCATTAATTTCATCACTAGGCAACAAAGTACTGTATAAGATTGTAGCTTCTTTTAAACTACTCATTCTTCTCATTAAGAGTAAAAAAAAAATCTGATGTCCATCATGGACATTGATATGTACATGCACCAAGTGCAATACTGTGCTTTTCAGCTACAACAGTAATGGTACTGTGAAAAAGACCTATGTACAAAAGTTTTAAATTTTTTCCATTCTGCCTGTGAATATTTTTTAAAGTATTGTACAGTTTTTTGTTTTTTTAAGTTGTACAGAATGTTTTTTCTATTTCAGTGAAAATTATGTATTTATGATTTATTCAAAAAGCAAAAACTATGTAAAGATCTAAAAGCATTTTCCAAAAGAGCATCAGAAAGCAGCTATGAATCTTCATAAAATTTTCACTTTTTTAAGGCAATCTATTGGTGATAATATGGATAGCTGGATCATAGATATTTACAAAAAAAAGCAATTTGTATATATATGTAAAAATAATCCCAGAATCCTGGAGTAACTGAATGTATTTATTGTAGGTTTTGTTTTTAAAAAAATATTGTACATGTTTGATGTGGATTTGCTTTAAAAGTAAAGCTTTGCCATGGCTTGAAGGAATTTCTTCTTCCTTTTTTGAGCAGCGAGTTGTAGAACCTCCTCTGGGTTGCTGGAGTTGAGTTCTGTCTGTCCAATCGCTTTAATCTGTAAAGTAAAATCATAAGATCAAGAATTGGGGGCGAAAAAAAAATGTGAAACCTGTGCCAAATATATTACAATTAAATAAATAGGATACAAAGGCAGTGTTTTGATAACGATTAATTGACTTTAGTACATTTCTGATCCTGCTCCTAATGGCTTATTCACATTTATTTAGTCCTCTATGACCATTAGTTTTTAGTATTATTTTATCTTTAAATTACATAACTGATTAACCAGGTAAATGCAATTAAATAACTGGCAAAACTTGCTGATCTGTTGATCTGCTGAAGTTTTCATGCAAATCTTAAATTGGAACTACAACAACATGCAGTTAGTGGCAGTTCTGCAGAAGACAAACACCTTGTTTTAAGACTAAAGAAATGACATTGGTTAATATGATGACTTAGAATTTTGTATGAATATCCTATTTAGTACAGTTTTTTGGTTCACACAAGAGTAGCTTATTTATATTCGTCATATATTTAACTAATTTCACAGTTTTACGTGAATACTTACTGCAACCTGTCTTTTTTCCATCTCACCACGCTTGTGATGAATATCTGTTTAGGGGTTAAAGTAATTTTTTTGAAATCAAAAGAAACAATTATACCCAATCTTTAAAAGGATACGAGTCAAATACTCCAAGATGGTCACATCCCAAATGTAATCATAGAACGAGTCCATGGAATCATGGCTGAAACAAAGTCAGTTCTTTAATATTTGTAATAATCTGTAATAGGTGTATAAAAAAACAAACATCTTTTTGGATACCTGTTGTGCTCCTGAAGGGCTTTAAATGCGGTCATATAGTCGACCTCCCTTAGAAACTGACACAGAACAGCAACCTAAAAACAAGAGAGCGACTTTAATCACGGCTTTATTATAAATTTATTATTAATAATTTAATCAATGACCCTACCTGTGTATGGCAGTTTAGCAAGGAGCAACATTTAATCATTCTCTTCAGCACCTGTATGAATATAGTATGAGACTTAAAATTGATTATTTACAGATGAACTACAGTAATGCCAGTAGTATATTTGCATACATATTTTCATATCATGCATATACAGATAAGAAGAAGCATTTGAGTGATCAAAAGTTTAAAATTGGTCAAATAGCAAAATGCCCTTGAAGTGCCACAAGCACTTCATCCGAAACTGGTAAAGTAATTTGAGTAATGAAGTGCTTCTGTTAAGTAAGCAGGTTTTCAGCTGATGTGCACTCATTATCACATGTTACTGTCGCAGTTCTAGACTTCCAAAATGCTAGTTTAATTCCAGTGAACAGATTTTGCACACATTATATACCACATTCATTCCTATGATGAATTACGGGACAAGCGTCAAACCGGACTATAAAACTAAGTTGACTGTAAAAGAATGAAAGTTTTGGATAATGTAGATGTACCTGGTCAGTGTAGACATCGGGTGGTACAGGTTTTGTGAAGTAATCTGAACACACTGTACCAGCCTGTAGATAGTAGTGCATGGCAGCAGAGTACTGGTTTGTTACTATTTAAAAAGAAAATGTCCAACAGTGTCAAATTATACAGATGTCAAAATGAAACAATACAAAAAGTAAATATCACAGAAACCTGCTGGCATTGTGGAATTGGAAGTTTTTACTACTTACTCATTACAAATTGTATTTAAAAAATGCCACAATCATTAAAAAAAAACTGATTATATTCCAGCATGATGTTTATATCCACATTTTAACAATGTGCTCTTTATTTAAAATCCACATTTTTACTTTGGCGGCATAACAGAAAACTGCACATTTATTAATTAATTTATATAAGAGAAAAAAAACCTAAACATGTCCAGTCTATTAAAAAGTGAATGAGTATCTCATAATTTTACCATACTACCTATTCTTTGGACCGTGGTCAGAGACAAGTATGACACACACAAAGAATATGCAATTCAAGCCTTCATGAACTAAATACTAGACCTTTTTTCATGAGAGGACCACACTACCCACCATGCAGCTACAATACAACATTAAAACATTTTACTGTGGTTTGTATTTTTGTGTCCAGTAACTGTGTAATGTAGATAAAGTCTGATGTATTTCCAGGTAAAAAGACTTTTAAAACTTCAAAGTTTTTCATAAGCACTTACCAAAATATATGTCAGCCTGGGTGATAAGCCAGGATTGGTTATTCGGATTGAGGGTGAGAGCGTAAGTCACCAGCTCCTTTACTGTTACTGCGACAGCTTCCACATCCACACACTGTATACTGTCAAGGCACATAATCAAAATTATCAATATGTTCATGGTACAGGACAAAGTAAGCAGTTGCATGATTCTTACTTGGCCAGAGAAGAGGGCCAGATAGAAAGATGTTCTGCAGTCACCTCATTTACTATGTCATCCTTAAACGAAATACCAGAATCAGACTTGGTCAAGCATGTTTACACATATAGAGAATGTGGTATGGTAGATCATAGCAGTATACTTTACACATAACACAATAAACAGATTTACAATATGAGATTAAACCATTAACTATATACTAAGCATTTACTTTTAACATCACGTCTTCTAAACAATCTGAAGAGTTCTACATTCAGTCTTATCACACTTACCCTTACAATACTATGTAGCCTGACGAACAATGAAATAAGAGTAGTCAGGACTAAAGGTTCCTGAAAAAGATTTTAGACATTATAACCGATTTTAGAATAATGATGTATTTTAGTACAAATACATTTAATAACACATTGCTGTATATACAAACTTCAACTCACCCGCAGTTTTTTGACGAATGTGATGAATTTACTCCTGAAAAAGCAGAAAAAGAATAATTGCTACAATATCAACACATTTATAATAAATGGTATGAATTTGGCTATATGTTGTACACATCACAACACTGCTGCTAGTTGAATCTCATAATACTAACTTCCATGTTCTATATACTAATTTACAACATACCGCTTAAAGTGAAGTGCACATTATTGGCAAAGATAAGATGAGATAGATCTTTATTTGCCCCACAATGGGGAAATTCACAAAAGACAGTTATACAAATTAAAATTGCTTTTAACTTAATCATATTTCAGGAAGAATAATGCAATGTTTCAATGAGCTCTTAGAGTAACAACAAACATTGGTAAACTACTTTACCAATTCATATAATACTAAACAAAAAAAAATTAAGAGGTTTTGCTGACTGCATCTCTTACCTTGGCAATATACCAAGTGAGGAGTCTCTCTGTTTTATTAGGCTGACTCTGCCATCATTGCTCCGCTTGTGCTGGCTGGAAACGCTGCAGATCTGCACCACCACTTCCCACAGTTCCTTAGCTGTGCGTCGACTTTCTTTAGGACCTGGCAGCTCCTTGCAGGTGGAAGCTAAAAGCTGTCCAAGCTACCAAAAAAAACCCCCAACAATTTTTATGCATTTAGGATCCTAGAACACAAGTTTTTCACACAGATGTGAGGCACAAGATAGTCTTACCTTAATATAAGGGTTGTTATTGACCAGTGATTGGGAAACCTGCAATGTGAGGTAGTCATTTTCTCTCCAGTTTAACATGAATGCCACACACTCTTCCCCAATGACCTGCCTGAGTGGGATATCTGAAAAACATTAAGGGATTTCACAACATTTTCGATACGCTAATCATGTGATGGATAATACATTTAACACATACTTTAATACAGAATACTTTTAATACATATTGTTTTTTGTTGTTTTTTTTTTTTTTTACCATGGATCCTCATTTCAAGGTACCCTCTGACCCGGCTCACTAGGTCTGAAGGGGGTCTCTCGATGCCGCCTTCTGCCTCATGCGCTCGTACCTCTAGCAGAAGCATTTCATTTAGCATGACCTGTCGGAGCTTTGGCGAAAACTCTGTTACCAGCTCCAGACAAGCAGAAAACAGCTGACGTGCATGTGCAAAGTCCTGCAACAGGTTTGATGCAAAATACATCTCAATCCCCCTCAAAAGTTGTAATCACTTATGGTTAACATCTGGCCAAATTTAACATACCCTAATATGAACACAGTGAAGACCTTTAGCCAGCAAAATATACAAGAGATCACGTGTAAGACTGTCTTTGATGCCAAGGATGACATTTATGTAGTCTGTTGGAACTTCCCACTGAGAAAAAAAAAACAGATCACAGCTTACACAAATGAAGGCTAAAACTAAAAATAAAGGAATTTAGAGAACTTGAAGTTGCAGAGAGTGCAACTAAGCAATCAATAAGCAAATGTTGGCATAATACCCTGGACCCCTAGGTCGGACACATAAAACCTGGACATTTCACAAAAAGAAAATATTTAAAATGCTTAAATAAGTTTTAAAGCTTACAAGAATGTTTGTTGTGTAGATTTAATCTTAGGCTTAGGATAATAATTGTAATAACTTGACACTTATTTGCCTAACCTCACACATATACACACATACATTATATATACATATACTGTGTATGATTAAAAGGTAAACACAGATTAGTATTAAGACCTTTAGAGACAAGTCTGATTCAATGAGATGAAAAATCTCAATCACTTTTTGTATTTTTTCTCTTGGTCAGTAAGGAGTCAGTTGTTTAAAAGTAAAATGTCACTTAACCAAACCATGACCATTCAGATGGACTGACCTTGCTGTTGACCCTCCAGAAAGAGCGCTCAGCGATTCCATGGAGCTCAATAAGGATTTGTCTGATCTGTCGGGCATCCAGTGAAAGAATGAGCTGCTGCTCAAGCTGACCGATGTTTACACTGGCTGAAGCTACAAATGATTACAAATAAGCAAAGAAACAAAAGTTTTCAAACTTTTAGGAACAATTGAATTATTATGGCACTATAAAAGTGTCAGGATCTAGCACTTTGTAAACCTGGAATGTCGTAAAAGGATGGGAGTGGTTTGGCACTGAGGTTAACGGTGGTGGAACGTTTCCTCATCTGGTCCAGTACAGTTTTCTTTTCCTCATCTAGAAGCAGGTCCAAGAAGAGTTTATGGGATGAAACCATGTAAGCCAATGGAACCTCCTCCAGCCTCTCACAAAGGTCCCTGTGCATAGATGCCCTTGGTTACAAAGCCTTAACATGCCAATAATTTCATTATAAGAAAACAGAGCATGCAAAAAAAAATTCTTTTTTTTCACAGAAATAAAATTTTAAACACAAGACACAGTTGAGTCTTGGATATTATAGTTCAGTTGGTGTTGGTATTTCAAATTACACTTCAAAGTTTAAAGTGATATGGGAGAGACACAGCAACTCTAAATATTTTAGCGTGTATACACAGAAGTTTAAGGCAAGTGCTTTTCTTCAAAGGTCTTAATTCTATTTTTAGGAAAGAAGCAGATGCATAGTTTAAGTAAGCATTCTCACTCAGTGGTTATTAGCAGTCATGTGACTTAAAAAAAAAGACTTAGAATAGAATTAAACAATACAGCTTGACAGATGTTCCTTTAAAATTATTAATAAATGTACTTACATAAGAAAGAGAGACATTTTTCTTTTGGATGTCTGTGAAGTGTGTTCCTTATCTAATGACCTTGTACATACCTACAAAGGAATAAAACAAATAACTACTAATAATACAGTATAATAAACTGTTTTTAACTGATTTGTGAGCGATAAACTACATTAAATAAATTTAGCTAACAAAAAATAAAAGTAATATTAAATAATGGAAAACTGTACCTCCAGCAGGAAACTGATGGTGTGTTTGCTGGGTTTTAATAGAAGCTGATGAAAGCGAACACTGAGGACTTGGCCTTCCAAAGCATCCCGCACTGCATTGCAGACACATAGCTTTTGACATACCTCTTCTAGTTCCCTGTCCCTGTCTCAGACATGCACACAATAATTAAAACACAGTTGCTTATATGTGTATATGATTATGGTGTTAAGCATTTACATACAGCAGCAAATCTCACCCTTGTTGAACCTTGTGTAACAGCTCTAGCTGAACTGCATGTCTAAAGCTATTTGGCAGGCTGTGTGTCACATTGTCTTTAATAAAGGCATCAATTAAAGTCTGCAGCAAGAGATGGGAAAAGCAGTTAATAAAGTGTTTGCAAATCACAAACGTCAAATATTACAGAACAACAAAAAATGGGGGCCGTGCGCACAGTATTGGATTATTTCACAGATTTTTAAAACAAGTAGTAAAGACTTTAAAATAAAAAAAGCAAAAATCTAATATACACAAAATGCAGCATTAATAAAAACCTTGTAGTTGTGAGTCTTGATTAAGTTGTTGATGAGGCTATAGGGGGTGAGCTGGCTGTCACTAGTATCCGATGAGCCAGTCAGTGTTCTACATGCCATCCAGTAACCAGCCAACCGCTTCTCATCCAGATGACAATGTAATCGAATGTCTGAGCTTAGCTGAAGCAGTACATAAAGAAGTGCTATGTTTTTATTGTTTAGACAAGTTTTCCATTTGTCTGACTTTATTAAAGCCATATAGAACATAACTACACATACAATTATGAGAATAAAATTTAATTATATGTTTAAGATACAATCTAATAAATTTTTATGTTTGTTCTCTTATTTAACATGCATACCTTAGCCAGCAGTTCTCTGGTTCTTCGGAAATGCCCCTGGGCTTTTACATAGACAGAAGGGTCAGTGCAACCCTGCTGAAAGTAAATCCCTCCTAAATCATAATGCACCTGTAGGACAAAGTGGCAATACTGCAGTTGTTCCATTAATCAACAACAAACAGCCTAATACAATTGCTTGGTTCCATTTTAACTGCAGGCCTAATAGGGTTTTTCTTTTTTCTAGTGGTTTGTTTCATATATTTACATGACCTCTGTTCACCCCAACCAGGAAATGAACTCAGGGCCTTCTTAAGCCTATGTGGTGAAAATATGCTGCTCTTCTTTAACAAAATTTATCAAAATTAAGAAGAATTGTAGATGCCATATGTTACCTGACAGTGGAGCTCATCGGCACTAATCCTAAGGCCAGCTGTGGATGACTCTGTTTCACCATTTGCTGTACTGGGATCAGCTGCGAGCAGGTCCAATGTCCGCAGTGTGTGGATAAAGAAGTCCTTTTTAATTTTTAAGGCTCCTTCCAGCACCATTATAGAGTCGGTGGCCTGCTCCTTTAACTGCAAGACAAATTTAAGAATGTTAAAAAAGGGTTTCTGAGGAGAACATAGTATTTATTGATAGTAAACACAATCAGGTTTTCTTTAAAACTTGGTTTATACAAGAATATTCAAGGTTTTATGTTATTGTGTTAAAATGTAAAGGGATTACCTTGCAAAAGTACAGCTCATTAAGTTGTTTGCTGTCTTATTTGTTTAGCTATATATTTATTTTGAGTATTTTAATTTATAAAGTGTAATTTTAAGAGTAAGGGATAATATGTGCAGATGCTCTGTTTAATGTAAAGCAATCTGATTCTGATTCCTCAAGAAAAATTCTTAAAATTACTTTATGTAGAAAACAAATGGAGTTGGGTTGTTTTTATCTTACCACATTCAGTATGTTCTCTGTTAATTCTTTTTCTTGCTGAACCAAATTCATCCTGGAAACAATTAAGTATGAATGAATGAATATTAATATAAAATACCTTACGTTATATTTAATACATGTTATTTAATTTTAAAGTAAGTTACTTAAATATGATAATATTCCAAGCAAAAAGCCTTATATATACATACATGTTTATCTGATGAGGTCCAGGTTTCGCCTGTTTCTCTGGAAAGCTGCTAAACACTATAGTACGAATAGCCCTTTAATAAGAGGGACAGAACAAGTTTTTAAACCCTCCTTCAATGCCAATGAAGCCTCAGTGAGTGTTTTTTGATGATTTATTTGGGATTCTTTATACTTACCAGCGGTTATATATTAGAACTGCCATTGCTGTGGTGGGTGGCAGAGTAGACAGATCCAAGTCTACATGTTTGATTCCAGGAGGAACTTTACTGACACAAAGTAATTCATTCAATAACATGTTTAGCACTGGGGTGGTCAATCTGAAAGAAATAGACATTATTTAAAAAAAATGCTGACACTTTACATCATCTAGCTTCTGATTTTTTGTATAGAAGCAAATTATAGACTTAACACCGTATAAACACAGTATGATTTTTTAATTATTTTTATGTAATTTGTTTGTTTCCTGTTTCCATATATGGATTGTTAGTAAACTGCAAATGACTAACTATGATGTTTTTGTCCATCAATAAAAAACAAATGTTAAAATGATGCAAAAAAAAAAAAAAAAGATTACCCCTTCTCGAGGACATCCAGGTCCCAGCGAAGATGTGCTGATACTTTGAGAGCAAGCAGTTTGAGAGTGCGGTTACGACGATTGTCGGCAGGGGGCTGCACCTGATTTTGCTCATTCACAGATGGTTTGGAGGCCTGTTCCAAAAACTGGATGACCAGCTGGACTGGAGAAGGGTCTATGCAGTACATGTCAAAAATCACGAAACGTTTATCATCACAAAAAAGTGTTCTTTAAATACACTACATGGACAAACCTACTGGGACACCTTTCCATTGCACATATAGGAACTTATAACAACTTATTCAAAGGTGCTCACTCTTTGAAGCAAAAATAGCTATTAATTTTTAGTAATATCATTCAAAAAGATTGTGGGTTGTCAATAGAGATATCTGCTGTGCTTGTGATGAGGCCAGTCACTAATGTTAGTTGATAGGGTGGGGTTTACAAACTCTATTTCTATCTTATTTAGGTCAAATCAACAACAGATCTCCCCAACAATGACTATCAATTTTGCTTTGTGCACTAAGAAACATCATGCAAGAAAGAAATGTACTTGCTAAGTTGCAATACAGAAGTTTATATCATATCAGTTTGAAATTAAATTACTGCATGTGTAACAAAGATAAAAGCAAAACACAATAAGCACTGCAAAACAATAATTAAAAGCAGCACAGAAGCTTTATTTCCAACAATAGAATGGACTGTGGCTTTTAAGAACATCTGTGCTGACCTGGGTGGGTTTTGCACAAGTGCTGCTCCAGTAAGGATGGATCAAGCAGAAACTCAAACCAGGAGGTCTGTGGGGGAGTGCTGGGTCGACTTCCAGTCACAGCCTCCCGGTCCGCCGCCTCGGCACTCATGTTTGCCTGTTCAACACAAAACCGTTTTATTAATGAAGCTACACAATGCGCCTTTCTTTTTTTAAGCACATTGATTACATTTAATTCTTTTGAAATTAAGAACTCTTGCGTAATTGATAAATTCTGAGTTCCCAGATAATGGTTCGTAAACTTTGTGTTATTTTGGACTCCACACACTCTCTGGATGCCAACATTAACATCATTAAAATAGCCTTATTTCAATTTAAAAACACTGCTCAATTGCACCCTTCTCTCACTCATTCAGTGGTTAAAACTCATACATGTCTTTGTTAGATCTAGGCTTAACCACTGTAACGCTGTCCTAATCAGGCTTTCTTCCAGTAGCCTTTAATAACTCGGTATCTAGAGTTCTTACACACACCAGGCATTAAGAACACATCACTCCAATAATAAAATACTTAATACTGCTTTTGGTATTGAAATCCCATGCATGGCCTACCTCTGCGCATCTTCATCTCTAGTTACTTTTAAGAAGCGTTTAAAAACATATCTTTGAAGTTCTGCTTTTTCATTCTCGTAGTTCTCTTTTATTGAATCTTGGTTTACTTACTGTATTCTCATGTTTTCAACGTTTTTACACTCAAGTACAAATACTTGCTCAAAAACAAATTCTGTTGTTACAATTAAGATCGAAGGAAACTCGAGCCAGTGTTTTAACAAAAAGATACTGATGTGATATTAAAGACCTAAAGTACAGCGCAGATTAAAACAATACGACCTTTGAAAACGATTAAACAAACGTTCAAACCGGTTGGAATCACAGATATTCAGATGCAAATATAAAATGAAGAAAAGCTTGTTGATGTTTCTTTAGAGTTGAAATAAAGAGCCGAACCTCATTTAAACGGTGCAATTTTAGAATGCAACACATGTTGTCATATATTATAAAACGCACGCATTCCGATTACAAAGACAGCAATTAAACTAGAGGTGAAGAGTTTGTTAAAGAGTTGCATTGGAACCCTCACTCTGAGCTTCACCATGGTGCTGTGATGAAAGCTTGAAACAGAAGAATGAATCCTACAGCATTTATAAACTCACCACTGAACCCTGCAGGCAGGTCTCAGCTAAATACATCTACTAGGGTCGAAATATTCACTTACCTTTATTTAATGCCTTCAGAAGTGCGTTTAAAAAGAATAAATAAAACAATATAAAATCCTAATAAAAACGACACAGCTCATATATTCTTCCTCGTTTTTCTTTCTTGATGCTTATTATAGAAACAGCAACTCATTGTGACGCCCTCTACAGCCGCGGAGCGTTCAAACGCGCACTGACCTAAAGTCTGAGTAAGCGTCTTGTGTTTTTTGTAATGAATCGTTACTATTTAGCAGAAATTGGAAATTAAGATTGGTTAGCACGTTCGCCTCTCAGTGCTAGGGATTCCTGGTTCGAATCCCCATCTGGGTGGAGTTTCCATGTTCTCCCGTGTCTGCGTGGGTTTCCTCTGGGTTCCTGGGTTTCTTCAAATTGCCCCATATAGACTGTGTCTGTGTGAGTGAGTGTGTGCCCAGCGATGGATTGGCATCCAAAACGTTCTCCCCTGGATGGGCATGGGGGGACCCCCCCCCGCTCCGCGACCCCAATATAGGATAAGCGGAAGATAATGGATGGATGGATGGAAATTAAGATCTGTTCAACATTCATTCATTCATTATCTCCCGCTTTATCCTCTATTAAGGTCGCAGTGGGGTTCCCCATGCCCATCCAGGGGAGAACGTCTCGGGCGCTGGGCAGATAGACCCAGGACAGGGCGCCAATCCATCGCTGGGCACACACTCACTCACACAGACACACTATCTGAATTTAATTGACTTGATTCATGTTTTTGGATTGTGGGAGGAAACCGGAGAACCCGGAGGGAACCCACGCGGACACGGGTAGAACATGGAAACTCCACCCAGATGGGGATTCGAACCGGGAACCCCTAGCGCTGAGAGGCGAACGTGCACTAAGCCACCGTGCCAGTCACCGTACACCAGACATTAATTTAGATCACAAAACTTTATAAAACAATAATCTATGTCATATTAATTGATTCATAAACTGTCAAAATGTGTCCAAATGCAATGGCTAGAATAACACTTTTGTCTATATGTTTGCCAAACACATCTGTGTATTAAAAAAAAAGCAGAAAATTATTTTAAAGCCTGCATATCTTAATACATTTTACCCAAATAAACAAAATCAATAAAATTAAGTAAATTTGCATACATTGCTACTCCCAAATTTGTGAATATAAACTGTTTGGAGAAAGCTATTAGTGAGCTGTACAGGAAACAGAAAATAAGTTTGTTTAAACATCAAAGCTTAATAGATTGCACTTTTAGGTTTGATACATCTAATTGTTTCTGTTTACTGATAACATGAGCTTTAATTTTTGATACGAATACACACATTTTCCTCATAGAATAATGGAAAAATATTCTACATTACCAAAAAATATTTATTTTAAACATATTTGTTAAATAGATAAATATTTTATTCCTCACTCTCTTAAACATATTTAAAAAGTTACTTAAGAGGAGCAGTGTCCTAACTTTTACTGAACTTGTTACCTGTTACTGAACAGGTAACCTGATATTTCAGGTGATAAAATCAACCCACACTCATTTTTAAAACACACAGAAGTTTTATATGCCATTTTCTGTTCTATGAAGCGAAGTCTTAAGTGTAAAGATGAAAACCTTAAAGATTCTTGTGGCTGGTCTGGTCTTCTGTCAAGGTTTGTAAACCATGCAGTAAATTTGTCTTAAAAATGCTTTAAATTTAGTTTTACAATGTTTTTTATTATTGATATTAAAGTATTTATTTATGGGGTTAAACTGGATGTTTTGACATTATTTTATTAATGTATTCCAATATAAATATCACATTTAACAAAAATATTTTATTTAAAAATGAAATCTATGTAAAATTAAAATTAAAATTATTTTCAATTCTAAGAATAAACATTACTTTAAGTATTAGGTTCTCTTCAAAACAGATTAATTTAGACATATTTGAAGATGAGTTTTTGATGACAACTTTAAAGGCCTCAAAACACATTTATTTATTTAGTAGAGATTTCTTAACCACTACGCCACAGTGCCACAATGAGGTTGTAACCACCAGTGAACGTCATAGACTGGCTGGTGGAACTGCAGACACACATTAATAAACAGACCACTCTTCAGTTTGTTGTTGCTGACTTTAATGTTGTCACTGTAACTCTCCTTTTCTCATTTATCTGCTTCCACTGGGTTTTATTTTAGGATAATATGGCATCTCTTTCCATTGATATGCAGATGACTCCTTGATATACAGTACTGTGCAAAAGTTTTAGGCAGGTGTGAAAAAGTCTGTAAACTAATACTTTAAAAAATTGAAGTGTTAAAAGGTTATTTATCAATTAACAAAATGCAGTGAACGAACAGAAGAGAAATATACATCAAATCAATATTTGGTTTAAAACAGCATCAATTCTTCTTGGTAAACTTGCACATAGTTTTTGATAAAACTCGGCTAGTAGGTTGTTCCAAACATCTTGGAGAACTAACCACAGATCTTCTGTACATTTATGTCTTCTCAAATCCTTCTGTCTCTTCATGTACCCCCAGACAGACTGATGTTTAGCTCAGGGCTCTGTGGAGGCCATACCATCACTTCCAGGACTTTTTCTTCTTCTTTACGCTTGGGTTTTTTTCCTGCTGCAAAATAAACTTTGGGCCAATAATTAGCCTGGTAACATACGATGCTATAGCATGATGGGTAAGTATCTGCCTGTATTTCTCAGCATTGAAGATACCACCAAGCAATGGAATCCCAAAGTCCATTTGCAGAAATGCAGCCCCAAACTTGCAAGGAACCTCCACCATGTTTCACTGATGCCTGTAGACACTCATTATTGTACCACTCTACAGACTTTCGGTGAACAAACTGCCTTCTACATGTCTTGTTTCTGTGCTCAGTCTTGCCATGGTGCCAGTCTTCCACAACCTAAGCCTGGTAGCAGAGTATGGCTGTTCCCATCCAGTTTTAAGTGTCGTACACAGCTGTATCTGTTTTACTTAATGACTGTGTTTAAACCTACTTGTGAAAGTGATGATCATTATCACCTCTTTGGTATAAATAGTTGATCATAAACCTTACCATAATCCTTGACTTTGTGCAAATGTACCTATAAAAGGGTAGTAGCAACAAATATTGGTTTTATTTCCATTTTTCCATTTTTCCATTTTTCCATTTTTCATTTTGCATTTTGTAAATTGTTAAAAATAGGTTTGTAAACTATTCAGTGACATTTAATGTTTGAAATTTCTTTTTACAACGTTTTTCTTTTTAATTTTATTTATTAAACAATTTGTTAAATCAGTCAAATTGAGTTTTATGTTATATTTTTATATATGGAATATTAGTGGGTGTTGTAGTGCAGTCTTTCACACCAGTGCTTATTTAGAATCATTCATTTATTCATTCATTCATTTTCTTACTAGGATCACAGGGAAGTTCCCCATATATAGTATATGTGTGTGCCTGTGTGTGTGTGTGTGTATATATATATATATATATATATATATATATATATATATATATATATATATATATATATATATATATATATATATATATATATATATATATATATATAATGTGTGTGTGTGTGTGTGTGTGTGCACAAAAGCACAGAGTTAATTAAGAGCAGAAGAATAAATGTGGTTTTATTTATGTTTTCTTCTAAAAAGATTAATTAAGACAGATTTGAAGATAATTTCACCAAAACTTCTCTAAAGGCTTCATTCATTCATTATCTCCCGCTTATCCTCTATTAGGGTCGCGGTGGGGTTCCCCATGCCCATCCAGGGGAGAACGTCTCGGGCGCTGGGCAGATAGACCCAGGACAGGGCGCCAATCCATCGCTGGGCACACACTCACTCACACAGACACACTCTATAGGGGGCAATTTTGAAAATTCAATTAACTTGATCCATGTTTTTGGACTGTGGGAGGAAACCGGAGAACCTGGAGGAAACCCACGCAGACACAGGGAGAACATGGAAATTCCACCCAGATGGGGATTCGAACCGGGAATCCCTAGCGCTGAGAGGCGAACGTGCTAACCACTAAGCCACCTCTAAAGGCTTCAAAAAAAAAAAAAAAAAAAAAAAAAAAAATTAACATTTATTCATTTAGCTGACTCTTATCCAAAGTGACTTACAAATGATAGAACAGCAAAAGTCAGTAGCTAAGGAGAAACACTGTAGAATTATTAATATGATTTGTGAAAATGCTGAATGTCATACAAGCAGAGCTTGGAGGATCAGTGAAATTAGTGCTCTGATTGAAATGCAATGTGTAAACTGATGTTACAGAAGAAAGAATTGGCATATATTAGTTTTATAGTAAAAAACAGATGGAGCTTAATATGAATAACAGATAACAGGAAAGGCAAGGTGTGGGTTGTTATTGCAGGATGTGGTGCAGTGTCATTTCAAAATGTTTTGTGTACAGACTCACACTTCTACTAAAACCCTTTGTAGAAGAAAACTGCAAAAGTATACACTCTTAATAATTGTATACACTTTTAAAAAATATCTGGTATATGGTAATGTTTTCATTTGTAAGTCGCTTTGGATAAAATAGGGGTCGGCGGCGGAGTACTGATCGAGGGCGGCGTCCTTGTGGGAGAACTCCTACTCCCAATAGTCGTCGCGACAAACAACAGCGACAAGGCGCGGCGGCCCCCGGGGGGTGGGGGGCAGGTATTTAAACAGCGGGACAAACCTGACAAACAGAGCAGACAGAGACAGCGTGTCGCTGGCCTGACAGTCGAAGCAAGGTTTGTAAACTATTCAGTGACTTAATGTTTTAAATTTCTTTTTACATTTTTTTTTATATTAAACAATTTGTTAAAACAGTCAAATTGAGTTTTTATGTTATATCTTTATACATGGAATACATTTGTTTGTTAGTTAATATTAAAAATATTTAAATCCTGGTTTGACATATATCCTGTAATTATACTTAGTGGGTGTTGTAGTGCAGTCTTTAACACCAGTGTTTATTTAGAATCATTCATTTATTCATTAATTCATTTTTTTTCTGCTTAATCCTCTACTAGGATCACAGGGAAGTTCCACATGTGTGTGTGTGTGTGTGTGTGTGTGTATGGCAAGCCGTTTTAACATTTAATATATCAGGCTAATTAGTAACAGGTTAAGTTTTTTTGTATTTTTGTTAAAATACAGTTTCAGCATGTAAGAAATGTCACATGAAGATATCTATAATACAATTTTGACATGTTACAATACACATTTTTACATGTAGAAATGACATTTTAACTAGTGAAAATTCGGCTTACAGATATCATTAATTTAATTGTTTATATCTGAAATTCTCTTGTAACTAGTAGGAATAACTAAGATATCTACAATTGCATTTCCACATGTTGAATTTCCTCATTTGCATAACCGTAATTTCGGCTATGTGGGCGCGCCACAAACCTATTGGTCGACATTCGAATTAATTTGCATATTAGTTTCGGATATGTGCCCTCATTTTCTTTTTTTTGCATAACATTGCTTTTGTGTAACATGGCGGAGCAAGTGGTCACAAAAATACAGCAGAATTGCTACCAATCTATCTGCCTGTTTGTCTGTCTTTGTCTGTACACACATATGAGTGTGTGTTTATATATATATATATATATATATATATATATATATATATATATATATATATATATATATATATATATATATATATATAATTATCTCTTCACACAGACAAGAGAGAACACACACACACACACACACACATCTCTTCCAGGCCCCCCCCCCCCCCCCCCCCCCCCCCCCCCCCCCCCCCCCCCCCCCCCCCCCCCCCCCCCCCCCCCCCCCCCCCCCCCCCCCCCCCCCCCCCCCCCCCCCAAAATATATATTATTTATATTTTTAAAAGCATTCTTAGTTTACAGCATTTTTTCACACCTGCCTAAAACTTTTACACATTACTCTCTCTCTAGATAGATAGATAGATCGATAGATAGATGTTGTGTGTGTATGTTAGTCGTGGTAAGAATAGTACTCGGCTCCACTGATATAAAATGGAAAATAAATTGTTGCTACACAGGTTTTAACATCTTGTTTATTACACTTTCGGTAATACGTGTATGCGCAATTAACTCATTGTATTGAGTTTTTTTTCTATTTAGCCAAACGGTAATCGATCCTACATGCGTTACAGAATGTAGAATTATTAATATGATTTATGAAAATGCTGAATGTCTCAGAGCTACAAGCAGAGCTGGGAAGATCAGTCAAATTAATGCTGATTTAAATTCAATGTGCAAATTGATGTTACAGAAGAAAGAATCGGCATATATAAGTTTTATAGTGGAAAACAGATTGAATAACATAAAACAGGAAAGGCAAGGTGTGGGTTGTTATTGCAGGGTGTGGTGCAATGTCATTTCAAAATGTTTTGTGTACACACTCACACTTCTACAGAAACCCTTTGTAGAAGAAAACTGCAAAAGTATACACTCTTTATAATTGTATACACTTTTAAAAATTATATGGCTTAATAAGCATGTGCTGCATATATTAAGGGATCACAATAAATCAATAAAAAACTTCTAAAAGGTTGTATTTATTATAATCACAGTTAAATGTCTTAAATGTACTTTGAAATGAAATAATAAAAAAATCAATTAAAAAAAAAATTCTTAACATGTACACCAAAAAATGACAAAATATTAATAAAAAAACACACAAGTTCCTGTGGGACTGTGATGAATATAATGCGACCATGTATCCTTGGGGCAAAAGTGCAGAGGCTGCAGTAATAATTTAGATGAGAAAGTTTAAATCTAAAGGTTCCAGCTTGTAGTAGCTTGTATTTTTTATGCTTTGCACTATGCTGTCATAAATTTATATTAATTATAGTTCATAATATTATGTGACTGGAAAATTCAGATTTTTATAGATTTTCTTGGATTGCCTAAATCTGCAGTTGTGGTAAATAGTAAGTACTTATCTAGAAACACACACATGCACACACACATAAAGCGAGAGAACATGTAATCTCCATCCAGATCTGCATTCGACCCTAGATCCCTGGTGCTGAGAGGCGAATGTGCTAACCACTAAGCTACAGGGCCACAATAAAGATCAGAGACAGAATGTGCAACACTTAACTGTGGACATTATTGACTGGCTGATGGAACTGCAGAGACACAGATATTTTAACAAAAAGACGACTCTCCAGTATGTTATTGCTGACTTTAATGTCACTGTGTCTAAGACATGTTTTCTCTACTCTGATTTGTCTCAACTCACTGCACAAACACACAGACAGTTAACCCATACTTAGATCAGTTACTTTACCTGCACAAATCAAATAACTCACAAATCCAAATTCATGTATTTAAACATATATTACTTATATATAACTACATATATATGTGTAACGGGGCGACCAACCACTAGGGGTAGGCGGCGGAGTACTGGTCGAAGGCGGCGTCCTTGTGGGAGAACTCCAACTCCCAGAAGGCGTCGCGCCAATCAACAGCGACAAGGCGTGCCGACAGGCGCGCAATTTAAACAGCATCAGACAAGCCTCACGCTTTGTCGCACTGTAACCTGTAACCTGACCTCGTCGCCACGTTGTCTCTGTGACCAATTTTTGCTATTGTGAATTATTGTGTGCCTCTGACTCTGGGGTGGTCCGCTGTTTTCGCCGATTTATGCTGCTAGTCTCTGAGCAGCCACTGGGGGCAAACTAGCTCCATCAGACGGAGACAAAGCGTGTCGCACGTCCTGAGTTCCATCCCCTTTAAGTACAGTTGGCATAATCAGTCCCTATTATATTACACCTATGTTTTACACATATATTTATTTTATGTTTATATATACAAACTCTTATTTTCACCTTTGATTACTGTTTATCGGCCACCTGGTAACAATAAACCAGTGTTCTCTCATTAAACCCTTAAAATGCTTCCTCCTATCCCTCCACATTAACAATGTGCACAGGCTTTTAATTATTGAGTGAAGGCAAGTATCCTAAAGTTCACAAAAGATAAATTTTCATGCTACAGCAAACTAAGCTATTTCGAAAAGAATAAGCAAGTTTATGACTGAAATCTACTCTTGTGTACAAAGGAAAAAACAAATAAAAATAGATCAAAGAGTTTTTTTTTTAGATTGGTGTGCAGAACCTTAACTTTATATCCATTAATTATATAAGAAATTTTTATTTTAATACTTTTTGTTTACAAATTTGGCTTGGGTTTATTACTGTTATTTGTATAAATGATCATAAATTTTTGACCCATAGCTACTTTTTGTTATGTAGAATATGCAATAATCCTTATTAAGTTGTTGATTTGTTATTACCTTATATTTGTATACATGTGTCAATTATTTATAATATTATTTTACATTAACCATTTTTATTCATTTTTTAAATATATCTTTCTAAGCACAAAACTCTTCGATGGAACCTCAAGTTAACTCAACTTCCTCGTCTCTGGAATCAACGGGAACAATTATTATCTCAGTTGTTGTTGTCATTGTAGTTTTGGTAGCTATCATCATGTGCTGCATTAAAATAAATAAAATGAGGTATGTTAAATGCTTGTTTCAGCTTTCAATGATT
Source organism: Corydoras maculifer (assembly GCA_019802435.1). Taxonomy (NCBI): domain Eukaryota; kingdom Metazoa; phylum Chordata; class Actinopteri; order Siluriformes; family Callichthyidae; genus Corydoras; species Corydoras maculifer. The sequence goes on from JAFMOD010000750.1 coordinate 548,744, forward strand.
TTAACAATTATAAATTAACATATAATAATGTCCCAAAAATAAATTACTTATAAAGTTATATACTTCTAACCTTATTCATAATAAATTTACTGAAAGTAAGAGCAAGAACAACCTGTGTAATTTTTTCTTGTTTTATAGAAGAAGAAGAACCAATCGAGAAAATAAAGATTTCGATCGACAAAGAAAAACTCAGGACACCGCTGGATTATAGCGTATTAAGCTACTCTCTTGTATTATTTTTTATTTCTGATTAGTTAAACTTTCCATCATGTCATCTATCTATCGATTATCAGCTTAATCCTATCGTAGGGTCACGGGGAGGGTTCGCCATGCCCATCCAGGGGAAAACGTTTTTGTATGTAAACGTAAAGATGTAAATTTTCAAATCAGCTGGACGTCCATTCATCAAATTTTACAATTGGAACTAATAAAGATCATGCAATGTCCGATTAAGCTCGTGTGTGAGCACAGCCATTAATAGTCTGGACCAGGGGCGTTTTTAGGGTTTAGAAATATCAGGGGTTTTAGATCCCTTATTCCCCCTTCTGTCCTCTTTAAAAAGTGCCCAATCTTGAGTGTATTTATCCGTTTTTTTTAAACTGTTGTTACATTCATTTCGTTTGATTATTCGTTATATTGGATAAAATGAGATAACATGAAATGTGTCTGTCAGCAGTGGATCGCACATTCAGTTCTAATAAATGATGGTTTTGGCTGAAAGTTTTTGAATAAACGAACCAGAGTTTCGGCAGAAAAGCATGAATCTGTTTTACGAGTCCGTCACAGATGAGACAGTTTTAACAAAGTTTTGCTTTGAAAAACCGCAACTTTGCGACAGTTTGTGCCTACAGAAAAATCCTGACGGTTTATGAAAGCTGAGAAAATGCGCTTTACAGCCACCATGCAGTTATTACGGTATCTTTACTCCCGGTACTGACGAAAAAAAAATCTTTCTCCCTCCCTCACACACACACACACACACACACACACACAGAGCTTGGTGACTCCATCGTTCGGTCCCGCTGCTGGAGGAGAGGCTGCAGAGAATGCTGATCTGGGGCTACTGACAAAACACCCGGGGCTATAGCCCCGAAAGCGCAGGTTTAACGACGCCTCTGATGTAAACTGGTGTGGTAGCTCAGTGGTTAGGGTGTTGGGACACCAGCCCCCCCCGCAACCCAAGTACGTAGAGGATAAAGCGGAAGATAATGAAAGAATGAATGAATGAATGGGAAAAGGCCACTAGTACATTGAATCTTCATTATTTACAGTATCTATTTAAATGTTCAGATTTTGAAACAGTTTTGTTGTAACAACCTCTAATGCCACAAAGCATGGAAGCGCTACAACGGACCCCATTTTTTTTTTTTTAGCAATTTCTGAGTTAGGCGCTTTATTTTTACTTTCCTGAGGCTAATTGATTTTATTTCACATAAAAAACCTTATGATGTTCATTTATATTTATTTAGGTTTGTCTATACAACATCTGCATTTAAAGAAAAAATTGAGTTAGACCACCATACCAACTTGAAATTAGGGTCAGAGCACAGCACAGGGTTAAGGAAGATACAGCATCAACAGGGGATTCACATTGCTAGCACAACATTCACATTGCTAGCTCACCACCTTAACCACGGAGCTTAACCCACAAACCTTAGAAATGGTGAAATTATAGCACTGACTGTACTAGACCACTAAATTTAATCTGAGCTCTACACCTTTATCTATGGGGACAATTTAATCTATTAAGTAAATACATTATTTTACTTTTAAAGATAAAGAGATAAATTCATAGACTGGCTGAGATGCTGTGCTATGGAGATGTGTCTAAATATTAAATACCATATATTCTGACAGACTCCTAATTTCTTTATTCTTTCCCACACCATGATGCATTCCTGCTACAGCTGTGCTATACCATACCTTATGTCCATACCTTTTGTTTCTTCGTTTGTTCAGTTCAATAGCAACAACCCACCCCACCATCCATTATCTTCCACTTTATCCTCTACTAGGGTCGCGGGGGGGTTTCTCAAGCCCATCAAGAGGAGAACGTCGCAGGCGCTGGGCACATACACCCAGGACAGGGCGCCAATCTATCGCTGGGCACACACTCACACACACACCCAAACACACTATATTTGGGGTAATTTGAAGAACTCAATTGACCTTGATCCATGTTTTTGGACTGTGGGAGGAAGCTGCAGAACCCGGAGGAAACCCACGCAGATACAGGGAGAACATGGAAACTCCACCCAGATTGGGATTTGAACTGTGAATCCCTAGTGTCAATAGCAACCTTGTTTAAATTAATTAAAGCCCTTTTTTAAATTGGTTTTCCATATTTTTTAAATGGGATCTGTTTCTGTGATTTATGCTTCCTGTTTCGTTCCTTCCAAACAGAGACATTGATGTTATTCAACTTGTGTGATCCTCAGTTTTTGTTGGTTTCTATTGCAAGCCTGTCAGGTTTCCTGACTCCACTCAGCACATTTATGCTCGCCTTCCAGTGCTTAGGATCGTTGGTGAGGATGACTGATATGACATTTCGAGCAATTTCATAATTCATATAGAATTGAAAGTAACCAATAATTTGCGCAATCTACTGTGCCATTGTTTTTTAATGTAGTGGGTTCAAACTTCCTGATTTAAACACATGACACCAGTCTACATTAATACGTGTTGTTTCTAGTCCAAGAGCATAAAAAAAGAAAGCAGTCTGTTTTTGTTATTTGCCTTGATTCACAATAGTTTTCTGTGAGGGACTGGATTAGAGATTCTGATTAGGTTGCTGTTGATTGCTTAACTGTGTTGGTAATGAAATAATCTAAGTATATTGTGCTTTTCTAGAGTGCGGGGTGTGTATGTACTGTATGCTTGTGTATGCAAGAACACGGGTATGAAGACTTGATTATGTTCTAGCATATATCTTATTTAATTAAAAATCCTGTGTATGAAAATGCTAATTTGTTCACATGTATGTTACAGGAATTACCATTTACTCTTTTGCCTGTTGTGGTTTTTCTATTTTAATTTATTATATATATTTTTTCTTTGCGTGGATTTGTTTTTGTAACCGTTAAACATGACTGGGTCATGACTTGGAGTGTTATTTTTTCTACAGGAGCTTTTAGTACTTGGTTTGGAGTACTGGCTGCCAATTTATAATAGTTTATTATATTTATGTCTATGCTCTTTCTTTTAACAGAGCATGTAAAGTTGGGGCTTGTTTAGGTTTCTACATTGCATGAGGTGAACCAGGTTTAGAGCTTATGAGCATTTTACTTCATTTTATTCTGTGGCTAGCGTGTAGTAGTAGTGTTGTGTTGTGTGTGTGTGTGAATCTCAGACAATTGAACACTTGGTGGGGCTGCTGTGCAGAAGCTCATTTCCTCCTACACCCAGGTACCACTCTATTTGTCTATTTATCATCTGCAGTTGACATATTTTATTGGACCGCCATTACTTTTAGCTGGTGTTTTATTTTGTGAAGTGTATTGTTATGAGAACTCCTGTTTTATTTTTAATAATTGTGATTTTACAATAAAGATGTGTGGCTGTAGTTTTGCTATAATCTTTTTGCTAAAGTATTGATTTTGTAATTAAACATTCCCAGTCACTGGAATACAAGTCTCTGTTATTTTTTTATACAGTTGCATCTTGTCTGGGGTAAATCTATTACACTGTGAGTCTTAAGGGTCAGGGCCTTAGGTGGCATTGTCTGGTACTTTTATATGTAACTGGGGGTTTACAAGAGTATGTTAAAATTATTTACTAACAAATTAATTAGTTTAATTTGACACATTTATGTTAAAAAAGCGCCTTTCAGACCCCTCCATTCTAAATTGGGGCGGGGAAAAAACCTTTACATGGCAGTGTCCCAAATTTTACTGTACTTTTAAGATGATTTGACGTCACCTGACATTTAGGGTAATGAAAGCAGCCCTAATTTGAGCTGAAGCAAACAGGAGATGAAGTTTTTATGCTGTTTCATGTTCTACTTATCTCAATAATTATGTTCTTTTTTAAAGCCATGAGGGTCTTACACTTAAGTATGAAGAAGTTGAAGATCCTTGCGGTTCTTCAACTTGTAGTCATCTGTCAAGGTTTGTGAACCATTTAGTGACTTTTAATGCTTGTTTCTGTACAACATCTCTTACTTTTATTTTTCATATATATTCTATAATTTATTGCTGTAGTTAAACAGGTATTGTTTTCTACCTGATCTGTGTCATTTTGATTCATTTATTCCACTATAAAATACAAATTCAAAAAATATTCTATTTAAAAGTGAATTTTTTTGTTAATTTTATCATATGTAAGCAAAACGCATGGGTTTCTTGAAAGAAATATTACTTTTAACTTTATAAACAGTCATTAAATTAATTACATGAGATATATACAATAAATGAATTGTTTGTCTCATAGCTTGTAATAAAAAAAGCAACTGTTTTATAGCTGTACATAATTTATAGATTGATGTCTAGACTGGACATTTTGCATAAATTGTTGCATTTATCTTAGTATAAACATGACTGATTAATGGTTCCAGTTCTAGGACAGTGGTTTTAAGGGGTCTTAAAAGTGGTGTAAGGGCTGACAAATTGTGGTCAAGTAGCTGGTTACATTTAACATGTGATTTTGATCTATAGAATAAATTTAGATTATAATTGGTACAATGTATAAAGAATTTTCCCTTTTATTTTAAAGTGATTAATTAACTCCATTAATATTAATACTAAAAGCTACCACGAGGCTCATGGTAACTCCAAAAATGTTATCTGCCTTTATGAATGAGATTGTTCTGCGCTGTGACATTTTATTACACAAGATTTATGCATGGCTGTCCTGTTTTGTCTTATTAAGAACCTTACCACACCAAACCTTAATTTAACTTATAAACTATTTATGTTCAGTAAAAAAAACAACCATAGCGAAATCACTCAAAAACACCATTCATACCATAAAGCATGGGTGAGATACATTTTAGAATATATATGTTTTATTATAATTATCATTTAAAGGATTTAAATAAATATACATTTATTCATAACCAAAGCTAAAGTAGCTTTATGTATAATATTAAAAAACTAATTAAGTTGACCAATCTTAAAAAAGGAAAGAATTTCCAAAAAAAAATTAGCACCACTTTATATTCAAATCAGAGCTTTAATGTTGTTGATTTACTTATTATTCAAATATTCTGTAATAAAAAATAATAACTTATTAATATTAACATTAACAAAATGTTTTGTTTTGAAGTATTTATTCAGATGCTACGTGTTTAAATTTTTATAGGCATTATTTTTACAGAGACAAAAAAACAAATGTGAGAAAGAAATTGTAAGATGGAGACATGATATTTTGAATGAAAATAATTTTTAATGCATTCTGTACAACATTATTCGTGCTTTCACAACTGAACTGTTTTCTGATTCCTTCCATTTTTCTAAATACATTAGACTCTCACAATGCAAAGTGCGTATAAAACACTGAGATCATGCCACAGAAGCCTTGTTTGCAACACAAAACACATTTTCAGGGCTTGCTGTTCTGACTGAATGACAGATAATGCAGGATGTGGTCTGTTATTGTGGTATGCATTTTTTGAGGAGTTGCAGGTGCAATCACTCTTTTACTAAAGCCTTTGACATACTCTGAAATAATTTTTTTGACCAAACATATTGCATATTTTATGGGGTCATGATAATCAATACAAAAATATTGACATTTATATATATCTCAAAAGCAATTCCTTTAAGGTGCAGAAACGTTTTCTATTTTAACATTTTATTTTATTAAACGTTATGTTTATATATTTGTTTTATAAACATTATGTTTTATATCTATTACATACAGTATATATTCTGTGACAAGAAAATATTATTTGTTGCATTATTTTTTTTTCATTAATTTTTAAGCATGGATACAGCATTCACTATAAAGACAAACTATTAGGGCACACATCTTGATCCCTAAAGTCAGATGTTTTATTTGGTTCCATTGCCAAAGGCTATCAAATCAACAGCTACCAATGCATTTTGTACAAATGTATATTTCCGATTTTAATGGAACAGTTTGCGGAATGCCTTTATCTGTTTTAGCAGAACTAGATCCAAGTGGACAAGCGACATACAAATGAGAAAACAAAATTAATGTGTTAAGATATTAACTTTAGTCTTAAATTTATTGACATACTGTAACGTACATCTGTTACTAATTAAACTTTTTTACATATGTTTTTTTGTTTAGCAAAACTGTATGTAGAACAGATTTCAAACTGTAACTGGTTTTTCACATCAAGAGATAACACAGGAGAAAATAAAAGCATTGCTAGCTTTAAAAACCAGACCCTGTACCAGCTGGCCACTCAAATCTGTCATGATCTTAACTGTGGGGACATCTACCAACTACATATAAACCCCACATCTGACAATGACACCTGTCTAACAGACTGTATCTATTACAATAAAGAACTGATCAACTGTAAACAGACATTTGGAAAAAACTGCAGTACAGTGTCAAAAGTTATTTGTGGTAAGAGCAGATTGTGTTTTATCTCTTCTCCTTTATTTCTGGTGTGTATGAAGACAAATGTCTATAGTTTTTACATTATGTAATATTCACAATCATAAGGTAACCTAATTTTTATTGCATTCATATCACATGCATAGATTTATGTGTTTAATATGTTGCTCATTTTTGGCTGTTTTTACATATAATGTTCTATTTTTAAAAATTAAGACAGAAAAGTAAAAAACATAGTTAACCATGTATTGTTCTCATAATCTACTTCAAATACAAACTAACTAAAAAAATAACTGTAAATTTTGCTTTCATGTACAGGATTTTAGAATAAATGTGTTTTAAAGATATTAACTATGATCGTAAATTTATTTATAAATACAGTAATGTATCTGTTAATTATTAAACTTTTTTTTCTCATTTTTTATAATTTTGTCTTTCTTTAGAAACACTGGATGTAAATATTTCAAACTGCGCCTGCCTTTAGTCTTAAATTTATTGACATACTGTAACGTTCATCTGTTACTAATTTAACTTTTTTATATATGTTTTTTTGTTTAGCAAAACTGTATGTAGAAGAGATTTCAAACTGTAACTGGTTTTTCACATCAAGAGAAAATGCAGGAGAAAATAAAAGCATTGCTAGCTTTAAAAACCAGACCCTGTACCAGCTGGCCACTCAAATCTGTCATGATCTTAACTGTGGGGACATTTACCAACTACATATAAACCGCACATCTGACAATGACACCTGTCTAACAGACTGTATCTATCAAGACAAAAAACTAATCAACTGTAGCCAGACTTTTGAGCAAAACTGCAGTACAGTGTCAAAAGTTATTTGTGGTAAGAACAGATTCATTTATTATTTTTTTTAATCTTCTCTATTTCAATCCAGGTGTGTGTTAATGCAAATGTCTGTAGTTTAAAAGTTATGTAATATTCATGATAAATTATAAGTAAAAAAATGTATCGTATGTTTAAACCGATAATCCTGTCTGTTTAAATTGATGTAAATAGTAGATTTATAGGTCTAGGTGTTTCAAAAAAGTTCTTTTGAATTTTATAGTGTTTCATTTTACAGTAGGTTACTGAAAATGTGTCTCCACCCACACGTGTATACTTGTACATATCACATTTTTTTTTTAATCCATTTTGATTCAGGAACAGCTAATTTAATTGCTGTTGGTTCTTAAAATGACCCTTGATTTTACACAATAGACTTTTGTTTTGTCACCCCAGGTAACCAGGCAGTCCGATTGGTTGGAGGTAGCCATAGATGTGCTGGGAGGGTTGAGCTGTGGCATGCTGGGCAATGGGGCACTGTGTGTGATGATGAGTGGGATATATCAGATGCAGATGTAGTGTGTGATCAGCTGAACTGTGGCTATGCACTCTCAGTCATGGGACAAGGAGGCCTTTATAGCCCAGGAACGGGTCTCATTTTTATGGATGAACTGAACTGTACAGGCAAGGAGAGTAGCCTGTGGGAATGTCCTGCAGTGAGGGAGGCCCATGATTGTGGACATAAAGAAGATGCTGCGGTAATTTGTTCAGGTATTGGCTCTGCAACTTTTGTCACTGTTTTCACGTTGGCTAGTGTAATGTGTACTGCTCAGTATTTTTAAGTATTTTTAAGTATTTCTAATGTTACTATGTACTCTCTCTCGCCCATATTTTAAGAGTACAAGGCTGTACGACTTACTGGTGGTCTGGATCGTTGCTCAGGCAGAGTTGAGATCCATCGGAATGGATTGTGGGGGACAGTGTGTGAGAACTGCTGGCAAGAGCAAGAGGCAGATATGACCTGCTCTATGCTGGAATGTGGGGGGTCGGCAAAACAGTATAACCATTTTGACAAACCCTTTACTCATAAAAATGGAACACGTTGGTTTTATATGTGTGAGAAAAGTCATAAAACCCTGTGGGAGTGTGCAGAGCACAATATGACCATGGCTCCTTGGTGCAAAGATACAGCAGCTGCAGGAATGATTTGCAACAGTAAGTCTCTAAACAGTACCATTGTTACAAAACTTAGTAACACACTAATGCTGGGCATATTCTTCTTCTGTTCTCAAAGTACATTGTATGTAAAGTGTTATGCATATTAATATCAGTTCATTTTATCCTGTATTAGTAAAACTATAGCTAATTAATATTATTATTATTCTGACCTGAAATTTCAAATTTTTTAGATTCACTTGGATTGCCTACACCAAGTTTATATACAAATTCATCAGTAGTAACCAGTAAGTATTTTTTAAATTAAAAATTGTATAAATAAGAAAAATACTACATATACTTGTAGAAGTACAAATAAAAAGTATGTGATATACATACCGTATATAATATTAACATTTATTATATAGCAAAATTACTTTAGATAGGGCTTAGTGGTTAGCACATTCACCTCTCAGTGCTAGGGATTCCTGGTTTGAATCCCCATCTGGGTGGAGTTTCCATGTTCTCCCCGTGTCTGCGTGTGTTTCCTCCGGGTTCTCCGGTTTCCTCCCACAGTTCAAAAACATGGATCAATCAATTGAGTTCTCCAAACTGCCCCATATAGAGTGTGTGTGAGTGAGTGTGTGCCCAGCGATAGATCAGCGCCCTGTCCTGGGTGTATCTGCACAGCGCCCGAAACGTTCTCCACTCGATGGGCATGGGGAACCCCCCTGCGACCATATTATAGGATAAAGTGGAAGATAATGGATGGATGGATGGATTACTTTAGATATCCCACACTTTTTGTTTATTGTTTGACTTATTAACCATAATATTTGGTTTTATTTAAATAATGTATTAATGAAATATTATGCAGGTTATTTCTACAGTTAGAATTACAGTTACGGAGAGAAGACTAAGGATAATTACAATAACTTGTATATAACTAATATCTGCACACATCTTATTTTTAAATAAAGGCTTACAGAAGACAAAGATATTAAGAGAAGGATTTTATTTGTTTTAAGTTTATGATTCTAGTTGTTTATGTAAGACCAAATAAATGGATTGAGAGCGTTGTTATTGCAACTGGTGTTCTTCAAACCTGCAGAACCTTAACTCCATCCCTACTAAACACCCTAAAATATTATTTTAGGCATTATTGTTTATAATGGAGGATATATGTGATGCCCTATAAAACATTAAGTTGTTAAATTCATTCATTCATTATCTTCCGCTTTATCCTATATTAGGGTCACGGTGGGGTTCCCCATGCCCATCCAGGGGAGAACGTTTCGGGCAGATACACCCAGGACAGGGTGCCAATCTATCGCTGGGCACACACTCACACACACAGACACACGCACATACACACTCTACATGGGGCAATTTGTAGAACTCAATTGACTTGATCCATGTTTTTGGACTGTGGGAGGAAACCGGAAAACCCGAAGGAAACCCACACGCTCACAGGGAGAACATGGAAACTCCACCCAGATGGGGATTCGAACAAAGAATCCCTAGCACTGAGAGGCAAACGTGCTAACCACTAAGCCACCATGCAGCCCAGTTTTTAAATTTTTATATATTTTTATTAATTTATTAGATATATTGTAACTTAATTTCTACATCAATCTTTTCAATTAATTTTGAAATATTGTAAATGTATTTATGTATTTTTATTTTTTAGCACAAATGACCACAGTGGGACCTGCAGTGATCTCATTTCCATTGTCTCTGGAATTATTGAGCTGCATTATACTCTCTTGTGCTCTTTTAATTGCAATTATTATCAATATTTCCCTGTGTTGTCTAGCAAAGAAGAATAAAAAAGGTTTGTTTGAATCTAGTTATTACTATCACAACATGCAAATTTTAAATATTTCATTGTGACACATTTAAGACAAATTTAGATGTGTAAATTGTTTATTTCTTAATAAGCCTTTTATTTAAACATATTTTAATTACAAATTAACAAACAATGGACAAAAATTTAATTACACTGAAAATCTATTACTTTTTTCAAGGTTTTATTTTTCAAACATTATTATTATTATTATTATTATTATTATTATTATTATTATTATTGTTATTATTATTATTATTATTCATTCATTCATTATCTTCCGCTTATCCTCTATTAGGGTCGCGGTTGGGTTCCCCATGCCCATCCAGGGGAGAACGTCTCGGGCGCTGGGCAGATAGACCCAGGACAGGACGTTCTCCCCTGGATGGGCATGGGGAACCCCACCGCGACCCTAATAGAGGATAAAGCGGGAGATAATGGATGGATGGATGGATTATTATTATTATTATTATTATTATTGTTGTTGTTGTTGTTATTATTTTCAATTTCTGTTGTTAAAGGTATGGCCAGAAACAATATGTAAATTGTATTTTTAAGCTCAGCTTTAGTTATTAGATACATTTGTAACCAAATTATTATTTTTAAAGGTACCATTAACATAAATAAATTTTTCACATCTGTTACAGCTGTTAAAATTGAGCAACAATTTGATAATTTACAAAATGTCACACCAGCTGTAGAGAATAACTACAGAGATGGAGTACATCTCGTCAAAGTTACCAACAATGAAATTGATCCTAAAGGTTAAAAAAAAATCTAATTTACTTACAATATTTTTTTTTCCTGATTTCAATCAGAATTTTACAATTTGATTTGTCTTTTTCCCACAGAGCAGACAATTCCACCACCAATCTGGACTCAGAGCAGTGTTGAGAGTGCTTCATACGACACAGATTACGAACAGGGTGACAATAAACAGAATGGTCTGTTTCCATTGACCACCTTTCGCAGTGAGTAATGTTACTGATAGACTGATATCTGTTAGACCTTCAAACTTTAAAATATTGTTCTACAAATATACAATACTTTAAGGATCACTAAATATACTGCTTTACTTGTGCATAATGTTTATCATAAATGTATCAGTTCTTGTTAACATGTACTAAAAGTAGATTTAAAAAATATATATATCAAACAAACTATATGAAAATATAAGATTTTGACATTTATTAATTGAGAAAAAATATTCAATACTCCATCCCTTAAATTGAAGGGTTAATGATTAGTTCTGAGTGTGTGTCCTGTTTTATTTAAAGTACGTGTATAGGCTATATCTTCACAACACAGGTTTGTGATGGTATAACAATATATGAACAGAAGACATTCGATGAATTTAGAAGAAGTGTTTGTTGGCGGTGGCTTAGCACATTCGCCTGTCAGTGCCAGTGATTCCCGGTTAGAATCCCCATCTGGGTGGAGTTTCCATGTTCTCCTCCGGGTTCTCTGGTTTCCTCCCACAGTCCAAAAACATGGATCAAGTCAATTGAGTTCTCCAAATTGCCCCATATAGAGTGTGCCTGTTTGACTGAGTGTGTGCCCAGCGATGGATTGGTGTCCTGTCCTGGGTGTATCTGCCCAGCGCCCAAAACGTTCTCCCCTGGATGGGCATGAGGAACCCCCCTCCACGACCCTAATATAGGATAAAGCGGAAGATAATAAATGAATGAATGAATGAATGAGTTTGTTGATGCTGATTAGGATAGAAATGTTTACAAAACCATCATTATCTTGTCTGGGTTTTATCAATTCACAGTCTAGTGTGTGAGGTCCCAAAGGAACCTGAGGTTACTTCTTGTCAACTAAATTGACATTTACATTTACATTCATATAGCATGGATTCTTTTATCCAAAGCGACTTACAAATGAGAACACCACAAGTCTGTTGTTAACACCACAAGTCAGTAGTTCCTTTGTCATACTGACTAATGTTAAGGTTTAGTACACCATCTGGGAAAACAGAACTACAAAGGTGTGCTTGCAATTTGCAAGAAAAAAAACTGATAAAAAACATTTGTGAAACATTTTGGTGGGATGATTTGGGCCTGTTTTGCTGAATTTTGGTCATTATTGATTAAACGATGAATTGTAATTTCACAGACATTCTAAAAATGTCATGATATTTGTGAGCTACAATTCAGCTACAGAGAAAGAACAGATTCACATACTTTTGCCACTTGTAGATAATATTGGACAGATAATACTGGATCATATTCCCTATTCCCTGGATCATACTGCCTAAAGTTAAATCACGTCTAGAAAAATAATTCAGTGTGTGACTTTTTGGCCAGGCCATGTAGACTTGAAAATGTTGTGCAAATGGACTGCACCTGCACCTGAATTAGCAATATGAATTTGAAGATGTATTATCATTGTTAATTTCACATTTTATTGCAGACTCGATGCGATACCATGTCGATGGACAAATTTCATCTATGAGTGGCACCAACATGCAGAGTGTCAAAGAGGAGGGTGAGTATAGTGGGCCTTTCTTTACATCCAACATATGCATGGATGTGTGCATTTTTCTAGGCCATAACTGAGTTAATTACTAAAAGCTAGTTGTGTTACAACAATGAACTTTACAAGTGCACATTTTGCAAAATGATGTAGTAAAGGAAGTGGTGGGGTGCAAGCAGAGCTGTGGGCGTTGGCAATGTGAACTCAATTTCTTCATTACTGTAACAATGTAGATGTTTATGTGACTTGTTTAAAGCAATTATACCTGTTAAATATTTGTATTTTAAGAATGCTATGTTTTATGAAAATTTAACCATAGTATGGTTGTAAAACAAAAAGTTTACATTTGTTTTTGGTGTGTGTGGTGTACTTATACACAAATATAATATATTTGTGTATAAGTAAAGCATGTACACACTCTTTAAACAGTATTAAAACATTGTTATTTGTTATGCTTAGATACAACCGTCCCATTTGATTCAATTCAAGGGTACCAGCATACATATAACCCAAGTAATATTTCCCAGGGACTCACTTCAGCCCCTTGTGGTATGTAAAGACTTTGATGTGCAGGGTGTACTTCTAAATTATAATGCATCATTTAGTTAATTTTAATATTGAAACCATTAATGATCTGCCAATAAACATCTCTATTTTCTCTGCAGAGGACTCATTTGATACATCTAGTACTTCTTCAGGAGACTGTTACGAGAATATAGGCATCAGCACTGCTGAGCTAAGCACAGAGAACTATGAAAATAACAGTAAGTTTAATCATTTGCAAATTTATACTCAAACAAGTTTTCTTAAAACAAATGAGAAGGCGGCACGGTGGCTTAGTGGTTAGCACATTCGCCTCTCAGCGCTAGGGATTCCCGGTTCGAATCCCCATCTGGGTGGAGTTTCCATGTTCTCCCCGTGTCTGCGTGGGTTTCCTCCAGGTTCTCCGGTTTCCTCCCACAGTCCAAAAACATAGATCAAGTCAATTGAATTCTCAAAATTGCCCCATATAGAGTGTGTCTGTGTGAGTGAATGTGTACCCAGCGATGGATTGGCGCCTGAGACGTTCTCCCCTGGATGGGCATGGGGAACCCCACCGCGATCCTAACAGAGGATAAAGCGGGAGATAATGAATAAATGAATGAAAAAACAAATGAGTGCTGTCATTGAAGTCACATAACATAATTTTAAACCTCAGGATTTTCACCTTGGTCTACAAAGACTGACCATGAGCTTTAATTATTAACTGCTTTAAATCTAGTTTTAAAGGTTAACGGGTAATGGTGTAGTATGCACAGGTAACAGAATTTGTTTAGAAAATATTTTTTTCTTGGTATAAGAGAAATTAATCTTAAGAAACTCAGGTTTTAGGTTATGTAGTTCTGTATTTTAAAGTTGTCTTGCTTTCTTTGCCGAACAGAAACATATTTTAAAACATTATTTCATATGCAGAAATGGTTTTCATATGTTGTTTTGCTTTTGCTTAGATGTCCCTCTCCATGACACTGACCTTCCACATCCAACAGATGACTCTTATCAAGATCAAAACAATGACTTAATGTTTAATTACAACCAAGGTCTGTAATTATAAAATATCAGAACAGCTTTTCAACCTTTAACTGATGATTTGTCATTATTAGTTTTAGATGTATGTGTACATATATCAGTGAGATTGTACAGATTTTATGGTTAAAATATAAAACAACAGGGAATCTTTCCCTTAAAAAGTTAAACAATGTTATTAATAAAAATTAAGGAAAGAACAGTGACATTTATTGTTTTATGAATAATAATGATAATCTATTTTCTTCCTTTTATTAGGGCAAGATATGGTACAAAGTGATGGAGAAGACTCACCTATTTACTCTCCTGTGAGTGTTGAACCGGAATCCTACTCCTCTGACAATGATTATGATGATGTTGATAATTTCTCACAGGCACCACTAATGTGAGCTAAACTGTAGGGTTTGCAATAATCCTACATGAGGTGGTAAATGGGCACGAGTACCTGAGAATATAAATAAAGATGTGTAGATACATATACATTTAGCATTTATGTTTTGTCTCTATGATGTCATCGTTTTGTTTATGTAATTAATAAATGTAATTATTTATTTAAGAAAATTGTATAAGAACATTGAAAATGGTGATCATTCTTAATATGTGAAATAAGGAGTAACCTGTGTGGGTAATCAGTAGATTTACACTTTAATGCAAACTTATGTGATATTGGTAATTTGCAATCATCTTATTTGCAATAAGAATAAGGGCTGAATGGTGCAACTAAAGGAGACTCTGATTTTTTGCACTGTATAAAATGTGAATGCATTGATTATTTTTACAACTAGTTATACATTAGTTAATTTTAAAATCAAGTAATTTAGTGATGTGTGTATCTGCCCAGCGCCCGAAATGTTTTCTCCTGGATGGGCATGGTGAACCCCACCGCGACCCTAATATAGGATAAAGCGGAAGATAATGAATGAATGAATGAATGAATAATGTAGTGATGTGATATATATAGTTTTATAAGGTAGTGTAATGATCTGATATATGATCTGATCTGATTATTTTTAACATTTATTGGGTCTTACATTAAATCTTATATAAAAGCATTTTCTGAAAAAATGTTTATGTCTACTTTTACTCATACTTTACAATCTTACAATCTCAAACTTGACAATTTGTTGACATTAAACTTTATTTTTAAAAGTTACTGTAGTTCTTTAAAATGACCGCTTTGTGTCACTATTCCTTTTGCTTCGATCTTATTGCATTCTGATTTTCTGGCATGAAGATATATATTTTTAGAACTTTAGCCTTTACTTAGCTTAGTATTGTTTTTTGCATGGCTCCCAGACAGTTTTCGCTCTCAATTATACAGAACACAAGTCAAATTCAAAATGTTTTAAATTATGTGATTCGACATGTAAAAATTTATAACTGATGACACCTTAGAAATGACTTTCATAATTGTATTATTAATATTAGATATAGACATGTATAAATATATGACTGAGTTCATACCACTGTACAATGGGTGGTATTGTATGGGGGGTTGAAAATGATAATTTCAATTGCTCTATTAGTATGTGCTTTTGCTGTGTTTTTTTAATTAATTAATTAATTTTTGTGTGTATTACAGTGTCTTATGTATAATAACTGAACATTTTACCTTAGAAACATCACAGGGAGCCACCAATCATAGTCATAGTTACTGAGATGCATTATAAAGCAATTTGTTCTCTTATGTTCAAATCACTATAGAAGGGCAACTGGTCAATTTCTCTTAACAATTTCTCTTGACTGCTCCATCTGACCAAACTTAAGCACTTACAGTCAACCTATTAGTCTTCAACTTCATATGAGACTGTTTAGGTAACTGACTTATTCCCTTATTCTTCAGGAATGTTTGGTGAGGTCACCCTGCAGGATTCTGTAATTAGCTTTAAACAAATGTTTAAACGAAAATTCCATTTGCTCACGAGATCTTTGTAAAGTCTCATTTATCTTAATAGGCTTCTTTAAAAAAAAAAACAAAAAAAAACTTAAGCCTTAGGGTAATGATGTACCACAAGACCACCTGCTGTGAACATATTAGGTAACACTTTACTTCTCTGGCATGACACTGACATAAGCTTGTCATAAAACTGCCATGATATGTCATATGCTGTCATGACAATTGTAATCAAGAGTTTAAATAGTGTTATGTCACCAATACAAGTCAAAGTCATAACATCTGTCATAATGTTTGATTTCATGATGGGTTCTGTCATGCTACATTTTGTACAAAGACATGTTTAAAGACTGCTGACATGACAAACTGTTTAACAACTGACATTACATGACCTTACCTGTCACATAAAATGCAATAGGTGCTATAGAATATGTCTTTATATTTACATGCATGTATGCTGACACACTAAATGCTCATTGCGAAAATCATTGGCTTTTAATTTTGGACATTGTTACTGCTGGACAACCAACTCACCTGTACTTAAACAAAGATTTTACTACTTGTTTAGCGACAAACCTAAAGAGTCTTTGCCAGCTGTCTTTAAGTTTTCTGTTGTCCTTACCCACTGCTTTTAGCTTTACGCTTTACACCACCCAGGTTGAGACAGTGAAATAATGCCACAGGTTTTACCGAATCGGTGTGCATTAAGAGCTCTTATCTGTAGTAAGTGGGTACCCTTCCTTTTGAAACCCAATCTTGGCATTTCAGATGCATTGAAAGCTGCACCAGTGGGGCCCCTTGTCATCATCTGCAGCATGCCACTTTGATGTGGTCTCAGATTTAAACTGGAACATGATTAAATACAAACAGCCTTATAATTCAAATACAGGTTTAGTGCACAATAAAAGAAGAGTTTAAATCAGCTGTCTGGCATGGAGTCTGTCTAGCCCAAGAGGGACACAGCCTTACTAGGTTTTTGTAATAAACACAAGATAAAAAAGGAGTTGTTTAAAAAAGTGCCAAGTAGTTGTTTTAAATTAGCGTAGCATTTTTGGATACAATTATGCATTTACATTTATATTTGGTCATTTAGCAGATGCTTTTATCCAACGCGACTTACAAATGAGAACAACAAAAGTCAGCAGTTATGAAGAAAACCAGCTACACTGTAGAATTATCAAACCTGATCATTATCTGATCCAGGAATCCTCATCCCCCTTTTATTATTTTGTAATTTTTTAATATAAATTATTATATAAAATGCATGTGTATTCACCTATATAAAATTTTATTTTTATTCAAGTGACAGAATTCATGAAGTGTGACAGTGAAACTTTATATTTAAAAAAAAATAAAAAAAATAATATTTTATTCAAAAGGAGATAAAGTTGTAGTCAGGACAGTAAATACTATCTATGTTAAACTCACTTAATCATGTCTTTATGGAACCATCTAGCATTTTCAAATATCTTTTAAGTACAGTTTTACTTGTTGGTAGCATCCACAAAATGATTTTTTAATAAAGTGTTTTAAAAATTAACAAATCAATGGTTGAAATTAGTTTTATGTATTTAAACCAACATATTTTTGTTGTGAGGCATCAGTACCATGAGACAATGATTCACCATGACTACCTATTACTGTGAATACTTTTTCCAAAAGAAGAAACTTGTGACGATGTGTAAAACATACATTTCTGTCTCAGAACATCTTATGTATACAATGTCCTTTGATTAGAGTTTTTCCAGTGTCTCTGACTATTGAAATATATTTTTCTAGTGTCACATGTCATGTTTTTATTGAAACTGCCTTTATGCACTCAGTTTTGAAATTTTAGAAACCGACAGAGAATTCAAGTAGATTGTATGTTTAGATTGCAGAAAATTCATTCCAGCAGACCCCCTGCACTGTAGAACAGGTTGTCAAGGACATTTTCTTGTTTAACCAGTCAAACATATTGTCTGTCAGTACAGTATGCCTACATTCTGGGGTATTTTTTGTTAACCAGTACCTGTCTCAGCGTACAGCTGTGGACAAGGGCTTGTTAATATAAAGACTGTTTATCAACCCTTTCAATCTCTGATAGATTAGGTGCCATGACTGAGACAGACAGGCACACAGGCTGTCCTTGCTTTGACATTCGAGAAGTGAGGGCTTGGCAGGGATAGGATCTCACTTATTTCCCATTCACAGTCCATTTGTAATTCTAGGTACATAAACATTTAACATGTGAGTTATTAGACCTGGATTTTGGCAATAGTAAGCATTTGGTTTTGCAGCCTCATTTGAAATGACATACTGAAGCTGTCTTGTTCCTGATGTGCCTCATTGAGAACAGTATGTATGATTTGAAGTACAGGAGCTGAGCTGACACCTTACCTCCAAATCACTTTACTTATGGCTGCATAACTAATTTCACTATGGATAGTCCTTAGGACTGTGTTTTTTCCTGAATAAAAATAATATATATATATATATATATATATATATATATATATATATATATATATATATATATATATATATATATCCGTTTACATTTAATACCTGCATTTATCTGTACTGGCATCCAGTGGCCATTATGTTGTATAAGCCATGTCAGTAAGGGTTCAAGGGCTTGCACAAGAGCCCAACAGTAATGCTTTTTCTGATCCTCATGTTACAGGGCAAGGCATGGCCCATACCCAACCATGTGAGACAGAACCATAAAAACGCAAATAAAAGTTAAAAGGTTTATTTCTGCATCATCAAATAAATATACTTGAGGTCTTTATCTCATATTTGAATAGATGGACTTAGGCTTATGTCTGCCCACAGTGAAGCCAGATTCTGATATGAAGCCACATGTACGGCTTCAGATGCACCTGCAGGTGTAGTGAATCACAATTGTGTCTCGGCCAGTTTGCCTCAGTGCCATGCTAGAGGCTTTTTTTTCACTTAAGGGTTGTGAGTTTAGTACCTGAAAGAGTTCAGGAGGTATGTATTATTCTCTGCATGAAGAAATGCATAGGGGAAGCCATATTCAAATGATGCACAAAAGCACTTGTGCATTAATCTGAGATATGCCTGAACTAATCTGAGACACTAATCCATGACATGTTTAACTGACGTTTCAGATTGTTTTTGGGCAAAATTGACTGAATTTCATATGTCAAAAATTATAAAAATCATTTAAACGCTTACCGGGCCTAATTTTCTATATTACTAGAGCATGGGTTTATAGACACAGAAAGCATGTGTTTAATTGGCCTGGCTGCAGTCCAAATCTGTCTCCTATTCAAAACTTAAGAATTTTCAGTAGTAAGAATGGACCTGTTTTAAGGCCTTTTAAATTGAGCGTCTTTCAAATCCAAGATCAGTTTAAAGTGAACAATCAACATTTAAAGGTTAGATGTCTATGTCTCCAAATAACATGATCAATAGTTTTTTTTTTATCTGGCTATAAGTCTCTATATGTCAGTCTTAGTTCTTATTGTAATGTGCAACATTAATCTAATTAAATCAAAATTGAATTTTAACTTATTTAATGTTAAACTGAGTACATACTCTACCAATAGTAAAGTTGCATACACAAGATGTAAAGTCTGATGTCAGATTTATTTTATATTTTTGTGGAAAATATATAACAAACTGTTTTATAATAAAATAATATAGTAGGCGAGTAAGTAAGTAGACTATTTTTAATAGTTTTTAATTACATTATAACATGCAATTTAGGATGCGGCGGCACGGTGGCTTAGTGGTTAGCACATTCGCCTCTCAGCGCTAGGGATTCCCGGTTCGAATCCCCATCTGGGTGGAGTTTCCATGTTCTCCCCGTGTCTGCGTGGGTTTCCTCCAGGTTCTCCGGTTTCCTCCCACAGTCCAAAAACATGGATCAAGTTAATTGAATTCTGAAAATTGCCCCTGTAGAGTGTGTCTGTGTGAGTAAGTGTGTTCCCAGCGATGGATTGGCGCCCTGTCCTGGGTGTATCAGCCCAGCGCCCGAGACGTTCTCCCCTGGATGGGCATGGGGAACCCCACCGCGACCCTAATAGAGGATAAGCGGGAGATAATGAATGAATGAATGAATTTAGGATGCAAACATAAACCATTAGCAGAAAACCAAAGCCTTACAAACCAGACTTCACAAGTCAAAGTCATGGTTTACATTGTGACACTGAAAGCAATTAATTTAATAGCAGCCAAGTACACAATTTACCAGGAAATTAATATGTTGTAAGTGAAATGGAAAGTAGATAGTTCATTGTAAACATGATAATTCACATCAATTCATATATATAATATCAATAAATATACATCAATATAAATCAAATTTTGGCATATAGTTTCAGGCATATTAAAATACCTAAGGCCACATAGCAACTTTCATTTCTTCAAGAATTTGTAGGAGGTGACAGTAATAAACAGATATCCATCTATATAACCAAACGTTTTATACTGACATAAATTAAACCATTTAATGGTGTTTCTATGTTTTATTGAAAGTAAAACTGTTTACAGTTTTCATGTATTGTTAACAGGGAAATTGATATTAAACAGATATTGCGTTAATAAAGCAAAATATGAAGATGTTTTCAGTTATGTAAATTAGGATTGGTGTGTCACTGATAGAGCCAAAAGTGAATATGACTCCAGAAGTCATATTCCCAACCTCCCTTGCCATCTTTAAATTAACTCGGGGAAACTTCCTCTTTCAGCCTGTTAGTGTCAAAACATATTTCCGTGGTCTTCTTACAGGTTTCAAATGAGGCCTGTCTTTCCAGACCCGACTAGGTTTCAGGTTTCTCCCAGTAGGAAAGTAGCTTCACAATCAATAACCACTTTGCTGATTTTTATTGACCATAAAGTTGTATTTCACCTTTGCTACAGGTTATATATATTGCACACAGATGATTTTAATAATGACCAGAGGTTGGGAGAGCATAATAGCATTCTATGCTCATTTGATTCGGATTTAACAAGCACTGCATTGTTGGGGCCAAAATGAACATGGCAATTTTTAAAGTAATATTTTAAGGTTTGACTTCCTGCTTAATTTTCTAAATAAATTTTAAATTAATCCTATATTATTCTTTAAATATGAGAGCTATATTTAAAAATAGGCCAACCCAAAATGATCCTTCTTTATTATGTGATCTGCAAATGTGCTTAGTTTGCAAATTTATTCCAAAGATTTAATCATTTAAGGATGTCAAATGGTAAATGTCAAGCTGAACCCTGGTAAGTAAAACAGGACAGACGACAAAGGCAGATTAAAAGCATTAAAATTATTTATTAACATAAAGACAAAATCAGGCAACACACTTAAACTGGGGCAGAGCATAACTCAAACTGCCAAAGGAGGAGAGGTTATACAAAGCTAAGGGGAAGAGCATTAAGGAACACAGGTGTAGGAAATGACAATGACTAAATACTAATTAAACCAATACAAGGGAACCAATCACGAATAAACACAACTGTGACTGCAGTCCCGACAGAGAGATGAGCACATACTGAGTTACTGTAACTTTTAGGTTAATTCTTGCCAATTTTCACCATCATCATTTGTTGTGACTATTGAAAACTGTTTTCATTCCTTAACTCTTTTTACCATCTTTATTGATCCCTTTAATTTTAAAGCCAGCAAATGGAAATGTTTAGGTATACAAAGATATTTGCAATACTTATGTGCTTTAGGTTTAATTTTATTCATACATGCTATGCTTTTACATAAGTGCAATTTTTTATACCTAGCTTATATGTGGATGTGAAGGTTTTATTAACACACACACAAACACTGTACTTGCTTCTAATTTAAGACTTGCTTAGTGGTAACAGTCGTAGATCTTCTGTCCTGCTACTGAATAACTGCATGCCTTATTCTTTTGATGTCTAAAAACAGTGAGGCAGCTATTTTCAAAGGCTTACTTATTTACACGAGTACAATATACTCATAGTAGACTCTCATCGTATGTTTCATATTTCCACCGCTAGCAAACCGTAAAGCAGAACTATAGTGGCTGTCATCCAAGCTTAGCCTCCAATGTGTAAAAGAAATCCAGAACTCTTATTATCATTTAGTCAAAACATATGGCAAGAGGTCAGAGCTGTCTCACAATAACTATGAGTCCACTGCTAAAAAGACTAATCCATGGCTAGTTAAAGCCAGTACAAGCAGCACTGCTCCTGACTCAACCAAAGCCATATGTTTCTCAGTGTTAGCTATTGCAAACATCTGTGTCCCTCCTTGTGGCTTTACTCCTTGACTGACAGTGCAAAGCGGCTCACATGGCTGTGACCTGAACAGCTTCGTCACAGAGCAGCTTCTCCATCTCTTTGAATTGAGCAGAGATCAAGATCGGCTAGCCGCCAGACCTTTGGTGGTAATAAAGAGCAGCAAGAGCACATATTTGTTCTGTGTGGTTGACCTCAAAGTTGCAGTTTGTTCTGGAGCTAAAGACCATGACTTCTTTATGGTGGTTTCATGCGGGCACTACAATACTTGAACAAAATGACTAGTCAGCTACTCATATTAGTTGTGGGTTTGGGTGGACAGCAGAAAAGTGATGTATGAACTGCCAGATGTAGCCCTTATGGAATTTCATATAGTGTAAATTAATATAATCAATACCATATATTTTAATTAGCTGTGTAAATATGCTGTGTAAATTTTATTTTATTGTAAGTGTTTGTAAATAAAATGGTTTTCACATAACATATTAATTATATTATAAATTATATTATTATTAAGAAAGAATTTATTAAAACATTGTTAAATTTTTTTGATGTAATAAAAGTTTTTAAATATAGAATTTATGGTTTCCTTAAAAGCACTGTAATAATTGAGTGATGAGTATGTCATCACAACATTGGCAATATTTATAATAACACACTTACTCTCATGTTCATTTGCTTTTATACAACAATTTAACAAGAGCTATTTATTTCGTAGTAATTAAACACTACAGAATAAGATTTATTAGTTGATTAATTTTGTTATTTAGATCTGCCAGCATAAATAGTTCTCTGGCAGCACAGTTTGTTGTCTAAGAACATACATATAAACATACTACAATACAAATTATTAATAAGCTTTTGTGACTGAACTAGACAAATCATCACCACACAGATGTTACAATACAAGATAAATAATAATACCTAATTAAATAAATAAATAAAGATTTTTGCATTAATGACTAGATTGTTGCATAGTTTTCATAGCTGGGCTTGTTTTCTTAATATAATGAGGGTATAAAACGATCAGTTGTGATTACAAACACCTAACTGAACTAAGTTATAGACAGATTTATAATCGATGTGTATTATCAGTTGGTGTCACTGGATATTAACCAGCATTAATTGTGCTTTATAGTGCAGCTAGCTCTGGTCCTATATCCATAATTAGTGCACAAGAGTTAAGTGGGAAGGATTAACCTGTCACCCTCTGCTTCTCTGCAACTCACACCTATCTAAACATGATCTTCTTTTCTCTCAAGTGTTGCCTTTGCAAATCTCCTCTCACCCCTGTTATGTGCTCAGTTGTTTTTTGGGTCACTAATATTTAACTCTTTGACACATAATCACATCGTCTACAACATAGCAGACAAAGACATGAAATCAGAGTACACAGCTCTCCAAACAACAAGCTGTCACTATTGCGTAGAAAGCAATCTAGGAATGAGCCAGATTGATCTGTTAAGTTACTTAATAATTTCTAAAAACTTGGCAAAAGCACAGAAAACTCCCAAATACTACAAACACTCTTCCAAAAATGTAAAGCTATAATTAAAATAACTCATGTACCAAGAACAAATTAATAATCTTTGTTTTTGGCATTGCATAAACTCTGGCACAAGCTATTAGATGTACAAAAGTGATACGAAAGAGGTAAAAACTAAAATTCAGAACAATGATCTGTTAAATTTGTATACTTTTTAAAATACACTTATATTTACACTCCTAGTTGTCATCAAAAATTAAATACAATAAACCTTTTTCACATTATAAATTATTTTATAATTTAAAGCTAAGCCCTATTCTTCAGATCTGAAACTGTGTTGATTGTATTAGAAAGACAGAGAGCCAATCCAATAACGTCCTACACATTCCTTTCCCTTGTTCTCTGCCTGTGTTGATTGCTTCCTCTCTCTTTACAGCATGTGTACCTTTGAAATTCTCACAGAGACTGTACACAATGGGGTACTCGACCTCTGACCTGAAGCAAAAGCAAGCCTAATCTGAAAGTAGCACCGTTGGCTGGCTTTGTGTTATCCTAGACAGAGAATGAATGGGGACCCGGGCATGGGGGTCAGACCCTGTGCATCTGTCCTCTCTTTGCCAATCTGTGCGTGTGAGAGAGCCAGACTCTATACGCCCTAGTCTATTCACACACTAGGGCCACCCAAGGAACGTGGCACTAAGTATCTGTTGACCCCTCTTTCACCTCTACTAAACACGACAGCTATCTTTGCTTTGGTTTTAGATACAGGACACAAATTACCCAGATTACCCTTTTATCCCAGTGCAACAAAAAGACTTGGATATTCCCCTTTTTTGTCTTTCTTCCACAGGCCATTTTGGGCAGTTATTAGCTTAGCCATAATGAACCAGGTGCTATGGCATTGATCCTATGACAATGATTAATGGATGTGTACTTGGGCATGTGATTAACTATGTGCATGTTGTCTTTGACAAAAAGTTTAATGTAGTGTAATGTAGTATTCAGAAATAAAGCTTTATTAGATATGAGTGCTGGGTGATGCATACATACAAACCATGCTATTAGAATAATAAAAAAAAAGAACTTCTAACTTGTAAGCTAGGCCTAAAGCGATACTCTGGCTAGTTTGTTTTTTGATTGCTGTTGTTGTGAGGTATCAGTATACCAGGTTGTGAGGTATAACAATAGTATATTTGTAAGATTAACAAAATTAGGAAGATTGTACTTTTCTAATTATTATTCATTAGCAAGTTCTATTAGAGGTCACCACATCAGAACCTCTACATAAACATCTGCATCTTCGGCTTGGCACAGTTTTACAGTAGATGCTGTGGATGCCCCCCCCCTCCAACAATGAAAACTCAGGAAGGACATACAGATTCCATAAAAAGAACCAGTTTGCAACACTGGGAATCAAACCCAGGATTTTTTTTTGCTGTGAGGCTGTGCCAGTGTGTATATCGTTTGTATAAAGATTCCCACCAACCCTAGCATACATCTTTCTTTGGTAAAATACCAAATAACATTAACACATAATACAATAATGTTTTTTTTTTTTTTTTGCTAAATTAAATTTACCAGTAATTTCTAATTTTATTATTAAGATACTGTCATTCACAGGCTGGATAATTATACTGGTTGCTTACTTGTTTTTAGGACTTATTTAATGGCTGATGACAAAAAAAATAATGCTAGAACAGAAAAGAGCCTTCTCAAAATGGTTCCAACTGATTTGACTGCATACGGCTGTTTAACACACATGGCCAGCTGCTTGATTTCATACACCTGCAGCAAGAGCAGGATAACAACAGAATAATCATTGAACCTGAATTCAATGATTAAATGTGTGCAATACTTTTGAGCAGATCACATAAATCTCTAAACATCAACTTGATTCAAAACTCAACCAATAAGAACATGAACTTTGTTTCTAAAAAAACATTTAATTAAAAGAATATAACTTTTTGCATTACTTTGAGTTGAATAAAATATACATTGTTGTTTATAAAAAAGAACTCAGGAATATTCTAAAAGACAAGGTTAACAGTAAATACATGTACAATATAGGTAAAAAACAGATGTAATTTAAACTATATAAATGTTAGAAATAATTTAACAGAGTGTTGTATAAATTAAAGTTAGATTTTGTACAAACATGTTTCCATTGTTACAATTAATTACAATGAACACCTTTACAAAAATAGGTGGTGTGAAATGCATCTAAAACATTAATGATTTGTTAGTTATTTATTTCACCGTTATTTGTTTAGTGGCTGAACATTTTAGTTTGGTACAACTCCTCCATCCACTGACATGATTTTGGAAAAGAAAAGCAAATTACAGAGTTAATGTTAAAACCAATGGTGAACAGCATGGCTCATTGGTTTATGGGTCTATCAACACAGGGTAAAGCAGTTAAGTCCCTCTTCCAAAAAGTCAATCTTGGACCCTTAAACAAAGCCCTTAACCTTTATTTGTTCAATCTGTATTGCCCTATTTTAAAGTTGCACTGAGACAGTTGTTTACTGCATATGTAAATATCTATGATACTGTGGCTGTGAAACACCAACGTAGTACTTTAGCAGTAATATATTGTAGAAACCACTTTATTTATTATAACCACTTTTATATTTTATTTACACATTGCCTGTCAGATTCCCCTCCCCCATCATTACAAGTACGATTGAAAAAGGTGAGAGCCATCACATGCTTCATCCATGGCATGTGAAGCCAACCAACCAACCATATTGTTCTGCTGCTTATGCAATGTCAGTGATCGGTAACAAATTTTGAGAACATCACTTTAATTTTCTGATGTATGAGCTTATAGATGCTTATAAATAGCTAGTGGTACTGTGATTATTTTTGTGATTGTTATTGTGATAGTTTAGATTTTTTTGGAAACTGTCCATAAATAGGTATCAGGATTTAAGTTCTCAAATTGAAAAAGGCTGGCAAATGTGTATAAGAAAATGTAAAGTAAAATAATTCATGTTTAGTATTCCCATGAAAGGTGGTTATCCAGAGCGGTCACCTGCATCCACATGACTCCACCACCATGTCTTCATATTGTTTGTACACAACGTTATTCCCAGAATCTATGTATAAAATACTGATGGGGCTGAGTTTGGATGGCACACAGCAGCTTGGAGGCATGTTACTGGGGTTCATGGAGTTCATTAGTGTCTGAATAATGGCATGATTAGTGGGCTCCAGGTGAGACCGGAGGGGAAAATCACAGATGCCCTCGCAATGGTATGCTTCAAAATCCAAAGGAGCTATAACCCAGTCATCCCACCCCAGTTCTCTGAAATTAACACGTAATGGCTTTTTGGTGCATCTGGCTCGGGATTTTCTGCCGTGCCGTTTGCTGTGCTTTAAAGCCGTCCTGCGCTTTCGCTGAAGTCTTGCACTGGAAATTTTCTCCTGCTTAGCCTGTTCAAGGTTCAATTTAATTGTCCTTCTTTTCTCATAAAAAAGGCTCTGTCTCTTCCTTGACCTGGTGAACACCACCAAAATTGCTTTCTTTTGTTGTGGCCGCCCATGCCGGTGAAATCCAAGATGCTGTAAGTCTATTTCTCTCTCAGGGTTGTCAAGTACAGCTTTGAGTTCCAAGCAGAAAAGGCTCCTTTGAGTGTGCAGATGACGTTCAGTAAAAATATCCCACACATCTATAACCTCCCATCTTGATTTGGGAGAGTGCTCCAAGTCTAGAGTTTTGGAGTCGAGAAGTTTATGTGACTGGCAGGAAAGAAGCTGAATCTCCACAGGACCTGCTTCAGATGCCTGAAAACCTCCAGACGCCTTTGTGTATATTCTCAGTTCGGCCCCCAGCAGCTCCACTTTATCAGAGAGAGTCGAAATGTCAAACACATACTTTTGTTCCCATAGTGGTAAGTTTGAAAGGTCATCTGAAAAGAAAAGCAGAGAATTGTAAAAAACAGAGTAGTTTTACAGTTATGAAGCCGCACATGTAATGAAAACTAAAATAAATCTATTCGTATTGCCCCAGCAGGTCAATGATACGGCTAAATACTTTTGGTTCACAACTTGTCAAACCTTATTTTAATGATAAGAATCTGTAAATATAAATATAAGACATAAAATGTATTTATAAGTAACTAAGGGTTAAACGGAACACCTGAAATACAGAAAAAAAGACACACACACACACACACACACATATATATATATATATATGTACTAATACTAAACATAACACTTTGTGTGTGTGTGTGTATATATATATATATATATATATATATATATATATATATATATATATATATATATATATATATATATATATATATATATATATATATATACACAGACACACACATAAATAAAGCCTACATTAATACTGAACACTTTAAAGTCACAGCATTAATTTACTAAAACAAACAAACAAACAAAAAAAGTAAATAAAAAACGTATAATAAAATATATATAACTTTAAGTAACCTTAAAACATAAAGGTAATAAAACGAGATCCAAATTTGAAAATAGAAAAAGTTACAGCAAAAGTTAATCCACCCTAGAAACGACACCAGCTAAACTAAACCAGAAAACAGGCTAAGTAATAAAATAACAACATATTAATAAATTCATTTCACTTTGATCAAACTTACCTTCACCGGCATCCACAAAGCTTGTGATTGTATTGGCGGCTTTGGAGGACCGGAAAAAGCTTGCATTCAGTCCTAACTTTTCAGCGGCGGAGAACGTCCTGTAGATGGAAAGCATGTACTCGTGAGGTTCTACAAAATCTCTGGGTTGTTTTGGGAAGCGCTTGCCCCTGGCAGTGCCCGGGGACGGGGCTCCGTCGGGCAGAAAGCTGGCACCGAGGGGCAACACGGACACGCAATGAACTCGCAGCCAGTACAGGAGGAAAATCAGAGGCAACACTAAACCTGATGAGCGGCGGGTGATCATGGTCGAAACGTGGTCTACATGAATAATACTGATGTCTGACTTTAATATGACGTGGAAATGATGTCTATTACTGCAAAGAGAAGCGTGCGAACTGAAGAGAAAGAGCTTTCACTCCCTTAAATAGTGGCTCTGTCTCATTCCACACGCAGCGAGGCAGCAAGCAGCCGTCAAATTCAGCTACCTATTTGAGACTGATATGCAAATAATGGAACCCGATATGAATCTGATGTCAAAAGTTTTTCCTGCCTGCATATTTACACCCATTGCTTTTTACAATGAGTGGTGGTAATATTATTTATTTAGATAAAAACATTGAAAGGCTGCAAGTTAAAACAAGTTGTTTCACTATAAATGATATTATATTTAGTTTGTGTGGCAACTCTAATCTCATATCTAAATAAAAACTGTAAACACATGTCTGATTTTTATAAACCTAAATCCTTTACAGGTCTAAAGATGTTTAAACAAAGGAATTTAAAGAATACTTTTTAGAGATTCAGTGTTATATATTTGCTGCCTCACTGGGTTGTTAGACATGGAAAAACGTTGAAAGTTCTGTTATCTAGAGTGAAAAGTTTCTGAAACTTAATATTATGAGCTAAACAATGTATATTTTTCATTTTGGTTTTATTATTTTTTATTAATGCTTCTATTTATTTTAAAGCTAGTAGCCTTTATTGAAGTTGCCCAGTGAGTTTCATTTCAGTACCCTTCTCAGGGAAGACAATAATATTTACAAACACATTTATTATTTACCTTGTCCAGTTTTCTTCACTTACAAACCTACATAGTTTAGGACTGTGAATGGAAACTGGAGCTTCTAGAGAAAACCCACACAGATACAAGTAAAATATATCAATTCCACACAGACTGTCCACCTGGGAAATGAACCAAAGACCTTGCAATGAGGCTAGAATGCTATTTACTGCTTTACTGGGCTGGCAATGTTTGTTGTAACATTTTATTAGTTACTTTGGTCAGTGTGTAGTATTGTGCATGTATATATTTGGATATATGATGCAATGTAAAGTTATTTTGATTAAAAAAATATATCTTCAAAGATATTTATAAACCTCTGCATATTTAAATGTTTATTGCCAAAAAAATAAACAAACAAAAAAACAATCTAAAAAAATAATTTTGTATCATTCTTGCAAAAAGTTTCTCCTAAGTTATATAAGTATAACTTATATAAATTTAAATGAGTAGAAAACAAACAAAATTGCTGTTTTGAAAGATAATGTTTATAATACATAACATACTTGCTATATTTTAAATGTAATTGAGGTTTTGTGACAGCAAAGAACCACTAATAAAATCTTTAAAACTTATCTTTAAAAGTCCTTTTATTTATTAAACTACTTGCATATTTTCAGCTCCTTTTTTGTTTTATTTATTTAAACCAGATTTTTTAGTCCTGCACCATCCATGTGTAAGGCATATATTAACATGTGAGTTTTCTGAAGCTGATCGATATACTTTGCTTTCATGTCCACCATGCATTACCATTTATTCTAATGGTAAATAACTATATACATCTATTTTGTAGTCAGAATGTGGCCTCGGTCAAAAACCTGGAATATTTTTTTTTTTATTTGTTCAAGTTCAGGGGCCATTCTCAGGTTCATAGACCCTCATCTGGTATCTATTTTTGCAATCTGGCCCACACTCTGACCCAGCTGAACAGTCTTGCCACACGATACACCACAAGGATAACCAGAGTGGCATCAAATAACAGCTTAGCTAAAAACTGTCACTCTTAATGACAGACACGTTTCCTATTTTTTATGACTTAAGGTATGTGCACTTGTGCCAACCAGACCCAACATCTGGTGATGTTATACGAATAACTAATCAAACTTTTCACTACAATTGTAAAAATTATTTGGACTGCGATATCCAACTTTCAGTGGTTTCCCTCTCCATCTGCCAATCCATTTATTACCATTATATCATGTTTTTTTTTTGTTAGTTGTAAAGTTGAAATAATTAAAAAATAAATAAATAACTCAAATTAAAATTTTTTAACACCATTTGAAATTTCAAAAATATACAGAATGTTTGATAGAATATATGATCAGTTGGAAAAAAAAAGGTCTTACAGTTCCTACAATTACATGTGGAAAAAACAATCATGATCTGTTCCGATCACTTTGAGATCATCTTTAATTTTTTGAGTTAGGGTTCTCATGACATCTAGAGCTCAGAAGAGACAAATACAATAAGAAGAAATGTACATTTAAAATAGTAGGAAAAGTTATTTTGTTCCCCAAACACATTATTTCCATGCTAAGTCGTTAGATTATTTACTTCTTTATAAAGATGTTGAATGAGTTAAAATACAGCTTTTTCACACTATGGGTTAATATTTAATGTACAGTATAAGTTAAAGAATAAGAAAAGACAATTCAATGTAGTGAATTTTTTTGTCTTATTTTTTCAATATAAATGAAAATATATAGCACAAAGATGCATTGTTAGTTTTATTCAAATAATTTCTCCAACTAAACTAATTTGTCATATATAATTGAACATAAAAAGACAAGAGTGAAGACTAAAACAGTGAAATGAATCTAACTGCAAATTTATAGTAGTTAGTTATTATGTTCCCAACACCAAATAATAAATCAAAACTTTGTTAATCCATTAGGGATTCTTTGGAATACATAGCTGTTAAAAAGTGCTTCTATCAGTAAATAGTTATTTGCTCCATTTCTTAAACTGCTAAACAAAGTAGGTGCAAAGCACTCAGTAGGATTGCTAGATAAATAGTGGTCACTGTTGAGACTGGGCTGGAGTCAAAGATGCTGGGCAAGCTGGGAGTGTTTGGAGGTGCAGCTGGTGGAGAAAGAAATTGGAACATTAAATGTATAATAGTATATAGAACAATGTATGTAATATAATAATGGACACAGTCATCATAAAACATTTTTTTTAGAAATACACTTTATGGACAAAAGTATTAGGACATCTACACATTACACCAACTGTAGCTTTTGAAGATTTTGAAGTGTGTGTATATAAAAATTTCTGCTCATTGATCCAGATAAGCCCCCTAAAAAGATCAGTTACAAGATGGTCTGGTTTTCTATCTCTATTCTGGTTCATCCCAATTGTTTATTATAGGACCAAAGGTCAAAGTAAGTTTTTTTCCCCAAATAAATTAACCCAATAATGCCTTTACAAACCTAACTTTGTGCGCTGGGACACAGACATGCTAAGGTAGAACAAGGCCTTATCTATATACTCTTTCCACATAGTTGGAAACACACAGTTGTCCAAATTGATGAAAATGATAAAGTGCTTGAATTTATATGACAGTGCAACAGGGGCTAAATGAAACACCTGAAGTTCAATGATTAAGATGTGTGTCCCAAAATGATCTGTATAGTTTTTATAGGGATATTAATATAGAAACTAAAAAAAAGAAATACCTGTTGAATATTTGACAGTAAATGCTCTGGATAAAGCATTCCATTCATTCAGCGTAAAAACCAGTGTCATGTTCTCCCCTGTGACACAAAAACATACAATGTTAAAAGTTGAGAGATGTTTAAAGAATGACATTTATAGCAATTTATGCTATTCACCTGAATCATTGATGGCCAAGTCAGTGTAGTTGGCCCAGCAGCTTTCAAATAGGATGGTTGTGTTGCCAAACAAGGAATTTATTAGGTTTCCCGTACTGTTTTTTAGTTGGGCTGAAATCGTTAATGTAGTTACCCCAACCGACACACAGTTACCCTGGAAACAAAGATAAAGGGCCACTGAGATTAACACCATAATTTAAATACAAAATCAAGGTTCATAAGTTTTTTGGTATAGCATGAACTTACCTGCTGGTCCACTGCCATGATGCTGGGCTGTGTATATAAGGGTCCTGGATACAGCGCTGCCACTGGCTCCACCACCACCTTCAGAGCATAAACACTTCTTACCGTCTCCACAGTCGGACCTGCTCGTGTCAGCTCCACAGTAGCCATCTGTTAAATGTACAATTAGTAAAAATCTCTAACTGTTGTGAATAAATGACATAAAATAACGGGATATTTAAAAAAATAATTTGGCATGCCATAAATTAATCCAAGATCTGAGTATATTATGGATGTCATATATAGTATCAATAAAAAGTTTGCACACACCTCCTTTATCCTCCACTTCAATTTTCTCTGTCGATTTTCACAATATCAGTTTTACTTACAGCAGAGATGGACTTTGTAGTTTGACCATTTGACCACAGATCCATATGTTTGTTGACTACAGTACATACGATGTTATTCTCTACCCCAGTAGTACCACCACAGAGTAGGTATTATTTGTTGGTGCATTATTCTATTTCCAGCAGTGTCACTGAAGTGTTTAAATAAAACTACACAAGCAGCACTACTGCAAAAAAATCCCTCACTGCATCAGTATCAGTGCCATTGTCAAAAAGATGGACTACAGTCTGTAACTGTAAAACTACAAAGACCATTTGTAATTGAATGAAATAGACAATAGAGCATGAAGTCGGTTTGTCTTTTGACTGGTACTGTAAAATATTGATTGAGCCAAATGACCATAACCAGAACCATGACCACCAGAACCCTTTCTCCTTTTTTCTGGTTCTACCTGGTTCCAGGCTGGATCGCTTGGTGGTGGAGATGGAAGAACCACTCCAACTGATGACACATTAAAACCAATAGACTGACTAAGCTCTCCAGAGACTGCAGCCTGACCCAGAATGTCAGCCACTGTCTTCAGAGTTTCAAACTGTGCAGCTTCTATAAAAGCCATGAAAAGAAATCAAAACATGTTCTTTAAATTCTGTTTAAAATAATGTGCACTTTGCTTCTTCTGCTTACCATTCGTGCTGTTGGCAGGTGCCTGGTTTAAAGGAGGTTGTGTGATCTGCACCTCAACTGTCAGTCCAGTGGCCCGTTTACGCCGGGCTGCTCCGCTGCCCTCACGCACTATTTTAGTAATACGGATCATGTTGGGGGGAACCTTCAGGAACACTGCCAGGTTTCGGACCAGCTTGTCACCAAAGAACTCCTGCTCAGTCATTGCTGGAAGATTGAATGAGATGAATAGCACTGGAGAAGTGAGGATCTGGACAGGATCAGAGCCTCGCAACAAGACGTATAGCATTTTGTAGTCAGGATCAAAAAAGTTTGAGCCAAGAGTGGAGTTAAGCTTGGGAATGTACTGTCCTAAAAAGAGATAAGAAAAAGGAAAATATAAGTTATGAGTGATATCTTTTCAAAAATCTTTTATGGTAATGTCAATCCTAAGTTCACAAAATGTATTTAATTCTACTCTGCTCTGCCACCTTTTTATGCCACCTGACATAAAATACACCTAAATATACAGTGGGTTGCAAAAGTATTCATACCCCTTGAACTTTGCCATATTTTGTCACATTACAACCACAAACATAAATATATTTCACTGGAATTTAATGTGAAAGACCAACACAAAGTGGTATACAATTGTGAAGTGGAATGAAAGTTATACATGAATCAACAATTTTTTTACAAATAAAAAACTGAAAAGTGCGATGTGCAAAATTATTCAGCCCCCCTGAGTCAATACTTTGTNTTCTTTGGACTTCATGATGCTGTTTGCTCCCCAATATTCTCTTAACCAACATCTGAGGCCGTCACAGAGCAGCTGTATTTGTACTGAGATTAGATTACACACAGGTGGACCCTTTAAAGTCATTAGCAGTCATCAGGCAACTTCTGAATGCAATTGGTTGCACTCAGGGAAAAGGGGGCTGAATAATTTTGCACATCGCACTTTTCAGTTTTTTATTTGTGAAAAAATTGTTGATTCATGTATAACTTTCATTCCACTTCACAATTGTATACCACTTTGTGTTGGTCTTTCACATTAAATTCCAGTGAAATATATTTATGTTTGTGGTTGTAATGTGACAAAATATGGCAAAGTTCAAGGGGTATGAATACTTTTGCAACCCACTGTAATAAAATTTAATATTGAAATACCTGAATAAGTAGGTTCCAGCAAAGTGTAGTCAGTTTTGTTTGTATCCCACTGAGCATTGTTTGGAGCAACCAGCTGGCCATTCGCATACACATCCAAACGTTGAGGACTTGAATAAAACACAGCAACCCTCACAGTCTGTAAGAAGCAATCTTATTAGTTATATTAAATGTGTAAAAATATTAAATATTATTATAAAAAGGATGAATGTATGTTTAAAGTCTGTTGAGAACTTGATTTATTTTTATTACTATTTATTATAGGCCTATTTCCTGGCAGAAACATTTTTGAACAATACAGACATGGGCTGACTTTAATGTATTACTAAACTTTACCTTTAAAGAGATTTATATATTATGTATTATGTTATATCAATATAAAAAATAGCTTATTGTTATTTAGACAAAAAAAGATTAAATATAAGATAAAAAAGCCTTGCCTCCCAAACTTATAGCTTCTGAATGTTGGGACCCTTGTATTAATTATTTGCTCTATTTCTCGTACATCTATTATTTGAAGCAGATGAGACTAAAAAGACATGTAATAGTCTTCGTAATATATTCATACATAATATATACTTAATGTCTATGGCATTTTATGTGCAGCATTTAAGGGCAAATTAATCACGAGCTGATACATTTTAGTAAACTAAGAAATGGGTCAATTGTTTTTACAAGGAGAATTAAAAACTTGCAACATTCACAATGCTGAAAGAGAAATAGCTCCATGTCAACAAGTTATAACATGTTTGCTTACATTTTCAGGCATTGCCAAAGGATATAATAGTTTATTTTAGTGGATGCTACAGTATAATATTGTAATTTTGGCTAAAGACAAGAAAATGTTAATAATCTCAAGAGACTTATATTTGCACAAGACCATTGCATTTAATTAAATGACAGCATATTAGCTTTTCTGCGTCGCTAGATCAAAGATCTGAATCCATGATTATACTGCCTCTAATTTATTTCAATGCTGAAAGGCATAGAATAACAAACTTTATTTAAAAGCTTTAAATAAGTTCTAACACAATGCTAACAGCTTGTAAAATGCTAATACATTGACTGGCATTCCTTACACATATACTTGGGCAGATTTGTACTTTCACATTGTTTTTATATTATGGTCAAATTGTCAAATTATAGTGGAACACCCATGGCCTATTTTACAAGTTTGTAAATCAAAAGCACAGTTTATTTCTTCTTTACATCCACAGTATAAAAATGGTTAAATGGTAATGAATAAGCTACCTCAGAGGATTTAGCATTGAGCATCATGAGTCTAAGTTTCTGGGGAGAAACACTGGAGAAATAAATGTCAAAGGAATGGTCTGTGGCGATAATGCTGTGGAAGAGTGACAGCCTCTTTTGACATGTGTAGCCAGCACACCACCCATGGTCCTGTGGACCTATGTGAACAGATGGAAAAATATATTAATACAGTTGAAAGAAATATAAGCCTTCAACTGTCATAAACGTGCTGTTTAATCTGAGATGTTTAAGTTCAAATAATTGTAAAAAAAAAAACAAATAGCAATGAGGACATGTATACCATTTAGCAGGTCTATGTAGCCATCTCCCAGCACAGCTACAGGAGACAGACGTCTGGTTTCTGTGTCTGAATCCAGACTCTCAATCACCAGCATCCTGTAGTTCAACCCGAAGCACTTGTATCCCTGCCATGCATTCATGTATGTGCAGCTAGAGTCACGGACCACACCTACAGAATATGCATTATTTGTTTTACTCCAACATTAGAAAAATGATATTTTTTCCCCTAAATTATACAGCCCAAACAAGCAGTGAGACACACCTTTGTATGGGGCTATATTAGCCACAGGTATACGACTGCCGTTGAGGGAGGTGAGCATAATTTTGGGGATTCGGTAGTCTCCCAGTCCATGTCGAGAGTCCCCATTCCACTCATACTCTGAAAATGGAATCACTGCACCCACTGCACCTAAGAAACTGCCATCCAGGTCCCGCAGCATGCTTTTCTTCTTAGCATCACAGTCCATATCCACACAATCAGATGGGTTTACCTTGCTGTAATAACACCAAGATAATTTTAGTTTGAAAAATGGAGAACTAGTTTTAGTTTTGTTTTGTTATTAATTTTGTCGTTAAATATCTTTTTAAACACTTATGAATTTAAAAAGCACAGCATACATAAAAAAGCACACATAAAAAATGGATTTACTATAATGCTATTATCTTATTTCTTTATTACTTACGACAGGTCTGGATGATGAATGAAGACTTGAGACTCCTCTGTACTATTAATCTTTGTGATGTTCTTTACACTGATGGGGTGCTGCAGGTCCTCATTTCCCGGATTGGTTAAGAACATGTAATTCGCTTGGTTTGTACACGTGTTCCGAAATCCAACAAAAGTAATATCTGGAAGAAATGCAGGTCATAGGATTGAAAGGTACTTATTATGACAAGAAACCTTTATTTGCTTAATTAAATCTAATTGAATGGCATTGCTTTAAGGTCATAACACGAGGACCAATAAAATTTATCAAAACTGTTAAAGTTTATCTAGAATCATACCACTGACTGTCATGTGGCCACTGATGGCATTGTAGCTCATGATTCCAGCATGGGGTTTCATTGGGGCACTATTGTGAGCTGATTCAAAAGTTGGCCAACATATTCCTGATCTGCCACCTGTCACAAGACATTCCAAAAATGTAACTTATTTAGTTTATACAACAACGAATAGAATTATACTATTTAGAAAAGTTTTTTTTAAATTTAGAAATGCACCATTTAAAGGCCGGGGCGCCCTCTGGGTGACACTGAGAGCAATGTTGTTAGCACTCATGGATAGAGTGTCTAAACAGTTGAAGTTGGGGCTGGTGCCAACAATGACAGCATTCTAGGAATCAATGACAATATAATATAAATCTACCAGCATACTTATATAAACATATTTAAAACATATGGTCATATATGTATTGACAAGCTTCTTACCTGAATTTGGACAGTTTTATTTGAGTATGCATGGCTGCTTGAAGGAGGTTCATAGATTATTGGCATGATACCCATCCCATTATCAACAAGGGTGACATCAGAAATAATCACACTCATGGAAACCTTAACACAAAAAAAAATAAGCTTCGCCAACAATAATAATGCTTTGCAACAAGAATGCAAAGTACTGTAGTTTTCTGATTAATGAACAGGATCATAATAGAAACTAAAACCGTAGCTGTGGTCAAGTAAAATCTATCATTAGTTCTACCTGGACGTAAATTGCATAATCAAAGCTTCTCCACACTGTAAAGCCCTGGATCTGGGAACAGCCGACCAGACCATCTTTATTCATGTAGACTCCATAAAGCCCTCCATGAGCTTCATTCTGTTGCCACTGAGCCATTGGATTCAAGGATCCTAGTGCCACAGCATTTAATAAAAGTCAGTGTGGAACTACATTAAAAAGCATGTTTATTCAACCTTAAATTTAGGTTATTTATATGAGATTACACAGAAACTGCATGTCTAAGAGCATTAACGCTCACTGTGCAAAATCCAATTATATAATGGTATGGTTCCCTTTACTCTAATAACCTCCTTTACTATAACTGTCAAGATTGATACATAATCATCTAGAGGGCATTGGATTTTATGTCGTAAAACTGTCAAAACCTTTTCCACGTGAACTCAAATAATTTTTTTATACTTCTTATTTTTACATTATTTTGTATTTAAAAAATATTTTAAACCACTGATATGCTGCACTACTGTATAATTGCATCTTCTAATGATATGCATGACCATATACATCAGATACACCTACATAACGTGCTAAAGTTGCAGCTTACTTATGCAGGATGTTATGAATGTCTACCTTGTTAATATAATTGCCATTGAATGGTAAAGAGCACATTATTATCAAAGTGATGTGGTTGAATATGAAAGCTTATTATATTTATATCATATCTAGAACAGAGGTTTAGTCAATTTATTAAATTTTTTATGATGTATACATATCATCAAGCTCCAATTTGTGTAGTAAATGCAATAAGTTACTGTACACGTTTGTTTATTTTAGACGTAACTATGGGCTGCAGCAATTTCGTATCTTTACTATACCTGAACATGGTTCACCCCCAATCCGATATCCCACTCTTTCATAGCCAGCAACTGTGTTTCCCTGAAGAACTACATTAGTGCCAGCATTGACCTTGAGAACATTGCACAAAACATATAAAACATAATTATAAATAACCTTATTATAGAAGGCTTCTGTAAAGTCTTTCCACTCTGGTTTTACACACCTCTATAGCTGCATTCCATTTGATGTTCGTGGTCTCTTTTCTACTATTGTATGACCCTGGCCATAGTGTCATGGTAACCAGATTTCTTCGAACCACATTGTTATTTCCCCACACCCTAATCCCTACAACCACAAAGAAAGACTTTTATTTGAATGTCTAATGTCATATGTAATATACTAGGTTTTCTTTTAGTTAGGAATAATGTTCTTCTACAAAGCTTTAATTACTCTTTTATTATGTCCCTGTTTTTTATTGGTAGTTGTTTAATACCAATTATTACTTAATTTCCTTATGTTTTCGAACATTTTGAGGAAAATCAAAGCTTACTGAGTAAACCCACACATATGGGGAGAGCATACAAACATGTTAAATGACTTTACCATAATTTAAAGTTAAATCTAGAATGTGCTTTCAGATGGGTTAGAGCACTAAATGTTAGCGTATATATTTATGTCCTGAACGTACATTGTAAATCTTTTGCTGCTTTGAGTGCAAGTTGCAAGAAAGAAATTTAATCAAACACCTGGAATTCTGTAATGATTATGCAAGTCAGGCTTATTACCATGTTAAAACTATTCCATAGTTTTTGAAGTGTAACTAAAATATGAGACTGTACCTTCTCCTACAGTGTGATGAATAATATTGTCATCAACACTCAGTTCATCTGTTCCAAAGATGCCAATAGCAGGAGCAAAGCCATGGTGAAATGCACATCCTTTAATGTAGGATTCATTTTGAACCACCTATGAAAAATATTTAAAATTACACAGAAATCCAAACCCATGGTTCATTATAATGAATAGCTAAATACAATGGAAATATTGTAATAGTCTATTTTCTCACCACTCCCAGGTCAAGGAAAGTCACAGAATAGCGAGGATCAGTGATGTCTGTCCATCCTTCTTGACCAGAATGGTAAAATTCCACATCTCTAATATGCGCGTTACCTAAAAGCATTGTCCAGTTACAAGACTGATGTGTTCTGACATTAATATCCATAACACAAATATGACATAAATTACATACTGTTGTACATGGTGGACAATATTGTAAGGCATCAGTATGTTAAGGAGTAGCAGATGGTAATTAAGATAGTCTGGTAATTCTGAATTTCTGTGTATAATCAATGTTTTGTGTTGGTTTATAATTTCTTTTCTGATTCCTTAAATTTTAGAAAGCTGCTTGTGACAATTCTATATGATACAAAATTATGTTGGATATACACAAAATTCAAT
Source organism: Corydoras maculifer (assembly GCA_019802435.1). Classification (NCBI taxonomy): domain Eukaryota; kingdom Metazoa; phylum Chordata; class Actinopteri; order Siluriformes; family Callichthyidae; genus Corydoras; species Corydoras maculifer. The sequence continues at coordinate 589,136 of JAFMOD010000750.1, forward strand.
AGTGCTATAAAACTACAAAGATTTAAATTGTTTGCATGGCCTAAACAATGTAATGCCCATGTTTTTGCAAATTTAGGCTATGATTTAAAGTTGCAGTGTTTAAATGAGCCCTACAAAATCAGATAGTGTTCAGATTTTCAACATGTTAAGGAATAAAATTGGATACCTCTATAGATCAATCCACCACTGGAGAAGGTCCCCACTAGCACTCGAGCTCCAAAAGACTCTTTTTGTAGATTTGGGTAATCCTCTCCAATAATCTTAATGTTTCTGCTTAATAATCCCACGTCACCAGCCAATGTGTAGTTCGTTGTTGTACCAGGCACAGTGTGGTCCTCTCCTGCATTTGTTGCAAACATTGAGACAAATTAGATAGTGTAGCGTATTTAATTCACAGTGATAGTTTTTAAACTTTGGCTGACAAGATCTGAAGTTCTGAATTAATCTTTAGGTGAAGCATGAATGAAATTAAGGGAAGAATTTTTGACTCTTTAACAGATTTTTATACACTGCATTTAATTTTGTTTTGATATGGCGTTATCTAATAATGTGTTAACTCACCAATATGTGTGTAAGTAAGTGGTTTATCCAGAGTCAGTGTAAGGCCATTGTTTGTAACAGCTGTGATGGTGCGAGTTTCTGTCTGATTTGGGTCATAACTGGTGGTAGACAGCACAATTTCATCTCCTGCCTGTAAAAAGAATGTGAGTGTTTAGACATCACCGATGATCAGGAGATCCCCCTAGTAAATCATGCATTTGAGAATGCCAGTATTTTTGACTGTGGAACCCTATGCTTAATGTGAGGTAAAAGAAAAAAATGCTTTATTTACACATAGTAATACTTTAGTTGCATAAACCAACACAAGGTGTCTATCACTTCAAGATGACCAATATGTATGGGCTCACAACCTCAAAACTCACTTGACACCAAATGACAAGTACAGTACTTCTTTAGGGGCTCAAATCTCCTATACATATGTCTATGAGTTTACCCTACTTAGCCTTCCCTATTGTCATTTTTGGATTTATTTTTATTTATTTATTTTTTTAATAAAAAATACATGGCGGCACAGTGGCTTAGTGGTTAGCACGTTCGCCTCTCAGCGCTAGGGATTCCCGGTTCGAATCCCCATCTGGGTGGAGTTTCCATGCTCTCCCCGTGTCTGCGTGGGTTTCCTCCGGGTTCTCCGGTTTCCTCCCACAGTCCAAAAACATGGATCAAGTTAATTGAATTCTCAAAAATTGCCCCATATAGAGTGTGTCTGTGTGAGTGAGTATGTGTCTGTGTGAGTAAGTGTTTGCCCAGCGATGGATTGGCGCCCTGTCCTGGGTCTATCTGCCCAGCGCCCGAGACGTTCTCCCCTGGATGGGCATGGGGAACCCCAAACGCGACCCTAATAGAGGATAAGCAGGAGATAATGAATGAATGAATGAAAAATACATCAAATGATATTAACATTATTAATTTCTAAGCTGAACAAAACCACCAGTTTTTACCTTCCAGTCCACTGCTTCCTGTAATAAAAGGGAGGTAGAGCCGGCGGCAGCTGTACTGGATAATTTTGTGTGATATACATTGTGGGGCATTCCATACAGGTCAAGTGTACCAAACACACCTGAAAGGAAAAGATTAAATTAAAACAACATTTTATTTAATATTGTTATATATAAGCACCATTGCTTAGATAGCAAATTGTAATAAATATTCACATTAAATTTAAATTCCTTGATAAAAATGTGTAATATTTATATCTCTCAGCTATTGGATTTTAAAATGGGGTTTGAGGCACAAGGCATGTGGGGTTAATTAAAACCAATGGCAAACATTTTTTATAGATGTTAACACTACATGTAAATTTGATGTATTTTGTTGTCCTTTCTGTTGTCCTGTTGTCAAATTAAAATGTCCAACAAAATTCATAAAATAAAAAATTTAAAAGCCTAACCTGATGGTCCTTTTTAAGTTTATTAAAATTACATTTATATATATGATTTACAGTATATACTTGGAACGTATATATGTCCATAATTGAATAACTACAAACTGCATATGTATGGTATTATAAAACTTTTGGGCTTTGCTTCCTCTTAATGAATACATAATAAGAAATACCTACTTGATGGTGAAAAGTATGTGTGTATGTATGTACTTTAAACCAGATCCCTTAGACATTTGTTGTAAATGTTAAGTCCTTAGTTGTAATACATTGTATTAAGTCTTTTTTTTTACAAGGCAAACACATATTCATTATATTGAATGTTACAAAGTTACCCAGGACTTTAGAGCCTTGGTTTACACCACCAGTCAGAGGCCATTCAGGCGTGTAGTGATTTCCTCTCAGAATGATGTGCAGCTGTCCGCTGTAGGGTTGGTCAGGCCACCCGGCAACCAAGCGTCCTCCCTGAAACAAAAATGTATGGGACATCAATAAAAAATATTTTTTATTTTGTTTCTCTGTAAGAACTTTTATTCACAATGCTGATTATAAACGCAACCAATCAAAGTTTTTGTGATTTTAGGAACTGACCTGAATAGAGAGGTAGGTAATGTTTAGAACTACAGGTTGGCTGGTGCTGCGAGCAGTGTCATTTGATGTATTATTCATATTGTCTGGAATCTCCAGGACTCCAATCACTGTAAGCTTGTTAAAGGAGGGTATTATGATGTCCAAGACCATCCAAACGTCTGTGTAGACAGCATCAATTGTGTTGTTAACCTCAACTTACCTGATGTTTAAAACAAAAATAACGTACATATACACATAAATAGAATAAACTAAAATTAGAGTGGGATACCTGATGGAATGATAACATTAGTGCCCAATTGTGGTACAGTAAAGTTGTTCTCTGCGGATGATTTCCAAAATGACACATTTGACCAGAGACTACAAAAACAAACACAAGATACAATTTAGTTATTGCATTTATTGTAAATAATAATGCTAATACTGCTTTTAACAAAATTTGGTATTTGGTGCTGTAGAATGTTTTAGAATTGATGGTTATTCTTTGTGGGTGTGTGGAACGTACATATATTTAGAAGGTCGGTTATTTGAGCCGGGCTGGCCGGGTTGGCCGGTTTGGTTGGGTAATGGACCAACAGTGTCAGGCAAGGGCTGAATGCATTTAGTATAGAAACAATTATACACTTTAAACCCCACTGCTATGTCTGCAGTCGACCTGTCCACACTGTTTCTCTTCCGTCTAACAGAAGTTGCTGTTTTGCTTGATACTGCAGGAGCAACAACCAAAAAGTTTATCTCAAAGGCAACAAAATTCATTACTGCATAGAAGAACACTATTTTTTATTAATAACATACTGTCAATTTGGTATTTGCATACATATAAGATTGTTATTTTACCTATGTAGTACAGGTTGTTGGATGACTTGTTTAGATACCAGTCCCCATTCACATTCACACTTGGAGCCAAAGGTGTAGCTGAGGAATTTCTACTATCCACCACAATCACAGCATCAGGACTTTGAGTCAGGTTGTGATTCACAATTATATAATGTGGTGTCTATTTTAACAAAAGAGTATGAAATAAGCATTAATCTACACATTTTGTAAAGCTTGTCTATATCTACTTGGTTTGTTCAACACTATGTTCAAATTCGTACAAAAATTCTGTATAAGCGAGTTTAGGGTTCACTTAGGGAAGTGTTTGACCCTATAACCTTGAGATTAAATGACCAACACACTAACCACCAAACTACCACACTCATCTTAGGTTATGAAACATGTGTTAGGCATCTTAATTTAATGATTGGAGTTCAAATTGCAGAATGAGCTATATACTCATTGTGGTAACTTTTGGTGGATTTAGTATTTAGCCATATTAAATAAAAATGTGTGCTTTTGTACTGCAGTTCTTATGTTGGTGTAAGTAGAAATGTAAATAAGACTTTACCCTAAAGCCATAGAACACTGCATTATATGAGATGTTGCTAATCTGTGAAGCATCATGGAAGTACCAGTTGTAGGTTGTGTCGGATGGCAGCAGTGCCATCCAACCAGAGGAATGGGTAATTAGTTTTTCAGCAAATGGAACAACACTTGTGCCTATAACAGGACAATACATTAAACAATGTTAGATTGATAGATGGTGTATTTATATTATTAATTACCATAAACATACAAATCTAAAGTTTTTTTTACAACATAAATTTTAAATATTTGCTTTGACTTTTTCATTATCGTACCATGAGTATTGGTAAGAATGACATCCTTAAAAAGGAGTGAGGAGGGTAAAGAGTTTTTAATGCCCAGCCGGTTGAAGCTCATGTTGGCATCACAAACAGTACCAGGGAAACCAATGCTCCATGAAGCATTAGCAAAACAGTGAGCTGGATCCAGCAAATTACTCTTTGGCAACACCTTGTTTCCAGCATTACCTTGTAGATAAACAAAAAAAATATTTAGCTTCAGTAGTAAATATCTGCAAATGTGTCATAAAAAAAATACTAAAAAATACTAAATGTGGATAAAAAAATACTAAAATGTTTTCAGGTTAAATTACAGCCTACATAAGACACTTGACATTAAGTTTATTATATTGGCGCAAATACATAGAAACCTTTTGTTATCGAAATCATTATTAATAATGAGACACCATCTCCACCTTTGACCATAATTGTAAAAAATATTTTCTGAACCAATGAAAAATTTTATAATGTTTATTTTTCTACATATTTTTGCAATATAGAGTATTTTTGTAATGATATTTGTATTATTTTAGTTTACTACTTACATCTAAAAAAAATCCATAAATAAATACCTGTTAGTGAACCATCAATATCAAGTAGAACAACCTCATGCTCCCATCTGAAAGCAGCCTTGTTGGGTGACTGATAATACTTGATTCCACTAAATTTGGCACTCCAGCCTCCACAGAACTGAACGCAGGTTCCATCTATTCTTGCTACTCCAATGGCAGCGCATTCTGGACGGTTGAAATTTACAAATGTAGTGTTTAGAACGCTCATGCCATCATCCAAAGGTAGAATAACTCCTCGGTTGGTGCAGTAGGTTTCACCCAGCCCAAGCTCATCCACATGACCCACTAGAGTGCTTTCAAGTAGGGCAGCACCCCCAACTAGCCCCCATCCACTGACATGCTGCTGGATAATACGCTTGGTTTCTACTCCAGCCTTCTCATTATTTACCATGAGGAAGTTACTGAACTGAACAGCTCCCACGTTAACCCATTCGGCTCCCTTTTCGTTGTTCCAGGAGGTGAACTTGCGAAACACAGCTGGTTTAGGTGTGTCTGGGCTACATGTGCCCTTTTGTTTGGGGAAGTATTCCTGAAAAATCCATAAGCCGAACCAGCCTTGTGAATGCACAGTGTTATTGTAAAATTCACCCAGCGGCACCATTTTTTGACAGATGTTGGCGTCATAAGACGGGCCATCTGGATGATCATGCATGCGGTACCAGAACCCAAAATGTGTTCCCCCCGCGGCTGCATTGTGTCTGATGGTGTTGTTCGGATTTGTCACCCAGTAGGCGGCCGGTGTCACATCATCATTCAGTAGACTGGTGCTCTGACGAACAAACACAGCCAGGTTGTACTGCAGAACATTTCCTGTCTCAATTCCATCTTCAATGAAAAAAGCTCCACCCATGATGTTGTAGATAATGTTGCGTTCTACCAGCAGCTGGTGTGTTTTGTGAATAGTGACTGCTCGATTGTATGTTTGATGGATGGCACATCCACGAACATAGGACTGGTATTTAATGTCACCCATCAGGTGCCAGTGGATGGGATAGCGACCCAAACGGAATGCTTGACCTGCATTAAAAATCTGACCAAAAGCACAAATTTTTTTTTTTAACAAATTCAGTGATCTGGATTTACTGTTAATGTTTATAGTTTATAAAGTTAATAATTTTTTTATTAAAAATTGTGTAATTACAAATTCAGCAATAACAAGTAATATTGTCTGTGATGTTTACACAGAAATTATAAGATGCCCTCGTATACCTCAACATATTCTATTCTTCCAATAGCCAGATTTTCATTGGGTCGAGGTGCATGAAACATGATGCATCCGCCGAACTGATCGCTTCCAGTTTCTTCCCCAAATCTGCCTTGGAAACAAGTCTGGGTGGCAAACTCACCTAAAATGACATACATTTGATATAAGTATTTGGCTATAAGACACTCCACTAAGGACTATAAGAAACAACTGGAAACAAGTATTCAAAAAATTGTCTAATTAACTAATCACAACAATGCGAAAGAAAAATGTGAATAATGTGAATAATTCAGAATTTTTAGCTTTTACTTTGACTGTCACAATAGAAAAACAACATTAATGGTTAGTTTTGCATCTAAAAACATGTTGATTATTTCTTACTATTAAAGCACTAAATAGGAATGGTAAATGCTATCACATGCATATGTTTATATACCTAAAGTATTAGATTAGCATTCCATATAAATATAGATAAATTTTTTCATAAATAAAAAAGTAACTATATTACATCATTGTAGCAAATTAAACTCACAAAGTGAGTATTGAGACCAAAACGATACCTGTATTAAATCCATCAGGACAAGCCTTGATTTGATCACTCCACTCTTGGTTAATAGATCCACGGATGACAATGTTCCTGGTCAGAACACCTACCTCTGCCCTTCCCTCAAACACAGTGCCATCAGGTAGCGTTATGGACACTCCCAAGTGCTTATACTTAAGAGGTACAGTCAGGGTTAGAGTTTTACTATCAGCTGACACAGATGCAATTCTTCTCACTTCATTCTCATTCTGGCTGTGTCTGCAAAATATATATATACCTAAATTAAAAAACTATATATATATATATAGTTTTTCTGCCTTATGTAAATTGTCAGTGTCATATACCTGTGCCCCGTTGAAGCGATTATAATTTCATCTCCAACCCTCCATGTAACTGCATCCACCAGTGTGATAGTACTGGAGCCATTGTTGGCTGTTTGAGCAAGACGAGTCCAGGTGATAGGAATAGGAATGCCTAGGTTTAAACCATAACACAATTTTTTTGTTATTACTTTGCTTTTACTAAAATCTTATCTTATATGGTGTCATGGTACGATACAGGAACTTTTTTTAATATATTAAAAGGATTTTTCTAACATCTAATTAGTTATTCATTTAAGACTTAAAAAATAATAATAAAAGTTATTTCAAAGAATGTATTAAATACTGAGTTATCAAAATGGTTTCATTTTTGGGTTACTGTGATAAATTTAAAGTCTTGAAATACCATGTAAGTCCAGCACTCCTTCCCTAATACCCAGTGTTTTTGCTCCATAGACTGGGAGTTCTGGTGAACGCAGATGGCCATGCAGAGTGATGATGGCCTTGTGCTGAAATGGATTTCCTTCTGTTCCAATCTGAAGAGCTCCACCATCTGTGATGAGAATATTTTCTGCCTGCAGCTCAATATCAGCCTCGTCAAAGACCAGCTTTCCTCCTATATATAGAAAGACAAACATTAAAAGATATGTAGTTGTACATCTCATCTGATCATTCATGATCTGTTAAATACATACATTTGTAACATGGTTTATTAAAATATTGTACTATTTTAGGAGCAGTAGCCAAATGGATGAGTGTAAGCACATGTGTATTTAACTTACTCAAATTGAACTTGTTTTTTAGAATACCTTGAATAAGAAGCATCTTCAACACTGGTGTGCTAACATCCAGAAGGATTGTCTGGCCTTTGGTGATGACAGCAAATGTGCCCGCTTCGGGTGGGGACTGACCTCCCCAGGTATATCGAGATGACCAGACATCAATGTAGAAGAAGTCAGCATGGTCCTGTTACAAAGAACCAGATGAAAGCTATAATTTAATTACTGATTTTTTTAAAATCACAGTCGAATACACAAAATGAATCAGCTTATAATGACTTAACAGAAACCTTTAATATTTTATGATTATAAAGGGTCATATATATAATACAGCTCTATAGACAACTATACTATAGAATAAAAGATAATTGCACAGTAATATTAACTTATGTTATAACATTGTCTAAATAATATCTAATAATGTAAACATATGAAGTTGCAAGATTGTAAAATGTGTATGGTGGCTGAACTAAATAGTAACATTATTTACTTTAAGCAGCAGATCATATTTATATTTTTCCAAATACTAACGCTAAAACTCCCAAAGTTACTCAAATGCATTCTCCAAAATATGCTAATAAAAGTATGTTTTAATTTTTTTAAAAGAAAAAATACTAAACAGATTAAAATTAGATAACACACGTACATTTTCTGATGTGACATGTAGTTAAAAAATATTTAAATACATTCAAAGAATTACAAAATAATAAATATATATGTATAATATTAAGTTTACCGTCTTAGCAATTCCTCTGTTGCCAACCAGTAGTAAGACTTTGGTCTCCTGGGATTTGAGCTGAGCTGTGGTCACACAGATGACCTGTGTGTCATTGGCTGTCTGAACATCACACACTGATCCCGCGATTGTTACACTGACATTCCCACCACTATTTGCATAATAAAAAAAAACAATGGTAAAATTAGTTTGGAACTTAGACTGCTTATAAGTTAATTATGGTTACTAAAACAATTCTTAAGAAAATCTGTAAAAATAGTGGGTAATAACTGCTGCATAACTACAATACTACTGCAATAACTACAACTGCAACCTGTTTTTCAGGATTTTAACCTGCCCTTTATATCCACTACAGAGAAAATTGTAATTTTGCAATTTGCAATTGTATTTTGCAAAGCAAAACTAGACTAGCAGTGACCAGCAGAAAGCAGCATTGCATCAAGTATCACTGATACATCTCCATCATTTATATGATTAAGGGTAACTGTTATTTTATGTATTTATTTAATTTATTTATTTGTAATGTGGATTGGGGCAGCACGCTTCGAATCCCAATCTGGGTGGAGTTTTCATGTTCTATCCGTGTCCGTGTGGGTTTCCTCCTGGTTCTCCAGTTTCCACTCACAGTCCAAAAATATGGATCAAGGTCAGTTGAATTCTCCAAATTGCCCCATATAGAGTGTGTTTGTGTGAGTGTGAATGAGTGTGTGCCCAGCGAAAGATTGGTGCCCTGTACTGGGTGGATCTGCCCATCGCCCGAAATGTTCTCCCCATAATGCACATGGGGAACCCCACCGCAACCCTAGTAGAGAATAAAGCGGAAGATAATAAATGAATGAATGAATAAGATAATGGATGGATGGAATTAACAAGCTGAAAGCTGACATACTAAATCGTTAACTCCTTGTCTTCGATTGCAAATGTCTCCACACAAATGCATTGTGACTCACAAATAAATATTTAAATAAATCTAGAAGTACGTGCCTATGTGCACGCAACATTTTTTCATACCTGAAACCTGTGCCTGTGACAGTAAGTCTCGTGCCTCCGGCTGTTCCTCCTCTGCGTGGTGAGACATCCGTGATTACAGGAGTCAGACTGTTTTTGTATGTGTATCCATTTGTGAGGTTGGCTAATGCATTGTTATTTAGTACCAGAACTGTGCATGCCTTTTCTGCTTCAGTTCCTGTGAAAAGCAAGTGAAATGCCTTTTATCTTTTTATTTTAAATCTTTTCATCATTTTTAACACATTCCACACGTTAATGAAGCGTCCTGCGTCATTTTGGGCATTGCTCACCTGTTTTATAGTCATTGAAAGAACCCCCCCCCCCCCCCACCAAAAAAAATTATTTGTGACCATTTGTGATTTTTTCTGTTTATTTACCATTGTTCGATGGAACCTTGCAGTATAGATATGTAGAGCTGGATATCTCTCTGTTGACACTGCATTCTCTGCTGCAGATAAGGACTCTGGTAGTGTTAGGGTCAAAACCAGAGCCCTGCACTTCCAGCACTGCACCTCCACCATAGCTTCCTTTACCAACAAGCAGCATAGTAAAGAAAATGTGTGACTGTATTAATGTTAAGTTGCAACAACAATAATTAGTGATTACTCAAAGATCAACAAAGTGGAATTCATGACATCATTAATTTTTGTACCTTCTATGGGTATGACCTGTGTAAGTCTCAGTTCATAGGTGTAGTTAGCATGGGTTTGTGCATACCCATTAATCTGGTGATAAAGTGTAACTGGGAATGTTCCACCTGCGTGCTCGCCCACAGAGCAATTCAGGATTGTGTTTGTGATCAGGAGCAAGTTACAGGTTATACCATCGATCATTACAGAAATGATACCAGCGTTCGAGCCAAAACCAGAACCCAAGACTGTGATCAATGTTCCACTGGGACCTGTGAGGTAAAAGAACAATAGAAAAATAAATGCATATGATTTTTTTACTTTTCTACTTTCTCTTTTCTAATGTTGCATGTGAAAATTAAATCCCTGCTTGTATATCTTTGTGCTGTTGTTTTTATGATGACTAAAATATCTTAATCTCAAAGCAAATAGTTACATAAAATATTAAGCCTTTATAAATTAATGTCTTTCTGGTAAATCTGCAGACTGATCACAAATTAATAAAAATAATAAATAAATGACATAAATCACACCTGTATTTGGACTGATGCTGGTAATCATTGGAGTTTTGTCACGAGTGTAGTTGTAGTTCAGTGTTGGGTACGTCACTCCCAAAACTTTGATATTCACCTGTACCTGCTTTTCATCACTTGGAGGTGTCAAACACTTTACCATATTTGGAATTATCTCAGTAATTAAGCAGGGGTAGGAACCTATCATAACACTGGTGTTACCTTCCACAAATCCATTGCCAGCAATTAAGAGAGATGTTCCACCAGCTAAACTGCCTGAGGTAGGCTGCAGAGTGGCGTGTGGGATACTGTTAATAATGACATTGCCAGATGCCAGTCCTTTGCTCCTGACTACTACAATCAATGCATGTGAACCTGCAGGTAGAGGGCCAACCAAAAGCATAAGAGTGCTGTCATTGACCTCTTGTACCATCAGCATGATGTTGTTGGCATACACGCTAATATCATCAAGGCGAGTACCGAAGCCAGTGCCAGATACAAAGACAATTGTTTGGTTGGTATCCACAGAGCTTGGAGAAACTGATGAAACGGATGGAGCCAAAGTAGCTAAATATTCAAAGGAACAGTTGCCATTGCAGGATGATAAAAGGGACCCTATTTGAACAGTGATATCCCCTTTGTGAGGTAAGGATGGAGACGTGTCACATATAATTTGAGTGTAATTGCTGAACACTGTATTGCATGGAGCACCAGCCACCATGACTTTGCCTCCTGTGAGACCAGAGCCAGAGACGAAAAGGCGTGTAAAGCCTGTTGTGCTGCCAAAAGATGGTGAAACAAAGTCCAATACTGGCATGAGCACAAAGTGCCGCAAGGAGTTCTTCAGCATGGTGAGCATGGCAGTACCATGGTTGTTGACTCTCACTTAAATGGGTAAAGGGATGCCTACTGGCGTTTCACTGTCAGGACTAAGAAGGCAGGCAATCTCAGTGGAGGTGCTATTTATCACCTCACATGAAGAACTTCCAACTTTAACCTAAAACCAAAAAAAAACAAATTATATTTTTAGCCTTTGCTTTTTGTGTCAAATTAATATATTTACATCAGTACTAACTAGTGTTTAAAAAAACTACATTTTAAAATAAAAATAAAAAAGTTATGTGCTGGATAACTCATTATTATTCATCCCATTGAGCAAAAGCTTATGTCATTCTTTTTTTACCTCATTGGCACAGCTGATGTTACTGAAGCCTGAACCATGGATAATAATGCTGTCATAAACTGTGCCATGATCAGGTAGGATTGAGTGAACAGAGGGACTTGCACAGCTGGAGAAACTGAAAGTGATCAGAGAGTTGTTGGAGCTCCCAGAACACTCAAGAGATGCCTCACAGAAAGATCTTTTTATTCTTCCTGAATCTACAAAATAATTAAATTTCCAGATTAAACTTAATTCTAATTGTTCTTAAAAAAGCAAACTATTTCAATTACATTTTTTAATATAAAATTTTGATAATTAGGTGTTGCAGTGTTTGTACCTTGATTTAGGAGGGCCTGGAACCCATCTATTATAACTTGTGGCTCACTACTTCTTTCATCCAAAGGTTTGACTCTGATGACGCCCTGCAAGCTTGTCTGGCTTGCGGAGTCAACAAAGCCACTGCTGTAATAGTACACGCCAGGAGCTGTAAAACGATAGCTGAAAATCCCTGAAGTCAAAAACAAAGAGACATGTATGTTACACACGCACACACTTAAACTCTACTGAGGTAAAACTATTGCCAGTGTTGATTTAAGAATCAGATAAGTGTAAAGATCAAGACTAGACAAATGCCTTTTAACCAGAACAAAACACTAAGATAAGCACTAGTCATGAAGAACTGGCCCAACTTTTCAATGAAGTATTTAGTAGCTCTTTAACACAACGAGCCTTGTGATATTTTCATTGTCATTGCTTTGGAAAATTTGGAAAAAAGAGTTTCTCAATGTTTGACAATCTGCATAGAGTGTTGTGATCTCTGCACCTGTTGTTGTTTTAATACTCCGGCTGGTAAAGGCCACTCCATCAAACACAGTGCTGCTGGGGCTGGCTACACTGAACACTTTGTAACCTAGACCAGAAACAAAAGCTGGAGCCTCCCATGTCCATTCCACTGTGTCACCTACTGATACTGTCAGTGCAGATGGGCTCCAAGCATACCCTTGGCCATACACTAAACATAAACACACACATAAGCAAATATTCATGTCACATTTTAGTAGTGGGATGAAAATTTGGCATTGCATTTCATGTACAGTTCCTACTTTCCTTTATGTTCTGTACATTAATACTAGCCTTGGTGTTGGAATTGGAAAAGGTTGGGTGTAAACTTACTTGGGTCAATGCCTTGGTTTGTGACTTTATGCCTTTGCTCTGTATTCTGTGTTACACATTCCAGCTGATGGTCCCAGGCCGAAGTCACTCTGCAGCTTGTGTCACCTGTGCAAAAGTAAGTCCTCCCTGAATTAAACTTATTATATGTCAGACTTATCTGTTTAATGTGTTATATTAATGAGTTTTTTTATTAATTTAAATAAAAGCTACTCCTTTTTCACTGGCTGGCCTGTTTTACAAACCAGTTCCCATCGGAATTAAATCCAATACAAAAATGAGTGTTTCAATGAGGGTGCATTGATGCAACTTGTATTGTTACTTATATATAAAACTGAACATTCCTAGTGTTATGGAACCTAATTTTATATTTAAATAATTCAAAATATTTGTTTGACAAAAAATAAAATAATAATTGAAGAGTGATAAAAATTAAATGGCAAAAAATATTTTACCTCCAAACATATGACATATTTTTTTGGAAATAATCCAATTTATGCTATTTCTAACCCATAGTGAAATAAAATGTTGATGGAGTAGATAACACATTCTTGAAATATATAGGTAATTTTTATTAATTGCCAGTTACTAAATGTCCTTGGTGTTATGCAAGATCTGATATATGACAGCATGATATATGACCAAATTTTTAGTGATTATATAATTAATGAAATGAATGAATGATCTATATATATATATATATATATATATATATATATACAGTACATATATATATAAGCATGCAATGTGATTTCCCCCCAAAATTTGACTGTTAAAGCTTTTAACATAAATGCTGCAATATGCAAAATTCATACCCAGTGTAACTTCATTGTCTTCGAGGACAGAGCTGAATCCAGAACCTGTGATAGTTATTTTAGTGCCTCCGTACAAAGAACCATATTTTGGTGAGACACCTGTCACTTGTAAGTTGTATTCAATGGTGGCATTTACACCGACACTATGTTCAGAGATAAACATTAAAATTTACGATTAACTATATTGTTTTTAAAGATAAGTCTTTAAAAGAAACTTAATGTGCAATGCTTAATTGTTTACACTACCTGATTTGTGGATAGCCTCTGTTCCCCACACAAACATTAATGTTGTAAACAGCTGGGGGGAGTGAGGGTAACTCACAGGTGATGTTGTCATTTGTCCACAACAACAGTGCACACTCGACTTCACCAATCAGGACGGAACTGCCATTAGCCAGTTCACCAAAGTTCGTCCCCAGAATTGTAAGAACTCTGAAACCTTTACCAGGCAACAAAAAAGACACAGTGATCACAGCAAAAGGGTTAATTATAAGCCTTAACGTTTAAATATGTGTCAATTACAAGCTTCAGTTAAGAGATGATTTTAATTATAGTTGTCCTGTACTTTCTGCCTATTCAGTTGCTTTAGGAACAGTTGGAGTTTTTAACTCAGCTTATGCAAAGTGGTAATTAAAGCCCATATTAATTGTGTAAAAAATACCAATGACAATGTGTAATTGTGTTATATATTATGCTGAGGGAAAGCTTGTAACAAAGCAAATCTATTTCAGAATTGAAGAGTACAATAGCCTGCTTGTAAATGGCCATAAACTTTAGCCTTAACACATTTGTACAACTTTTGTTTGTATCTTTATTATGGTGACAACAGACTTTAAAAGATGTAGTTGTTATATAATTTACAAAATAAACAAAAGTGTCAAGTGCATCCAATAAGCTTAATGAGTCTTACCAAAGACAGTTGTTGTCTGTGGGCTTAAATCAGTAATTAAAGCTGTTAGGTTGTTGTCATATGTGTAAAGATTTGTTGATGTAACCTCGATTGCTCCCATTTGTAAGGTAACAGTTTTCGGCCCCTCTGATCCCTAAAACATAATACATGAGTCCTCAGCTGACTGACTGTTAATAACATAGATGTTTACTGACAAATGCTTTATACATTACAACGTACAGCAGGCACTCTGCACTGGATCTGATTGAGATCCACATTAATAACATTACACGAAGAATTTCCAATGCTGACTACAGTGTCAATGCTAAAACCATAACCAGTGATGGTCAGCAGTGTTCCCCCTATGGAGTTACAAAACACAGTAAAGGGAAAAAAAACAATGTTAGAGCAACAAGCATCTATAGACATGTTAAACCATTATCATCATATGTATGTGATAATTTTAGTTCTAAGATTTAAGGAACAAAAAATATATTCTGTTTAAGAGCTAATGTAGAGTAAGATGGATGTTCTTATAACTAACATGATGAGGCAGGATATACCATATGTAGAATTCTTTTTCATTAGATGCATTCATACCAGTAACACTGCCTGCAGAAGGTGTGATGGAGGTCACTCCCATCTTATAAGTAAAGTTGAAGACATTGCCACCTTCATAACGTGCGTAGCCCAATGTTGGAAAACTCACTGTGACTGTGTATAGTCCAGCACTCGCAGGGCCAACTTTACATGTTAGAGATGCACCTATTACACAAATAGTTTAATAGTTTAACACCACTTTGATCTGGTCATTATCTGCATCAGCTACAAAGATTTTTACTTACTGGTAACCTGCAAAACTGTGCATGACACATCTCCAATGTTCACAGTGGCATTTTCATCAAACCCAGAACCAGAAATGGTGACGATTGTATCCAATCCACTGGCTCCTGAAAGACAATTATCGTGAAGGTAATTTTTCATTTCATAATTATAGTATAATTATTAGTCACTACTTGGGTTTAATATTTGGGTTTTACCTTCTGTTGGGGAGATACTCGTCACATTTGGTGTTTTAGCATCAGACCAAGCAAAGCTGCAGTCGTTTGAACATTTTGAAATTATCCCATTGATGAAGACTTGTACCTGAATTTATGTATAATGTCACAAGTTTATTATTTTTCTCTTTATATAATGCTATAGTGTTATTTCTTGCAAACCTAAATTTAATGAATATCCGAAAAGGTTCAAACTTTAATACTTTGTTCTAAACATTTCAATTTGGAGTGGGAATGGTGGAGGCACAGGAGGTAGTAAAATGGGTCTGAGTTTCATTTCCATGCATACAGTAAGATATATTTCCATGTGGAGTGTGCATGTTTACATAGTTTAAATCAATGTCCAATGATTAATGTGTCATTTTCCACTTCAATTAAAAGACTTCAGAATATATTTGTAAATCATTCATTCATTCATTCATTATCTCCCGCTTATCCTCTATTAGGGTCGCGGTGGGGTTCCCCATGCCCATCCAGGGGAGAACGTCTCGGGCGCTGGGCAGGTAGACCCTGGACAGGGCGTCAATCCATCGCTGGGCACACACTCACTCACACAGACACACTCTATATGGGGCAATTTTGGGAATTCAATTAACTTGATCCATGTTTTTTTTTGGACTGTGGGAGGAAACCGGAGAACGCGGAGGAAACCCACGCAGACACGGGGAGAACATGGAAACTCCACCCAGATGGGGATTCGAACCGGGAATCCCTAGCGCTGAGAGGCGAACGTGCTAACAACTAAGCCACCGTGCCGCCTATTTGTAAATCATTTAACCCTTTTATTAACATAGTTTTCACACCACAATGTCTGTGAAAGCTATCAAACCTAAATTCTGCATCATGCCAATTATTAAAAACAGATAAAATGTAAACAACCAAAGGCAAAACTACAACAATTCTTTAAAAAGTGATCAACTCTAATTCAGATTGTTGAATTTCTCCAAAGAATGCTACAACCTTTAAAAGTTGCTAATTAGGAGATGGCACAAAAACACACCTGATTCTTATTTGTTGGCACACGCAGGAAGTCTCCCATAATGCTTTGTTTGAAAAGACCTCCTTCCTGCTTAACCTTTGCTTTTACTGAGGGGTTGATGCCCACTACACCAGAATCATTAATCTGTCAAGAAAAATGTAATACAATAACATTTTATCAAATATAGTTAACATGACTGTAAAGTAAAATAAAAAAGTAGCAGAAAACGTATTCTGATCCCCAACATCAAAGTAATACCATATTTATTTGAATTATTACATTAATTTTCAAATATGACCTTAATTGTAGTTATAATATACAGTATATAGTATTTAAAAATAATTTTTTTTAGTATTTATTTTATGTCACATGCTTTATCAGAATAATTTGCATGTTTCTAACAATGAAACTCGAGCTAGAACTAGACACCAGATTAAAGCACTGATACCTGAAGTAAAGGCTGGTTGCCTGGTATAGTGAGCCAGTCTATTGTCCAGTGGTAGCCTTTGCAGTCTCCAACCCTATTTACATTTAGCTGACCTAACTCAGGAATGCCTTGCAGAGCATACTTTAAGTCATCTTCACTGATGTTTACAGCTAGACCTAAAATACAGACATAGACACTCACAATATCACAACAACAAAAAAACAACATTCATAGAGAAAAAGGAGTGAAAGGGCCAACCTTCCACACGCTGCCCGAAGATCTCCACACTGAATGTCCCGGTGAGAGGAGGACTGGCTTTTTGTATGCGTCTCACCTGGACAGTGGCATTATCCTGAGCCAGGGTCAGCATGTCTGTACTGTTAATGTCCGTACTTAATATTTTCTTAAGACAAAAAGAATAAGTGTGGAGTAAATATTTTGAAATTGTGTTTATATTATTAACACATGCTGACATACCACCACTATCACCATGTAAGTGTCAATTCAGTGCTGATAATGACTTATTTTACAAAATGTACCTAGTCTGTGGTGGTCTTATATACCGAATGCGCACACACACACACACACACACACACACACACACACACACACACACACACACACACACACACACACACACACACACATATAAGAGAGATTCTACTCTGCCATCTTTTGACCTATATGTATATGTGCAAACTCAATTATACCTTTATGAAGGCCACTTGTATTAGGGGAAAATCAAAGGCACAATTATATGGTGTGGCTGTGATCTCATAACTGACACTAGAAGCATTGTCCAGTTTCTGCACAGTGATCCTCTCCAAAAATTTATCCATCAGGGCAGGAGGTCTTCTCTTTGCAAAAACAACTAAAAGCAAACACCAAATTTAGGATATACATACATAATTTAAAAAGTCTTATAATAGTTTTTTTTTAGAAAAATCTGTTTCTAAAAGTTTTAGGCACCATTGGGGTCAAATACTGTTGCTGTTGTTCTGAGCTGGACTGCATCTATGTAAAAATTGTCCGTGTTTCTGTACAAATGCAGTTCCAGGAGTTTATAATTACTTCCTGCATAGCTTGCTTGCAGACTGGACAAAAGTTCAATGCAGACATATTTCCATCTGCAATTAAACATATTGTGTTTTGCATTATGACACAATTTTTCATACTGGTAAGTTGTATTGGATACAATTAAAATATAACAAGATATTATTATTAATCATTTAGATTTTTCCTTATATCTAGTATTAGTCTGATTTATGATTTATTTTAACTTACATATTCCCTGTTTCAAATACTACTGGGACTGAAGCTGTATAAGTATTAATAACTCCACGTTTCTGATAAGTAAAGAGCAATTCCACTACATTTTTTAGGGACCCTTTGTAGGCAAAACAGAGCTAAAAGGGGGGAAAAAGCACATCAAAGCATTTAAAAAATACTAAGAAATTGCAGTTATATAATAAGTACATGCAGGTACTTACAGTGCTATATAGTTGAAGTGGTACTGGTCCATAAGTGGCTCCAGATGGAGTTAAATCATCTGACCTGAACAAAACAGCTGGATTCATGATTGACCAGCGTCCACAGAATGGCTCTGTGTTGTCAACCCGTATTCCTCTAGTACTTAAATCACCTGAGAACTAATAGTCGGAAAAAACATCAGTTAATAAAGTTGTGGTTGAGGTCATTTTCAATGTCTATTATTTTTTTAGATTATATCAGTAATACGATCAAATATAAATATTTGAGCACCCCTGTTTAAATTAAATTTTTGATTGATTTGTTTATTAAGTTTAAATATGTAATACCCAGCCTCTAATTAAATTCTATCATTTTAGTATTTATTTGCCAAAATTGAACATACAGTGGAAGTTGTACAGACTGGAATGAATGTAATAGCTGATTGAATATATGATAAATAATAATAAGCATATTAATATATAAGGCTTATTTTAGCAAATAACTTTAATTATAATTTTATAATATTTTAAGATTTGCATTAAAAGGTCATATTTAGATACATTCTAAAAGGTAGGTATTTTAGGTGTACCATCTTTGCATGAGACATGTACACATTTGGCATAATCTTTAAATGCACATCAAAATGTAAACATGTCTCTGCAAAAAAATCTCAGGTTACATTTACAGCTTTGAAACATTTTATAATTAAATCTTATAAACATCTTGCACTTACTCCTGTGATGATGCTCTCATAGTCTTTAAAATATTTCACTTCAGAATTTTCCACATTTATGACCTCATTAGGGCATTCAGCAGACACCATGGCATACAGAGCAGACATCACCTAAAATAAACAAGACGAGCATAGTCTCCCATAAAAGTACAACATGGTGGCTGAGTGATTAATGATTTCATCCTACAACAATTTAGCTGTGGTATGAATCACTAAAAAGCGAAATTGTTTTTTCTTCATGTATCTGCATGGGTTCTCCTAAAGTCCATACCTATGCTAGTTGGTGAATTTTAGACACTAAATTACAGCTAGGTGTGAATGTATGCATGCATGTGTTTGTCTGTGCTAGGAATGGCGTTTGCATAATTATTTTGCCTTAATCCAATGAGTGCTGGAAGAGGCTCCACAACAGATCAAAATATGGGGCTTAGAAAATGAACAAGTAACTTATAAAACAGCATATAGTTCAAGTATTTATAAAACAATAAAGAAAATGTATTTAGTGGTAAAAATAGAAATACATTCAATATATATAATATTGAATTGTAAATTATTAGAAATTGTGTCCTTGTGCCCTAAGTACAATTGTTGTTTTGTGAAAAAATATTACAGACCTCGTTCTCTGATGCATTATATGGTAGAGGGCTGGATTGAATGCCATTCAGCAAAAGGGTAAATGTATTGAGATCAGCTTTTCCTTTAGTGTCCTCTGTTACAGTTATGTTAAGATCTGATCCATCTGTCCAGTACTGAAGCATTTCAAAATCACCTGCCATGAAGACAATGGCATGAATAA
Organism: Corydoras maculifer; assembly: GCA_019802435.1. Lineage (NCBI taxonomy): Eukaryota > Metazoa > Chordata > Actinopteri > Siluriformes > Callichthyidae > Corydoras > Corydoras maculifer. The sequence continues at coordinate 609,148 of JAFMOD010000750.1, forward strand.
GCAAAAACATTTATACAAATATATCATATGAGAAATGTGTGATTAGTAAACGTCTCATGTTCAGATAAAATACCAATGTATTATATAGTTTACATCTGTTTTGAGGCTATGGGTTTGTATCTTTAAGCTATTAAAATCACATTATAAGTGATTTTTTTTATAAGAATATATTTATATTTTAAATAAAGTATGAAATCAATAATAGTTAAATATTTTAATAGTTAAATGCTAAATAAATTGCCTTTTTCAGTTAATTAAAACAGATATTTATTTTAATACACAATGTGGACAAACACATCCTAATCACTGAATTCAAGTGTATCAAGTGTGTGGGTCTTAAAGGTGGATAAAATAAGGCAACTGGGCATACAGCCATTTAAAACTTTAAATAACAAAATTTTTTGCAAAACCAAGAATTACATACATTGTATTTTTGAGTGCTTCTTATTTCAATTAGGAAACTGAGGGATGTTTGTATGTTTCTGTGATTCTTAGTATGTTCTAATGACTGCCTTCACATTTATTTGGTGCATTTGGTAAAATTACAAAGTAATTTATTTGTTTTAAGAAATATATTAATCAATTATAAAAGTTATAAAATACATATATACATACATAAAATACAAATACAAAAATTATACATACAGGAAGTGCACACTCATTCAATGGTAATGTTTATTGACATACCTCTAAGAGAATTGAAAGTAATGGTATACTGTAATTGTTTGTCCAGCTGCTGCTTTGTAACATTGACTGTGTCGGGGGCAATGGTCCAGAGAGCATTCAGTTCAGTCTGGACCACTTCTGCAGGTGCGCTTACGGGAATCGGCGCTGTAGCATAATGGAGAATCTCAGTTAGGTCAGTAGAGTACTGAAATATGCTGCTTTTAACAATGATAAAAGCACTGTCTAAAGTAAAAATTTTTCAGACCATTCAGTTATTTTATCTTGACCACAAAATCTCATATTTAATTTTTTTCATAGTTTTAACAGAACCTGTTCTGTGAGCGCCGTAGATAAAGCCGTAGTATGTGTAGTCACAAATGCTTAGTAAAAAGCAGTTACTGCTGATAACCACAGTTTGTACTTCTTGGACTGGGGTGGTTGGCGTCCAATCCATAAAACCAATCACCTGAAATCATGAGAACATGACACAGCATCTAGTAACTAATCAAGCAACACACAATACAGGGAAAGTGCATCTGTGTACTGCAGCTCTTCAATCACATACCTGCTTCTCATCCAAAAGAGTATAGCTTGAGTTTATGACCTGTTTCTCATTAACTGCATCTATAGTCTGTTGTGAAGTGAACACACTTCTCTCCTTATAAAGTCCCACATCTACTGAAGAAAGAACTTCATACTCCTGTAACAGAATCTCAACGTAGTACCTGTAGACAGGCGGTAAAGAAATGGGAAAAAAATTCAAAGAACAAAAAACTTTAACATTTATAATAATATGTATGTTTTTTTACTTACTGCTTTCCACCCTCCAAGAACATGACCTTGGACTTCTGATTTGGGCTGATAAAAAAACTGGGACTGTACTGATTGACGTATGCAATTTTTATCTTGTGAAAGTAAACAAAAACAAAATGTTTGTCATTCAAAAGCAAGCTCTTGAAAGTTATTGTTTTTACATACCAAGCTTTTACCAGATATCCAGACAGAAAGACACAATTAAACAATAAAAAATGGTATGCAAGCAACATGTACACACACACTTTAAAAAAGGTAAACTATTTTTGCGCTGTCTTGCCATATCTTTCATTTACATTATATTTACATTCAGTCATTTAGCAGACGTGTTTATCCAAAACGACTTACAAATGAGAGAACAGCTACACTGTAGTATAATTAAACCTGATCATTATTGTATCAGGCTTCTAGATTTTTCTTTTTTTTTCATACCAAGTGTTTGTAAAAGGTAAAAACCTTTATCACACACACAGACACGCACACAGACACACTCTATATGGGGCAATTTGGAGAACTCAATTAACTTGATCCATGTTTTTGGACTGTGGGAGGAAACCGTTGAGCCCGGAGGAAACCCACGTGGACCCGGGGAGAACATGGAAACTCCACCCAGATGGGGATTTGAAATTTGGAATATACGTATCAATTTCATAATACATAATTTGTAGGAAGACATTTGAAGGCCATTTAAAGAAAGTAAAAGAAATTTCTGGACAGATATTATGTTTGGAAAGTGAAAATGCAGTATCCAAATATAATAATTAAAATCTTTGCATTATAATTTTAAAATGAATCATTGCATTATAAAACCTTAACAGTTTAGTTTATCAGATACCTTATCTTGTGGAAGACCAGTTTTACTAAAATACAGCTGTGCTCTGTCATCGGCTTTGATAATGAAATAGTAATTGTCTGTTTCCATGGGAACAAAGAAACCACTGAATCGTGCTACAAAATAGTCCATTTCCATAGGCCATGTGTAAGACAGAGAGTCCACCCACTGGACAGAGTACCCGAGCTGACTGGAGTTGAAGTTTAGCACAGCTTCTAAATGTTGTGGGCGGCTATTATTCCACATCTCCATTTTGAAACCTCTGCCACCTGTGAATGGGAATTGAATCCTGTTTAGCAACTGTTTATATTTATATAACTTTAGATATGATGCCAATCATAAATATTTGCAATACAGTGAAATGCATCTTGGGCGGCACGGTGGCTTAGTGGTTAGCACGTTCGCCTCTCAGTGCTAGGGATTCCCGGTTCGAATCCCCATCTGGGTGGAGTTTCCATGTTCTCCCCGTGTCCGCGTGGGTTTCCGCCGGGTTCTCCGGTTTCCTCCCACAGTCCAAAAACATGAATCAAGTCAATTGAATTCTCCAAATTGCCCCATATAGTGTGTGTGTGTGTGAGTGAGTGTGTGCCCAGTGATGGATTGGCGCCCTGTCCTGGGTCTATCTGCCCAGCGCCCGAAATGTTCTCCCCTGGATGGGCATGGGGAACCCCACCGCGACGCTACCAGAGGATAAAGCGGGAGATAATGAATGAATGAATGAAATGCATATTGAATCGACTGAAATTTAAGCTCCACATTGTGGTGTGTGTTTTACATTGTACAGAAGCTAGGTTAGTGGTTAGTACAACCAACAAAAAGGATGATTTCAAAAGAACAATATGCATGCAAAACAAAGGCTTTTATCTTTTCATAGCATTCACCACAAAATTTAATAAGACTTCAAAGAAGGTGGCTAACCTGGGAATAATGTCATGTTGTTCCATTCGTACTCCGGTGTTCTGCAAATGATTGTATCATCTGTCACACTTTGGACCTCACACTCGTGACCTTGAAAAAAAAACAATTTTGTATTTAGGGCAAATTGTACAAAACAGTGGTTATTAAAAACTGTTTAATAATTTGCATTAATTCTTTATTCATTTCTAAAACCTTTACCTGCAATTAACACAAATGTTGGAAGGTCTGTCTGGTCAAAGTTGCGACCTTGTATTGTGAGCAATGTGCCACCAAGTATGCTACCTTTAGATGGAGATACTCCAGTAACCTCTACAATAATAAAAAACAGGTCTGGTTACAGTATTCAGCAAATGTTCTACATGCAACTTTGTTTCCAGTCATCAAGATTTCCATTACATGACACAGATACAGGGAAATATTTGCTTGTTTGACTTAAACTAGTATTGGAAGAAATGTGAAAAAAATGTAATAAAACAATTGGCATGAAGTATAGAGACATCAAACAACAAAATATGACCCAACAACTGAAAAGCAATAGTCAGTATTTGCATAGCTGAGGTTTCTAAGCAATATAAGTACAAATATGGAGCACCAAATGAAGAATTTCAGGGCCACACAGCTTGAAAAATCATTAAAATGTTTCAAATGATAAAATAATTTTAATTAATCAATGCTCCTGCAGGATGTATCACTTACCTAAATAAATGGATTCATTAGATACATTGTTTGCATACATTTAGCCATAAAGTGTACCTGCATAGGTCTGAAACATAGCTAGCTTGTTGAGCGCGGACACACGGTAGACTTCAAAATCTGGCAAGCTCCTGAAATACACATGAGTTTAATAAAAACAATAGAATTAAGGACAGACACTTGAAACTTTAATAACCTACTAGTAGATTACAAACCTTCCAAATCCATTGTCAAGAATGTAGCTAAGGTTGTGATGTCCTATAAGTGGAGAAAAATTGTTAATTACATATTACATGGTACACTAGAAATTGTTTCAAAAGTTAAGTTGCATTGTTAAACATAGATGTCTCCTCACCGACATAAGTCCCGGTCATTTTACAGTTCATATATCCCCAGTCACTGCTTACAGAATCCAAAGTCAACCCATAACTGAGAGAAACAAGACAAAACTATTAGAGAAATATTAAAATAATTACTTACTTCACATTATTCTTTGATTAGTACTCACAGGCTATCCGAATTGGGTTGTAAAAGATCACATGGCATCCCCCCAATATACGCTCTGTAAAGAAGAATACAATGAGCCATATTAAAAATTGAAACATAAGTTGTTGAGCTAAATATTGTATTTTTTTTTAAATAAAAATATAAATTAACATAACATACAATATAATTTATAAATATTCACTACCGTAAGAATCTCACATCACGGCCGTTAGAGCTTAGAGCTGTATTGCTGCCATAGACATCAGTATAAATTCTTCCTCGAACTCTCAGTAGAGTGCCTGATATTTGTTCAGATTTTAAATTAGTTTTAATATTGCCATGTGATTACACCCTGTTAATTTCTTAGCACAGCAAAACATTATACCTGGAGGACCAGTCACAGGTGTGATCTTTTGGATGGTGGGTGTGCTATACCAGCGGGTCTATCAATAAATAAGAAGCATTTACATATCAATAAACTACATTATTAAGGTATATCTGCATAAAAGACAAATGGCAGGTACAACTGATGTATTTAATGTCTAAATCATTCAGCAACTTACATAGAATATGCACCAGTAATTCCATGAATATCCATTACAAATGGCACTTGATGGAATTGGAACACCATCCACTTTTACATGGACCTCATAGTCATCCTCTGGCATTGCCCTAAAAAAGCGGAACTCCTCAATATTAACATACCAAACATCATCATTTTATCAAACTTTACATAAACCCTTTTGTGTCCACTTTATTAAGAACACCTGTTGTTTCTAAACACACAGTTCATTTAATCAGAACTGCTTATTATATCATATTCAGTAAAAATCTTTTTATGTTAATATAGTATTGAGGCCTCTGAGACTCTGGCCTACAGGAAAGGGAAATTTCAGGATCCGCTCCCTCCTGTCTACACTCTATTTTTCAAAGACACAACCATTGCATTCTAGTGACCACTGTGGCCATTGCTAAATGGTGGAATGATCTACCCAACTTTGTCCATAAGGCTGTGTCATTCAGGATTTTTTAAAAAACAACCCAAGACACATTTCCTCCAAAGACACATTTCCTCCAAGACCACTTGTTAAAATAAACATGGTGGGGAAAGTCTTGGTTGGCAGATGATCAGTATTGATATACTGTAGCTCAACTGGTTTCTCTCTAACTTATAATATAAATCCATCCATTATCTTCCGCTTTATCCTATATTAGAGTCGCGGGGGGGTTCCCCATGCCAATCCAGGGAAGAACGTTTCGGGCGCTGGGCAGATGCACCCAGGACAGGGTGCCAATTTAATGCTGGGCACACACTCACTCACACAGACACGCACACATACACACTCTATATGGGGCAATTTGGAGAACTCAATTTACTTGATCCATGTTTTTGGACTGTGGGAGAAAACCCACGCGGACACAGGGAGAACATGGAAACTCCTCCCAGATGGGGATTCGAACCGGGAATCCCTAGCACTGAGAGGCGAACGTGCTAACCACTAAGCCACCATGCCGCCCCTCTCTAACTTACTGACTAATTTTTTCACTTAATAATTTATTGAATAAAAGCATCTGATAAATGACAAAATGTAAATGTAACAACTGGCAACTGCAAAATTGCAGTGTCTGATAAGCCCGTCTTAGTTAAAATAATTGGAATCCTAAGATTTAGTTGTAGTTCGGAAATGGACTTCCTCATGAAATTACCTTTTTTTTGTAATTAAGAGTTTAATAACTTGACAGCATCAAATGTGTTTTTTCTAATTACTTTTCTGACAGAAACAGTTACAAGAAAAAATTTAAAGTGGCTATTTAATCACTCAAATTTGTCTAGCAGAATGTGGGAGGAGACCCACATTATCTTAATAATTAAAAGTCTAATGCTTTGAAATCTCCGAATGACATATTCTTTATAAAATGAGCCTAATTTAACATTTTTATTTTGATGTTACCTGGTGTAGCATGTTATTTTAGTGGAGAGGCTGGCATCTCTTTCAACATCACAGGGAAAAGACCTGGTTCTGGACACCAAAGTCACATAATTGCCGATGTCTGGGTTGATGGAATCAAAACTGAACTGACTTTGTTGGGCGAAACCTACAGGAAATGCATGCAAGTAGGTTAGTAAGTTCCTTACTAACATACAGTGTATGTATACAGTGTATAAAGACTTCACTTATGCATAAATGTTTAGGCGTGTTTTCACTAATTGCCTTTTTTTTAAATTTGAAGTTTTTACCAGTTCCTTCAATAGTCAGTCGCGTTGCTCCATTTGTGCTACCCAACTTTGGAGTGACCCTCTGGATACTTTGTGCTTCTAAAAAGATTAAACCACCATATAGGTTAAACAAGCAAATGAATTTTCCAACACCATGTTCAGAGTAATTATACCACAAATGCTAAATGATAGACCTAATGGTGTGGTCATATTTGTTTTAACCAATTGTACATAATTTATAATACTTAATAATAATTAGTGCCTTAAACAGAGAATAGTTTGTATATTCATATTTTACATTCATTATAAAGATGTTTCAGAAAACACAAAGCAAATTATTGAAATTAGTTAAAATCGTAAAAACAGTTTGATATTATACTAAAAAATCTACTGTGATTTTAAAAAGCATTTATTCTTTATTTGTAAAAAAGAGAATTCTTTAAATGTGCTGATTTTCAATTATTAACCAATTATTATTGGTTTAAAACATAATTTTCTTCGAAAACATGAACAACAGAGCCTACTGAAAATCCAGAAAAACTGGATCACAAAATCTAAAAAGTCCTTTAACTGCAAAATTTAACTGAAACTCAATTCTTTTGCATATAATATTACCTAACACCGAACTAGTCCGGTTAATCTAATATTTCTATATCTATATTATGTAAAACATGTATGCATGACAAAGAGCAAAGAAAAAATCACTTATTCAAATTATCTTATTTTGTAATGTAACACCAGACGTTGTATGAAAATAAAAGTAGAGCTTGGGAGTGAACTGAGTTGTTACCTGAATTTTGTAGAGCCAGCAAAATCCAGAGTACAAAGTGAGCTAAAATGTGCCACATTATGACGGATTTCAGTTAAGTGCTCCTGTAGAGACACATCTAACTTACAATTTGCTATTGTGCTATAGGCTTAGAGTGAACAGTACCTGCAGGTGGAACATTTAACAAAAGAAAAAAAAACATGTAAACAGATATGTTTTCTTGTACAGCAGCTGCAAAAGTAAAAGTAACAAATAGGTTTATAATACACTGATTTATAGGTAGGGGCCCTTATGAATTAAAGTTTAAATAGAAAGCTTAAATAGATTAAGATGATATAGTTTAGGATTTAATTACAATTTCATTATTATTTATAAAACATTATGGCATTACAAACCCTGAAAACACAAAAGTTGCCAAATTATTAAAAAATGTAATTATTAAAATATAAATTATTATTAAAATGTATTAGGGCTGTATTACACACAAACACCACATAGCTAAGATTTAATTATTATAATTAAATACTGGTTTTACATGTTATATCAAACAACCCAATGAAAAATAAAGAGAAGTCAAAGAAAAAAATAACAAATGATACTGATATGAAAAAAAAAAAAAGTTTGTTCTTTAAAAAAAGTTTATTTTGCTAATTAATAATAATAATAATAATAATAATAATAATAATAATAATAATAATAATAATAATAAAATAATTTTTAGACTAATAATATCACCTGTATATAAAGGCTGTATATTCTCTAAGGTACCATGTGTATAAATGTGCAAAAGCACAGTAGAGCTTACACCATTTATACCCTACTTTCTCCTGCAAACAAACAGTGAAACCAGGTGATGCAGACCTGTGGTACATCTATTCAATGCTACAATGCAACTTTGTCAGAAAGTGTCAAGTCATTTATCTCTGACATCTCATTAGCAGTCTACATTTCAGACATGTTAGATAAAAGGGAGCTTAGAGTATCACCATAACACAAAAACACAACAAGGAAACCAGGCAATTAACATATTGTTGTCCTTGTAACCAAAATCAGTTAATTTTTAGGATATATATATATATATATATATATATATATATATATATATATATATATATATATATATATATATATATTAAGGGAAGCCTATACATTAACAAATAAACTACTAACACATCATCAGGTGTTCTCTTTCTATATTAATTATCGCCCGATCAATTATAGCATTTAAATATATAACAAATTCGCTTGATATGTTTAGTGTATACAAAATCTTTAAAATGCTGTATGATACCAAGTGTGGTTTACAGTAATTGTTGTATTTGTGATAACCACAGTGTTTTAAACATATACCTTTAAGGAAAAAAAAATAACTGCACCCAACCACGTGCTTTACTGGCACATTAAAGTTATTTGAGTAGTTTTATTATCTTAAGCCACCTGTAATGTGAGGTAAACAAATCACTGATATGTTGCTCCAGTTCACCTGGTTACCAAAGTGTAAACCTGCAATTTAAACCTTAGTGTCCATTGTCTTAATGTTTCAATTGTGTACATAGAGTTATATAATGACATACTTTGTGTTTAGAAAGACCAATTAAGAAAAGTTAAATTTAGTTAAAACTTTTGGAGAAATTAGTATTAAAACATACCACATATTAAAATTGCATTTTAAAGTTTTTGGCACTCAGTTTATTATGCTGATCAGATAATTTATACTGTAAAATTAATTTATTCACCACTGTGATATTTTCAACCTTTTTGCACAAAAGATCATACAGTTGCATCTGCCACCTCTTGCAGGAAAGTCCTAGATGTTCCCATTGATAGATTGGCACACTGTCCTGTATGTATCTGCCCAGTGCCTGAAACTTTATTCCCTGGATGGGCATGGGGAACTCCCCCACTGCCATCAGATTTCAAACACAAAATGAGGTAAAATGTGACATATTGTGGAGTTTGCATGTTCTTCCTGTGGAGATGATGTGTAAGTCAAATTAGTTGAAGAACCTCTATGCATGTAATACAAAAAATAAAAACAATAAAGGTGCAGGACAGAATAATGATCAGGTTAGAAAATTCTACAGTGTAGCTGGTTAACTTAATTACTGACTTGTGGTGTTCTCGTTTGTAAGTCGCTTTGGATAAACGTGTCTAATAAGACATGACTAAATGTAAATATATGTATGTTTGCCTTTTGAAAGCCTGGTCAATTGTCTTTCACCCAATGAATGATGAATGAACCTCAGCTCTCCCTCAGGTTTAAAGAAAGTAGAAATATAATAATGTAATTAGTAAAAAACTCATTAGTAAAAACTTAAAATATCTTTGCAAAGTTTTTTTTATTTGGTAGAGAAAATTAACTTTTTAATTAACAATTTTTTAAAATACATTTTCAAAGTGTCCCATTTTTTTATTACGTATTTTTATTGTAAATACAGTTACTGGCCACTTTAAAGTGTATACAGCAGAGGGACAACGTGGAATAAAAAAAGAGAATGCTCTTGACTGCACTCTGTTGGATGGTTTATGTAACTGTATTTAACCCGTGATGTTAAGATATTACATTTTATTTAAAATTTAACTTTAAATTTGACTTTAATGCTAAGGATCTAATTCAAGTTGTACCAACCTAATGGCAGATCAGTGCAAAATGACAATTAAAATGACAATCACACTTATTAACAGTTACTGAAGAATAGCTGATGGTGTATTGCACACAAAAAAATGTATAATTATGTTTGAATAACTGGAGCTTATTGATAAAAAAAACACCTATGTACTTCTTAATAAAATGTCACAATGACAATATCTACATGTAAGCTTTTGAAAAGCACTTTGATCAGAGATGGTGTATAAACTCTTAGACAGGCTTATAGCATCACCTTTGTAGGCATTTCCCCTACAGGTCAGCATGAATTACTAAAGCAGGAAGGCACGAGAGGGCATGGCATTAGTGTGAATAAATCATGGGAAAGAGGTCTTATTAGCCTAGACCTGTAGCAGAGTACAGCCACACCTCTTTCCCTTGATTTATTCATAATAATACACAACCTCAAGTGACTAATTGCATTTATAAAACAGTTACAGTTACTGTTACGGTTTCTGATCGTTGAGCAAAACAGGTTTCTCGTTACTCTAACAATTAAATGCTGCCATCTAGTGTCCAAATTACAGAACGCAGTTTATAAAAACATTGGGAAAATAATGTATTGTATATAACGCATTGATATAAATGTGAGGTAGTTGGGAGTTGTGGGTCAATAACGTCACGGCTGGACAAATGGCTCAGCCGAGCAGATTTAAGGACCGGAACTATCCGTTTTTTGAAATTCGGTACATGATGTTATTTTTACTCCAAAAGAGTCTCCAAAAGTCTACATTAACACCAGAAAAAAGTCGCAAAATTTGTTGCTAGTCAGATTTTATTTTAAATAATAAGTCACTAAATGGTCTTAAAACTCTCTTAATGTTGCAATTGAACCTGGTAGAGTATTAAGTGATAATAGATGAGAGATCTTTTTTTTACTATGGTTTTGGCTGTGTTTCTAAAAATATGATTTAAAAATAATGTTGTATTATGAAGAATTAAAAATTAAATTAAATTAAAATGACCAGGGGTGGCACGGTGGCTTAGTGGTTAGCACGTTCGCCTCTCAGCACTAGGGATTCCCGGTTTGAATCCGCATCTGGGTGGAGTTTCCATGTTCTTCCCGTGTCTACGTGGGTTTTCTCCGGGTTCTCCGGTTTCCTTACACAGTCCAAAAACATGGATTAAGTCGATTGAATTCTTTGAATTGCCCCATATAGAGTGTCTGTGTGAGTGAGTGTGTGCCCAGTGATAGATTGGCGCCCTGTCCTGGGTCTATCTGCCCAGAGCCTGAAGCGTTCTCCCCTGGATGGGCATGGGGAACCCCACCGCGACCCTACTAGAGGATAAAGCGGAAGATAATGAATAATGAATAAAATGACCAGGTCTTCATAAAAATAAAAAAAAAAAAAAAAAAATAAATAAATAAAAAAAAACGAAATTAGCACTCTGTTCTGATGCATTATATAGAGATGAGTTGTTTTTATTTACATTGGTAAAGTGACGTAATTATATCAAATTATACATTTAATATTTAAATAAAAAAAAAAAATCCTTTTATAGTTTCTAGCAGTAATTATGAGCCGCACAGTATTGGGACTTCGTATCCCATAATTCTGAGCCGCTGAGCGAGTGTTACGTTTAAAAAGATCCTCCAGGAAACACGTACTTCTGTCGTGCATTCAGTTTGCAGTTCATTCGTTGTCTCGTTTTTATTCCATTTCGAGCTCTTTAATCCTGTCAGGTTCTTTAAACTCGTTTTCAGGGAACATGGCTTTTCCGAACTGTTCGTTAAAGGTGAACAGAGATCTCTTGGATCCCAACTTTGAAAGTTACAGGCTTTCTTTGGACTCAATCCCATGTTACAACGTGGAACTGGATGCAGGTGAAACTCATTCTCATATTAAGAACATAAAGGTGTAGTTTTACTTTAGAACTTAATCAAGTGATGATTCACCGTACTTAATTCTTACTACAGCTCATAATTATAAAGATAATGCACCTTTTAATTAATTTCGTTTATCATATTGTTGGAGGGGGGCAGCACGGTGGCTTAGTGATTAGCATGTTCTCCTCTCAGCGCTAGGGATTCCCGATTCGAATCCCCATCTGGGTGGACCTTCCATGTTCTCCCCGTGTCCGCGTGGGTTTCCTCCGGCTTCTCCGGTTTCCTCCCACAGTCCAAAAACATGGAATAAGGTCAATTGAATTCTCCAAATTGCCCTATAATGAGTGTGTTTGTGTGAGTGAGTGTACCCAGCGATTGATTGGCGCCCTGTCCTGGGTCTATCTGCCCAGCGCCCGAAACGTTCCCCCCTGGATGGGCATGGAGAACCCCACCGTGACCATAATAGAGGATAGAGCGGAAGATAATGAATGAATATTGTTGGAAGGGGGTGGCTAAGTGGTTAGCATGTTCTCCTCTCAGCACTAGGGATTCCCATTTCGAATCCCCGTCTGGGTGGAGTTTCCATGTTCTCCCCGTGTCCGCGTGGGTTTCCTCCGGGTTCTCGGGTTTCCTCCCACAGTCCAAAAACATGGATCAACTCAATTGAGTTCTCCAAATTGCCACATATAGAGTGTGTCTGTGTGAGTAAGTGTGTGCCCAGTGATAGATCGGCACCCTGTCCTGGGTGTATCTGCCCAGCGCCTGGGGAACCCCCCCCTCCCCCCCCCGGGGAACCCCCCCCCCACCACGACACTAATACAGGATAAAGCGGAAGATAATGGATAATGTCAAGTATCTCACACATACAGGGGATTTTTCATATTGAGTGTATCAAGTATTTTATAATAACTACAGATGGAAATAATATGAATGAAATATAAAACCAGAAACTGCCATTAAATGACAAAAATGTCCAAAATGGCATTAACCCTCAAATAAATAAATTTAAAACTTGGTTACTTGGTTACATGCCTACTTGCAGTTTATTATTCTGTTGTGCTTTTTTTTTTTTAGCTGTGGCTGAGCTGAAACTAAAAGAAAGTCAGTATACTCTGGAACATTTAAAGGCTTTCGGCATGTACAATTACCTCCACGTTGATCCCTGGTACCAAGAAAGTGTTTATTTTATTGACTGCAAAAGAAGAGTGCTCAATTTAACAGTCACACTGGTAAGAATTCTTACTGTATTTATCACCCTTTATCTTTTTAACTATATTTTATTTATTAATTATATTTTGCTGAGCATATTCATAATTCATATTTGGTTTTACTGAAAAGTATTTATTACTTATTGTCATCCTATTTTGTTAAGTTGGAAATAAGATTTTCTCTGTATTATATCTTGACTTCCTCACCTGCTTAGCTAAAAAATACTAAATGTTGTATCTGCTGAAATTGGAGATGTTCATTTTTTATTTCTTTACCACTAGATGGCGCACACACACACACACACACACACACACACACACACACAAACTGGCCGCTCTAAGTACACTTTCTTGTGTGTGGGAGGGTGGGTAATGATTTTGCGCTGCAGTGACACTTATATGGTGATTATTGTTTAGTGTGTGTTGCACTGCCATACCTTGATCAATGCTGCTAATAATTTGAAGACCCTGTCCTCTGTCATTGCACTTTTTCAGGTTTGCTATATTTTGCTGGTGTAAAACCAGAGACTGTAGCTTTTTTTGCATTACTATTTGTATAAGTCACCCTCCAATCATTTAGCAATGCTCACAGGATGCTGGTAGCTGGATATTTTTTGGCTGGTAAACTATTTTTATTCCAGCAGTGACAATGAGTTAAAAAAATTTAGGCAGCACTGCTGCGTTTGATCTTCTCATATCAGCTCAAAATACACTAACACACCATCACATTAGTGCCACTGCAGTACTAAAAATAATCTAGCACCTAATTAGTAGCTTAGTTTGGAGGGGGAGGGGTCTGTGGGGTCCTGACCATTAGCCAACAGAGAACAGGAGATTAACAAACCATGTACAGACCAGCCACATCACCTGGACAAGCATGTGACTGAGGTGGATCATTAGATTTTTTTTAAAAAGGATTATTACAATGTGCAAAATTTCCTTGATAAACTCTAATGGCCCTGGGTTCAGGGTAGTAATTTCAAAACGGTGCTGTGGGCAGCGGAGAAGCTTTAGTCACCATTAAATTACATGAGTTGCTGCGTAATTCCCTTTTCAACATTTTGTTCTCTTTTCTTTCTTTTCAGTAGCAGCCCCCATACTGTACAGCATGTTCAGAGTATACATACACGCCCTGTAGTCTAGAGGGATAATCAGAGTATAATTACAGCAGTCATTGTACACCTACATTAATTCCATACATTTACACATTTTAAAAATCAAGAACGTATTATTGTACACCGGTGCAGATAATTCAGTTCTGTTTGTAACCATTAATATAGTGGTGATTCAGACAAGTAGATAAAAAAAAATAACAAACTACAAAAATACTTGGTTATGTAAATGCAGTCTAAAAACTGACCCATGCAAGATTAGGTTAGTTTAATTAAGTATAACACACATTGTGAAACCTGTTTTGACACACACACACACACACACACACACACACAGGGGAACCCCTGTAATTATAGGGACCTCAGGTTGATCACCAAAATGTAAATCATGTGAAATTATGTTATAACGTTATAACAATGGTGTGTTTATTGTTATCGTATAGTATGTTGTATTTATGGCTGATGTTTAGGTAAATCTCTATGAAATTGTTGTTTCGTCATTCAGCTGCAGTTATTTTTATTTAGGTCTAACATTTCTATGCCACGACTAGATCATCTAACTTCACGGTCCAGTGTCCCAAATGACCCGAGGATTCTTGGCTTTGGTTGGTGTGAACTCAAGCAATAGTAGAAAATGGTGTGACTCAAACTGAGAGCAACATGAAACAAATGATTCTTGGTATCCATTAAGCAGGCAGCACTGTCAGCATTTTGCTCCAGACACTAAACTCAGCAGGCCTGTGATAAAGGATGATGGTGTTTATCATGTTATGACAGCCGACTCCTCACCACTCTCGGTGGTTTGAGCTGAAGTGAAAGTGAAGGGCACATCTGAACAGGAACAGTTGTCAAATTCAGGATAATTCTCTTTTTGAAAGAACTGATATCAGTGTAACAATTTTTTTCCTACTGTTATAGGACACCGCATTGGGAAAGCCACGGGAGGTGTTTCGCATGACCTCTGAACCAAGTTCTTCTGAGGGCGAACCACTGTGCGCCTCCCTGAGTTTGACCTCAGCTACATGGGCTGCCCTTTCAGATGGGACTGGGAGACTGATTCTGTTGCGCACCAGTGAGCGAGAAGATAGTTCCCAAATGAAATGGGAAGTAAGTAAAGGAAGCCTTATACGTTGTTGCTTTGTTGAATGTGTGGTGCAAGGTTAAGTACGACGACATTCTTACTCAGAATCTCATGTGATGTGAATATCACAGTAATCCTATATTCTATTTTATTCTATTCTATAATGGCTAATGCAATAGTCATTCTGTAATTCTCTACCTGCACTGCTATTCATTTTAACAGTGTGTAACAATTCATGGTAGTTTATGTATTTTAACAAGTTCTACTCTTATTTAAAGTATTACATTTAATGTATACAGATATGGTACTTTATAATACCAGTAATTTAAATGCAACATTGCCATGTTCAGCTCTCCACACATTATTCTCCACAGTGCATTTTTCTCCAGTGCAAAAATATCCTATACACTGATATTACACCTTCCCTGCTGTGCAGTGTGTATCTGACTTGGAGAATAAGCTAAGCAAATCAGGCCATCAGAAACTGAGCAGAAAGTCTATGTGAAGCTGGTATACAGAAATATCTGTGTGCATAACAGTGGAACTGAAGGTCATATAATCAATACCGAAGGACCAGTAAGTGAGCCTTGAGGAATACCAAGAAATGGGAGGTGGTCTGACCTAAACGTAAATCAATGAATGATTAAATCTTAGTATTTAGTATATCACTAGAATCAGTGCATCATTGAACTAGGCTTGTCACAACTATTCCAGAATAGCCACATCCCAATTATTTGCATTGATTGCAGTTGTTTTTACTGACTGCAATTATATTGCACAGTAACCATTTGCACATTTAACAAAAGTAAAATTGGTGCATTTACATCACATGCTATATAACAATTCTGAACTACAATATTCATTAAATCTCTTAACATAATGCCTGTTTTAAATCACAAAATACATGATTACTTTGAAAACATGCATTTATGTTGGTAAGTCTGTGTTACAGCTGATTCAAGAAATTGCAGTTGTTACTTTGGGCTAGAGTCATACAATCTTATTTATTTATTAAATTATCATTTTAAAAATATTTTTACACAAGTTGCATAAAAGATTTCATTTAATTTAGATTTCATTTAATTTAGAAATTTATAAATAAGGCTTTTTGTTGAATGTAGGTTAAGGAAGATGGCAATCAAAAACACTGACTTGCAATATGTGTGTTTGCAAATAAATAAGCAGAGAGAATTTTATCTGCATTCAGGTTTTCTTTATAATTAAGATTATTACTTTTTTTAAATTTTAAATTATAAATGTAAATCTAATATTTTATGTTTTTTTGGTAATTTGAAGCATCAATAGGATTTCTTTTGCTCCACAGAGTATATCACATCAGTCTCAGTTTGTGACAACAGTCCTGCAGTTTACTCCCCAGAACATCTTCAATCATTGTAACTTTCTGCAGCTGTCTTCTTGCTATTAAGCTAGAGATCTTGCATTGATTTGCTAGTGCTGAATTTCCCATAAAGGCTCGGTGGATCCTAGAGCTCATTTGAATTAGTTTTACATTAAAGCCCTGCATCATACCGTGAATTAATCTCTGCCAGTGGGGCACTTCAGAGCATTAGAGCTAACGTTTCTATTTTTCATTATATGAATTTTATTATTTTAAATCAAGTAAATTATAGAAATAAGTCAATTTGAAAGGTTCGAATGAGTCTTTTCTTTTTCGGAATGTAATCCTAAGTCAAAGATCAATAAGATCTTAGTTAAGGGATCTTGGTGCAAAAACTGAAGATTCAGTTCAGTTAGAACGAAAAATGAATATGATGAGCAAAACATTAATTCAGTCATTTATTAAGTTTGAGACAAAAAACAGTGTGAGATACAAAGAAGTTTACTCACCCAAGCAATCAGCGTAGGTACATTTAATTTATTTACTTAATTGTTTATTTAATTTACATCAGCAATCTATTAAATTTCTGTAAATGTTTTTTTTTCCACTATAGAAAGCAAAAAAAAGCAAAAAGCACAATTTAATTTAACCTTAAAACCTTTTATCTTCTCCATAAATGTACTTTAGTTGTAAGATATCACAAAATGCTTAATAAAGTGAAATATAAATTAATTTATTAAGAATTTTGGCACAACTAAAAGTTTGTAGTTTTTTTGGATGTGAAATTGGGTACAAGGTCTTTTGTTCTGCTTTCTATATCCTTATTTCTGATCATTTTTTAACAATGCATGTGCAATGTGCCACACGGTACCTTATTGCAGTGTATTAGTACAAATTCAGCATGTGTCTAAATATTGATTGCTAATTACATTACCAGAAGAATTTGAAGAATCTGATTAAAAAATTAGCAGCTCATTATATTTAGACATGAATTTTATTATATTTTAAACGCTATTTTTTAAAATATATTTTAAATATTTTTTGTGTTCCTTATATAATTTTTTCCTCTCTAGTATCAACAAAACAAAACTTGAAAAAAATAAAACATTTCACCCTGAAGTGTAAAAAGCCATGTGCTGCAACTTCACTAAAACTAGGAATAAAGAGAAAATGTAGGCTAAGTGCAAATAGCAAATCTGCACTGTTTGCTAATTTGAAAGAGTCATGTCTGTTGGAAATAGCAGTGTGTTTTTGCTCAAGAAACCCATCATAAAGCACATTAACAGAGTCATTACATCTCGAAAGATAGATTAGTTTAATCAATTTGCAGGTAAAAGACAAATGGATACAGAAAAGAAGAATTGGGAAGGTATTATAGTGTTAAGTCTTCCACAAATTGCTTGTTTGCCTGCTTACTTTGTCTTATATTTACTGTAATAAAAACATACATGCACAGTTACTTTACAATATGTGATGTACAGATGTTTTTTTATTTTTATTCCTGTGCATTGAATTCAATGTTTTTAGTTTTTATTCATTTATTTGTTTTATAAAAATGTTTTAATACATGTTAAATATAATACAACATTATCATGAAGATTTAAAAATAAAAAATTCATATTTCAAATAAAATGGATGACTTGCAGTTTAGCAGACAATGAGATGTTTATTTAACATCCAGTAACAGGCCTTGACCTGAACCACAGCGTTTATTTTATTTTATTTTTTTATTTTATTTTATTTTTTTCTTCCCCTCAGGTGGCTTTAAAAACTTTGCTTTTTTGGTCATCATTAATACTTTAAATTCTTCACTGTGTAATAGGGGAGATTTAATTTGGTGGTGTTATATTTTACAACGTTAACACATTTCCACAAAATACATATTATTAACACTTTGGCATAGAAAGCATGAATGGAAACAATCAAAGGCTTTGTGGTTACAGTTACCAGGTTAAATTTGAGTGACAGTGAATATACTCTGGGGTCTTTCTCCTACATTCAAAAGACATAACAATGGGAATATCTAATACTGATTTTCTCATAATACTGTGTCTATTGTAAATGTTCCTGTCACAAAATATACATTGATGTTGTCAAGGCATTTAACTCCTAAATGAGCGAACCCTGTAAGGGTATGTGGGAAGGAACCACCGTGGAGGTCTGTAAACTTTTTTTTTTGGTTTAGCACAGTACTCTGTTAATTTCAATAACTTGATTTTTCTTTTCTCTGAAACAGCCTATGTTCAGCGAGCACCTTGCAGAACCTTTTATCATTCTACACAGCATTTCTCATGTTCAGACAGAGGTTCACATCATTGAACTTCTGCTGCTGAGTATTCAGAAAGACCCAGATGATGCCAAAGGCAGCGGCTTCTCCACTTTTCTAGAGTGGGTTACAGTTGACAATTCTAGTAAGGTTTAAAAATTTTTAAGCCATTATATATAGTCATTTTGATTTAAAATAAGGGCCAGATCTTTATATTACTTTAGTAGTGTATAATAAATACTGTGTAGTACTAAGTAATTTTTGGTTCAGTTTTGGGATAAAGTGTTCACAAGATCACAGATCACAGCTGGAAAGTGCTAGTTACAAATGTAAACACCTGCAGGATGCATGAAGTATTTAATAGTTTTAAAGAGAAATCAATTGCTGAAAATGAGTGACCATAGTATATTGATATGTTTAAGTATTAATAGTTTTATTAGGGTTATTGCCCTAATAGGGTTATATTAATAGGGTTATTAATAGGATTATTGCCATAAAAACTTTAGCAAAGTAATTTAATGCTTTTTTAAATGAAAGTTAACAATTCTTGATATATTTAAAAGCATTTTTAGTTAAAATAATGTTTTAATTTAATATTAATAAAATTGATACAAATTACTGTTTTTTAAAAGAAGTACAGATAAAGTATTTTTATTTATCTTAACATTTTTATTAAATCATCATTGCAGTAAAAATAATTAACATAAACCTAAAGTGGCATAGGAGCTTTTGGAAATGTATTCTTTTAATTCTTAATATAAATGTAATCAAATTTGTCATTAAAAATTTACAATGGGGTTTGACGTTTTATACGTTTAAAACATTAGTGAATTGCCCTGGCAAATAGTTGTAAATCAGTTTAAATATAATTCATCAAATAAAGTAATATATTCAGAGAGCTGTTAAACAATTAGAATTGTGGTTTAGAAGCCTAAATCAATACTAATACTATATTTGATGTCCAGTGCTATTTGGGACTTCCATTCAAACCTAAATGTATGTGATCATCAATACTCTATTTTCAGTCCTGTGTTAATAATGCATGGTAAAGGAGTCACTGATTAAATGCAAGACATTTAAAAGTCAATTAAATGAAGTCAGTTTAGCCAAGCTGATATATACATTTATTTATCTTCTGTAACTGCTTTATCCTAATTGAACATGTATTATAGAGCTGTGAGGAAGTAATATTTCGCACCGCACAATTGTTTTAACCAAATGGGTCTCAGGTGTGCAACTGCTCTATTTAAGCCAATTTTAAACCACACTTTATTTTTAAAAGACTTTTAGTGGATTTAAGAAATGTGTCTTCTGCAGTAATGGAATCCTGGCGCTCCTGCTGTGGTTGTTTTACATGCAGTCTTTTATCTTCCAATCATCTGGTCCAACAAATTGCAAACTCTATAAAAACCCCAGTATATGCATATACAAATTTCTATATTCTAAACATATATCTTTGTTTTTTACCACTGCAATTATATTTATTTTCTAGACTTCCTGTTTTCATACATAAGTTGGGTTTTAGTTGGGAATTAGGCTATTCATCAAGATTTCAAATCTTAGCTTTGCCAAATTTCCACTGCAGAACTTTAAGCATCATCAAAAAACCCTCTTTGAGTAGCACAGAATCATGACTTAACATATCTGAATTAAGTTTTAGTTTATTTCTGTTTCATTGAATAAAATTAAACAGTTTGAAAAGATGTGCAGATATAGAACAGCATGTATTATAAAACAACTATACTTGATATTTGTATTGTTGAATGTGCTTCACAAATATATTAACCTATAAATTATATAACCCTTAAAAGCTTAATTAACCAATAATAGGTTTAATGTGTGTGGATAAAAAAAGTTGGCAAGTGGGTGGTCTTAAACATTGTATTAGTATTATAAATAAACTTACAATTTATCTTGCAAACTGATGTGTTGGTTCGAGCAGTTTGTTCCAGATGTAGACCAGATGCATCTGTTCAATTAAAAGTTAAAGCTGTTGTGCCTGTGTATATACTTTGGGTTTAGGTCCAGAAAAGAAGTATGAAGTGAAGAAGAGGCGCTTGATGAAGGGCAAATCAGTTCCTCATTATGCCGCTCTAGAGCTTCAGGGCAAAGGGCTGATGGTGGCATCAGAAAAACCCTTTGCCTTTAAACAGGTAGATGGAGTTTTAATAGAGGAAACACCAGCCGAAGACATGGAGGCAGAAAACTCGGGTGAGTGTAAAATGTAACATAATGTTTGTTTTTACACCCATATTCTTCTTATTCGTTCATTCATTATCTTTTGCTTATCCTCTATTAGGGTCGCGGTGGGGTTCCCCATGCCCATTCAGGGGAGAACATCTCGGGCGCTGGGCAGATAGACCCAGGACAGGGCGCCAATCCATCGCTGGGCACACACTCACTCACACAGTCACACTATAAGCGGGGCAATTTTTGAGAATTCAATTAACTTGATCCATGTTTTTGGACTGTGGGAGGAAACCGGAGAACCCGGAGAAAACCCACGCAGACACGGGGAGAACATGGAAACTCCACCCAGATGGGGATTCGAACCGGGAATCCCTAGCGCTGAGAGGCGAACGTGCTAACCACTAAGCCACCGTGCCGCCCTATATTCTTCTTATTTCCTGATTATTATTGTTGCTTGGGGTAATATGGTTATGTAGCCTTTTTTATCTTATAACGGCCAGTTTACTTAAAAAATAAAACCTTTCCATTTTTTCCTAAATTTGTTTTGGTCTTAATTATAGTACTTTATATACATTAGTGCTTTGAAAATGTATCTGGCATTGTACTCGAAACAAACCAGCAAACAAAATGATTCAAAAATATTTTATTTTGACTTTTTATTTTTCTTTATCTAACCCAGGAAATTGTGATTGTTTATGACTTTTGTCTAATACAGACTTTTTTTTTCCCATTTATTATTATTCTGATATTGACTGTACTGGACTAGAAGTTACCTGTTATATATAGTTTTGCTACTAACAGAAGGCTTTTACATTTTTTTTTTCTGTTGTGGCTTCCAGTTTGTGATTATTGTGGTTAGGTATTGTTGGTCTAAATTCTGTTAAATCCCCACTTACTCCCACCTGACTAATTAATCTATTTATTTCCTCATGTAGTATTTCTTTTTTATTGTGTGTAAATACTAAATACATGACATATTATGAACCCTGTTTTTTTATTTTTTATCAAAACCTATTTCAATATTTTGGCATAATATATTATTAAACATAACGACCTACTGCACAAACCTAAACTTTAAGCACAAACTTGGTTCAAAATTCTAACATGGAGGCTGTTAAAACCACAGTAAGAGAAATCAGTGGAAAATAAATGGAAAAGCTTTTTATAATTTTTTAAGGGAATTTGCAAGGCCATTCTAGCATAAATCCAACAAATGACCAGCTAAGACTGACCAGCTTCCAGTAACCCAGTTTCTTATAATAAGTGAGCAAGCTTAAAGGACAGGTTCTGTTCATTCTTAATTAAAAAAAAAAACCCTGAACTTGAGGTACCATTGTTGTGCGCATATTTCAGTATCCATGGTAACTGGAACAGATTTTGTAAAGATAATTCAAAACAAACCACTAGACTTTGAAAGAAAGGACCATGTGTTCCTGCTATTGTTGGGCTTTATTTAACCATTGTTCTTTCATGCATCCACTGTAAATAGCACACTCCTTGTTACAAAGGCCAATGCACAAGGACTCATGTAACTTTTCAAACTAAAGTATAAGTGCTTCTTATTTTGAAACTGGACATGTGGCTGTATGTGACTTATTTACCAGTCATATGAAGAAATTTGTATTATTATTGAATAAAACATTAAAGAGCCTTTTAAAATAAAATAAGTATCCAAATCCATTATTATATCAATGACACACATATAAAAAATTATCATAATCCATTTACCAAATGTGCGACAATTATTGGCACCGCTTCCTTTAAAGGGAAAAACGGATGTTTACCATTAATCATGTAATATAATGGGTCTGAAATACATATCCGGGTATCTGAGACCATGACTCCATGCAACTCTCCAAATTTTGTGCTCCATGCTCATTGCCATCTCTTGTTTTCTTACAGGGCATTGGTCATGTGGCTATGGTTAAACATCAAATTCATGGTCAGTGGACCATTATGTATTGATTTTGAGGTGTGATTTAGTTGATTGTCTTGCTAGACGATACAACCATGACCATATTGTCCTTCTTGGCTGAGGCAATCAGGTTTTGATTTAATATCTGCACTCTATCATGACGGCCTGGATGATACTGACTGACCAGCTGTACTAGGCTTTTGACTGAAAAACAGCCTCACATCACAGGTTTTACATTAACATAAACATTCTATTTTAGCTTATTCACTTCAGTTTCTTTGCATTTATCAAATACAATGTAGGTCCATGTAGGTCCACTAAATTGTGCCTTGCAATGTTGAAACAGCTTTGGTAATAAATTGTAAATGGAAATAACAATTTAATTGTCCAATAAATCAAACCTGCAATATTTCTTCTCCAATTAACTAAACTGAAATTTGTCTTTTTGTTATTTGTCTTGTAAAATTTATGGATAATTTAAAATTAAAATTGGACGATAAGTTACTACAGTACATTTGTAATAGATAGTACTAGGTTAACCTTATACACCCTATGTTTATTTAATAGGTAATGCACTTATATAATGCTATGATTATATCACTTTATAACATCAGTCTTTTCAGATCAAAACCTAAACACACACAAACATAAAATGTTGCAGTGTGTATTACGATCACTACATTCGAAAATGTAGAGTAGTTTAACATCTCTTAGAGACCATTTTTTGCAAGGTTTAATGCACTTTATTAGTTACATTATTTGTGAAGAGACTTGCCTTTGGTACACAATTTTACAATTTTGTTGATTTTCCAGTTATCATCACAACTATATTTTACTTATGGTCTTCTTTTGCATAGTGAGTCATGAGAGCCTATGTAAGACCATGAACAGGAAGGTTGCTTGTACAATTCTTTGATGTACGTTAACTAATGGATCATTCACATCCTGTGTACAGGTCTATGATGTTTTATGAAAAGGACTGGGAGTCTTTGAGAATGTGGCAATGATGCATTAGGCACCCTGTGTGAGAGGGGTCAATTTAAGTTATAAAAGACTTATTTTGACATACACATGTTGTAGAGAGGGGTTGTTCATTTACAGAATGCTGTGAAAAGACAGGAAAGAGAAATGAAATACTGAATGAGAAGCACTCCATTGATCTGGATATGGCCTTACACCAACACATCACACCCACACATTTAATGTATCACAGGTAGCACAGCCTCTCTTTCTTTGTTGTTCGACTTACTCAGCCCATGACGTGCCTTTAGTTTACTAGCTATATAAAAAAATTATTTGAGGACAATCGTATCTCCATGTTCTCTTTGGAGAAATTGTTCCAAATTTTGTAATAAGAATTTGTCAAATTATAAAGCTGAATATGTGTCTGAGTCAACCTTGAACAGTTCTTTTGATATTGATTGTGAATGAAAATGTAGCGACAGTGTTCTTTAGTCTTTTTCCTACATTTTTCTGAAATTAAAGCAAGTCTGCAACACATCTATTTAAGTCAGTTACAGATAATGCTCTTTGAGAACAGACACTAATCCCTTGCGTATAATTCAAATGACTGTAAATGATACATTAGCCAAATTGAAGTATGAAGGTTGGTCTCATTAAGTTGCTTTTCTGATATAGTTGTGGTAAGACACATCCGTCCCTGGACTAATTTGAAAGTGAATAACACAGATGTGAGGTCCTGACTGTGCCAGGGGCACTTTGGAGCAATCAGAATAAGCAAGAAGTATGTGCTTAAGGGAGCAATCAGATGGATGCTTA
Organism: Corydoras maculifer; assembly: GCA_019802435.1. NCBI lineage: Eukaryota > Metazoa > Chordata > Actinopteri > Siluriformes > Callichthyidae > Corydoras > Corydoras maculifer. Next base: position 633,908 of record JAFMOD010000750.1, read on the forward strand.
CAGAGATGCATTTCTTCTACAAAGGAATCAATAGAACACAATAAGGGTTAATATAAAGTACAAATTTAAAGTTCTATTGTGAAGTAATAATACCATTTCTTTTTTTTTAACATTTTGTTGTTGTCTTTTCACAAAATGATACACATCACTTTGTGTCTAGTAGCAAGTCTCCAGGGCTCCAGCTTTAATTAGACATTTTGTCATTGCTTGTAGATCCCGTCTATGTTTGGCAGCAGACAGAAAAAGATATCACTGTGTGTATTCGCTTACCAGAGGGTACCACAAACAATGACATCCGTTTTGAGCTGTCTGCGGACAGTATCTGTTTTGGGGTGCAGGACAATGCTCCCCTGTTGGAGGGTCATCTTTTTGCCCCTGTGGACCCGGTCTCGTATATTTGGACCATTAAAGATGACCAAAGGTAATATTGGTCCTGCTGTAGAGAAATATGTTAAATTTGCAATTATACATATGATCTTATATATGTATCTAACATGTCTCCAGTCTAGAAGTAAATCTGCAGAAGCATAGCGAAGGGCCACTCTGGTCTGAACTTGTGCTGGGAGATAGAAGAGGACAGTATGTCACAAGTGACGAACAGGCTGCCCGTATTCACCACAGACTGGCTCATCTCACTGCTGAAGAACTGGTTAGTTAGACTCAGATTAATCACACATTAGCCTACACACATTAGCCTACTTGGCTAAATAATAAATAAAATAAATATATATATATATATATATATATATATATATATATATATTTATTTTATTTATTTATTTTTTTTATTAATTTTTTTTTTTTATTTTACTTACACACACATTATTTACATATATATTTATTTAGCAGTTGCAGGACCATAAGAAATCATTACACTACTTATTATTAATTTTCTGCTTTAGTAAATTTCCCTTTGTCCTTTTTTGATGCTCTAGCCATGTTTAATTTATAATAATATTTTTTTTGTTATATATATATATATATATATATATATATATATATATATACTGGGTCGTCTTTATAGAATGCAAACCCAGAGAAGGACAATCCCCCGTGTAATGCCCAGGAACTGGAGGACTGTGATGGCTTTCCGGATGCCAGTTCAGCACTTATGCGGTTTGATGGTACCACATTGAAGCCCACCCATGTGGTAAGAGTTTTCACTCAAACAATGCTGTGCCTTAAATTTTAAAATAATCTGCATCAGGACAATTGAAAAACAACTGTTTTGACTATGTAATGTAGATATGTTTGATTAAAAGTTCAAAAGTTTGGATTAATTTTGTGGGTTGATTTTTGGTGGAAGTGTACCTTTTTTGGCACTGCAGGGGAAAGAAAAAAAAATACTTATAAATAAATGCTTTGAGACATAAACGTTTACACCTCTGTGTGCATTAATGAGATGGCACATTGGTTGGTTGTAAATTTGTATATTTTAATGATCCACTCATTTTAATGGGAACGTCTACTTTTCTATTTGATTAATGGCTTCATTTTAACTGAGGATTTGATTTGAGTTTAATCAATGTAAATGTTAAGTTTAGTATTTGCCATAGATTTATGACCCATTATTGTCCTTTCCACACGTACAGATAATAAATCTGTATGTGTGGAAGTTAATAATAATATTCTAAAATCTTTTTGAAGTAATTGCAATCTTTCTAATTTACTGACTGTTATGTATAAGGAACAGGCACTGACCTTTTTTTGAGTGTCTGGGATCCTAGACACATCTCCTGTGTTCACTGCCTGAGGTAAATCTGCCTCAAAGGCTTCTGTTGAGTTCAACAATTGCAAGCTTGTGGTCCTCAGTTGGAGGCAGGAACAGAGCTGTAATGTCTACAGTTCTCAGTCTCAGCAGCTCTCGAGAGCAACGTGTCTCTTCTCTGTGACTCACACCTGGCCTCTTGAATTTGAGCTAAGGCAGCTCCTGGTTGGGTAAAAGGTTTGACATTTACTGTAGATGTTTGTGAATCATGCATTACAAGCTTCGTGCTTCCACTTCCGTTAAGGTGAAGGATGTTTTATTAAAAACCATGATTGCTTATTACCAAGAGGAAATACTTGACTCGGCCTTTGCTAATGAACAGCTACTGAAAAGGTTGAATATAATTTTAAGTGAAAGCAGTAGCGCCACTCTCTTATCAAGAAAAATTAAGATACTTGGATAATATTTTAAATGTACCCTCTTTTATTTGGTTATTTTTGTTCAAGACTACAGGAGGCAAAGGCAAATATGATCAGTGTATTATAATAAGAAGAATAATATACCAATTATAGGTCATCACTGCAGCATCATAGTATAATTGCAGAAAAAGAGCTCGGAGACTTTTAAATAATACAAGTAATTAGCAACGAAATCACCATAATTGAGTGGTTGACAGAACTAAGCAGAGTTGGGGAAAGTAGTGAAATGACACCACTGACCGTCCCAAATCATCACTAACTCAACAAATGACTTGTGGTGTTCTCAATTGTAGGTCACGTTGGATAAAAGCATCTGCAAAATGTATGTAATCTGCTTTAGTAGAACAATACTGTTTTAGAATCCAAGCAGTGACAGGAAGGCTATTCCAAAACCTTGTACAAAATGGTGTCCCACCAGCAGTGATTTTGTTAATACTGGGGACTGAAATTTGATTGTCATTGCGTTAATTTTTTTGTTTGGGCAAGCGTATTCAACTTCCTAAAGTGAGAAGTAAAAATTGCTGCAGCATTATAAATTTTACACTGTATTTAAGTCTGCATGCCCATTCCATGCTTAAAAACTAATTTGGCTTTAATTTAATATTCATTCATTCGTTCATTCATTATCTCCCGCTTATCCTCTATTAGGGTCGCGGTGGGGTTCCCAATGCCCATCCAGGGGAGAACGTCTCGGGCGCTGGGCAGATAGACCCAGGACAGGGCGCCAATCCATCGCTGGGCACACATTCACTCACACAGACACACTCTATAGGGGGCAATTTTGAGAATTCAATTAACTTGATCAATGTTTTTGGACTGTGGGAGGAAACCGGAGAACCCGGAGGAAACCCACGCAGACACGGGGAGAACATGGAAACTCCACCCAGATGGGGATTCGAACCGGGAATCCCTAGTGCTGAAAGGGCGAACGTGCTAACCACTAAGCCACCTAAGCTGGGCCCTTTAATTTAATATGACAAATAAAATGCTCTCGTACTGGCTTCAGACTTTCTGTTGGTTTCTAGTTGCACATGTTTTAGCACGAGTGTCACTTGACATTAGAGAGACGAACACAGTAAAAATGTGGGATTATGAATTTGAAACCTCATCATGCCTTATTACTTTCATCCAGTGGGGAGGGGCTGTTAGTCACAGGCTCCACCATAGCTGGCATGTCATGCATTTTAAACTCTTTACAGAGATAGTAGGTTGGCAGTGAATCCTAACAGCTTGAATTTCCGCTGTTGTAATACAAGTGTGAAATCAGAGTCAAAGCGACGTCACACTGACGTCTGGGATTACACGCCTCATAATTTTTAGGCTTTTCATGACTCTTGGTAAATCTTTTAAAGATGAGTAAATGCCTGTATTTAAAATTGACAGGTTCCTGAGTCTTGATTTTTATAAATGCAAATCTCTATTTAGCATGTCCTTTTCCTTGTTATGGAAATATAACGAAATAGCAAAGCAAATAGATTGTTTTGACAACTGACTTTGGAGAAAAAGGTTTTTAATTAGGTTACCTAGATTTTATAATTGGAATATAATGGAATTTAAAACATTAAAAACCCATTTGATTTAGAATTTTATGCCTTTACATTTTAGCTAGTTCAATGATATGACGACCTCAACAGAATTTACTCAATTCTACAAATTTTTTTTAAGGTAAATTTGGCCGGTCACCAATTCCTCTTTGCCGTGAATAGAAACCCAACTGAAATGCCGGCATTTTGTCTTCGGCACGATGTTGATGCCTTGCTGTGGCAGCCACATCCAGAGCTGCCAGAAAACATGTGGGAGCACATTGCTACTTTTAATGCTCTTGGTGAGTTCTAAAACCACACAAACAGCCCTTATATATATTTTTCTAAAAGAAAAAGTTATTACTCTGCTAATCTGCTAATCAGATGCGGGTATTGTCAGTACAATTTTTGTTTGTTTATTTTTATACTACTTTTGTTATGTTATACTTTTCTTTCAAAATAATATAGTTGATTTTGTTAAATGATATTTCTCCTGGCTGTAACATTTACATTGTATGTTCATTGTTTGGGGTAAAGTGTAATCCTCCATGAGGATTTGATCTACAGCCCAACAATGATAAATGTTTTGTGTACAATAGCATACTCCTTTTCAACATATAGTTTTAATTTGAAATTGTTAATATTATTAGCTACCATTAAGAATGTATAATTTGATATAACCTTTTAAAAAAAACATCTTCAGATATATATTCTGTGTTAGAGATTGCAATTTTTAAGCGTGTTCAGCAGTATTTGTAATTACTTATCCTATTAGAAGGCATTGTGAGTTTGCTCAGCAGCATGTATATTAGGTAGGTCATCTTTTTGAATTGTTTGTCCCTACTTTGTCTCAGGTTATGTCCAGGCTTCGAAGAGGGCTAAGAAGTTTGCCACATGTGCTCCCAATTTCTCATACGCTGCCTTGGCTGAATGTGTAAGGCGAGTCTTCATCTATCGACAGCCATCAGCTGTGGATACAGTGCTCTTCAATCGCAAACAGGGTCGTCAGATCGGCCAAATTGCAAAGCATCAGTTAGCCAGTCTGGTGTCTAATGACCCCATATTAGGTTGTAGTGCAAGTAATGAAAGACTGTTTATCCTCACGAGCAAAAACCTGTTTATCCTCAAAGTAAATAATTAAAGCATTGATTTAGTGTAAAATAAAGTAAAGAAATGTTTTCCACTTATGGTCTCAACCATGTTCAATAAGCCTGATGTCAGTGGTCAGTTCCTGCCATTTCATCACTTCTTAGTCAATGACAGATTCATTTGAATTACAGAATTACAAATCCAATTCAATTGTATTTCATTCAGGTTCTAAAGTCTAATATGCACTCACAGGCCATTTTATGTGAAACACTTTTATGCTGCATTGTACACTCATTTGCACTTAGTTTAGCCTTCTTAAAGCATGTGGTACTGCATACATTCCTAAAAATGTTTATTCATATTTTATCTGGCTGTACAAATTAAACAAGTAGTTCACTCAATGGATTGGTAATTTTCTAATATCGTACGTATATCCCAAGAAAACAATGTCAGAATATGATTAACGACATCTGCATGATCATTCTTTCTACCATGCAATCTTGACCTCCTTACAGACTTTATGCATCCATTACATCACGTTTGGTCATGTGGCAGACCATTTTATCCAGAGCAACTTTCAAATATCCCAACTTGGTTGGAGTCAGAGCACAGGGTTGATACAGCACCCCTGGTGCAAAGATGGCTAAGGGACTTGCTCAAGGACCCACGACACTATCTTCAGTGGACCTGGGATTTAAACCTACAACCTTCTGATTGATAGCCAAACACCCAAATCACTGAACTATTACACCTGCAACCATAGTCTTATTCAGCCTTTTATATGTTTGTTTCTTTTTTTCCCCCCAATAGAAATAAGTATAAAACGATGTTAGATTGTTAGATACATAGAACAATAAATGTTAGAGTTAAAAAAATCAAATTAAGTCATCCTTTTAAAATATTGTATTGCTGCCTTTAAGCTTTGCAGATATGATTTTGATTTTTTGTTAAAGTCATTGGACAAAGACCATATACGATAAACTATCAAAATATTCTATATTTCAACTGCTACAACTTGGTCATTTTGTAAAAAAACATTTTTAGAAATAAAATGTTCTAATTTTTTTCTGATTGATATATGCATTTAAATGTAATTCAAACTGACATTTATTCATTCATTATCATTATTCATCTCCCGCTTTATCCTCTAGTAGGGTCGCGGTGGGGTTCCCCATGCCCATACAGGGGAGAACATTTCGGGCGCTGGTCAGATAGACCCAGGACAAGGCGCCAATCCATCGCTGGGCACACACTCACTCACTCACACACACACACACTATATGGGGCAATTTGGAGAATTCAATTGACTTGATCCATGTTTTTGGACTGTGGGAGGAAACCGGAGAACCCGGAGGAAACCCACGCGGACACGGGGAGAACATGGAAACTCCACCCAGATGGGGATTCAAACCGGGAATCCCTAGCGCTGAGAGGCGAATGTGCTAACCACTAAGCCACCATACCGCCCTCAAACTGACATTTCACATAATATCTTACTAGAGTGTGTGCTCTAAAGGCTAAATTGGTTTTGAAAGGTTCTCATGTTTTTCATTGTTACATCGGTGTAGATAATGTCCTATTACACTTGATAAACGCCTGTTCAACGTGTCCTCAGCATCACCAACACCAGATGTCTTGCAGATGGAATGATTAGTCACGCTTAGCTCCATTTCTCACTAATTACGTTGTTTCCTTTATACAAACATCAGAAGGCTGAAATTTAGCTAGGCTAAATAGGCTTTATATTTCACGCAGTACATAAAACTCATGTACACATAAGGTATTTTGTCATGTTTACATTTTAACCTTATGGTTTGTAGACTTCATTTGTATAAGGTATGTGTATAATAGTGCCAATACATAAGAAGAATACAACATAAGGAGAATGTACAAACCATTTGCCATTCTGAGTGAACTTGGTTCATTCTAAATTGGTTCCAGTGCTTTATGGTGGTGGTTAGAATGGTCATCTCACAGCAATAATGTTTTGTGTTTGAGTTATGTGTGGGCAAATACAACCTATTTGTAGTTTGCATGTTCTTACATTGCATTGATTTTCTTCCACACTCCAAAGATTTCTAAATTAAATGAATTAAACTAAATTGCTATTAGATGTAAAGGTGTTTGGCATATCTGCCCTGTACTAGACTAACCAATGCCTGTCCAGGTATTTCCTTCACCCTCAATAAAACTACATTAATAAAAAGTGACAGAAAATAAATGATAAAAATTTCTGTTAATTACCTGTGATGTATTACTGATTTTGGCAAGGGCGTTTTTCTGTTTTTTGCAATGTGCTCATTCTGATGGGCTTTGGGATAAATATATATGAAACATATAAGGAATTGATATAACTAATAAATATTTATTCATTTGATTTTTTATTTCTGTGTAAGAAGACTTTAGTGTGCCTGTAGGTTTAAGCAGGAGCAGTTGCACATGCTTTGGATTAGTTAATGATTTGAGCTACAGATTATGTGTAGATCATATTATTACAGATCAGCATTATATTTAAGTAAGTTGATTATTGTGAGATCAATTTGACTGACGGGTCTAAATGAGTCTAGCCAACCTAGGTGTATATTTCTTTGAATTTCCTTGGTGGGAAGTCTGATCATTGATTTGAGTTAACAAGCTAAATTTGTATGCTTTCAGCTGTAACATTATTTCTAGCTAATTAAGGAAGACCTTTGGTTTGTCTAAAGATCTTTGGTATCCACTTACAAGAGCACGAACTGTAGAAGAACCAGGTGCTGTATTGTTCATGCTTTTTTTTTTTACAAACCGTTTTACTCAAGGCACATGCTAGTAAACACAGGTGTTGGCACAGATATCGATTTGGCAGTTGAGATCTTGTTCATTGACATTCAAGGACCTTGTTGGGAATTATCCATTTAAATGCATGAATGAATTATGATATGCCCCACCCTGGTTTGTAGACCACATGACCTTTGCACTGGTTTGTGTGCATAGAAATTGGACTATTAACATAATGCTGACATTTTCATGTGCTTCATGGTATTTTTGGCTTATTGTGTATAACTAGTTGATTATAGATTTGACGGATGATATCTATCTTAAAACATAACATTGTGTATTTTAAAATGCAAAACCAGCATCTATATTTATTAAAGATATACATTATTGTGACTAACAGGAAAAATTTATTAAGACAAAACATTGCAGTTTATTGATTTAAATCTGTTGTTCTTTAGTTATTGATATTCTGTATGGACAAAGCTACTAACTTCCCATCGTACCTGCAGGAGTATGTATGGCATTCCATTAGATGGTATATAACACAGTCTCCTGCAGATGTGATGTTTAGGCATCTCAATATGTTTGTCCACATTTATTACCTTGAATTTAATGTGTTTATAAACCCCCTCCTCCAGTTACATAGACTAGTAGTGCTGCCATATTTTCTTTTTATATTACCAAATTTCCTGTGGGATCAATTTCTAATCCTGTCATTTTGTATTTTTTTAAAGATTAGTTACAAACACACCTCAATTATGATAAAACTATGATTATGTAAAATCCCCCTTCTCTGTCACTTAATCTTCAAATCTTCATTAAGTGCATTCTGAATTCCTTTATTACAAAACAAATTTTAATTTATTAGTGCCACAACCAAAAGGACTGATGATAACTGAAGCAGTCACATTAGCAGTACAACCATTCTAAACCTCATTTATCCACGGTGTCTTGCTCTGTCACTCTGCCTTTCTTTCAGTAATGGCTTTTGTCAAGACATGTTTTTTTTTTTCCTTTGTAGTCAGGAAATTCTGCCTTTCTAAGTGGTGTGGAGTAATTTATTTGACAGACATGTTGCTTAAAGCATAGAAACAATAGATTAGTCACACTCTATTCCTTGTATGTGATGCAGCTCTATCATTTTTATGTTAATCACTTGTACAAGTCCCTCATGGAAACTTCATATCGCTGCTTATTTATTTTATACGCCACCAGTTGCTTATGTGCTTTTCCGAAATGAGATGCATTTCATTTAGTAAAATTAATCCAATAGGCCATTTGGCAGCTTAATATCCTTGTGTTGCATCATGACTCCAATATATTGAAAATTATATGCTTGTGTCAGCATTTTGGAAGGCGTGCCCTGGCAGCATATTCACTTCACGTTCATTTATAGCTCCAGACTGTCAGAAATGAAGAGAAGCATTTAATTTTAAGGCTAGAACTTATACAATGAACCATTATTCAGCTATGGCGAGAGATATTTGACAGCCCTTAATTTACTGTGGCATGGTCAAATGAACATGTTTTGAACAAAAATGTATTTTTTAAATCCACACAGAAAAACAACTTGACTTGATTACGCTATTGTTATGAATAAGAATACAGATTGTGAGCCAGTTTCTAATTTCTGCAAAAGGGGGAACAGCTTTTAATTTGTACTGCAAGAATTTATATAAGTAGACAATTTTGTGTAATGTATTAAGAATGTAAAGAAATCTACTGCAGCAGGTTTTTTTTTTTATTTTTTTTATTTTTTTAAATCTGTGTGCCGTTCTGTCTGTCTTTCTTTGATTGTGCGTATTTGTATATATGCCTGACCATAATCATAGTGTAAGGCAAGTTTAATGTTTTAATAGTGTTAAAAATATGTTTTTAAAGTAACCATAGACATGTATTTTAAATGAAATGCCAGAGAGTTTCATGGTGTTGGTTACTCTGCTGTAGGATAACCTGTCAGGAAGATTATCCTGTTGCCATTTATTTTGGAATAGGAGTTGGGCAATTGAAAATAAGCAAGAATTACATGCCACACTGAGGAACAAATTCAATTTAAGAGTAACAAAAAAGCTACAGACATCTATACAGCTTGTTTAACTCTTTATTTATGTGACCACTAGGGGATTGTCTCTTTCAATCATTTTCTAATTTGTTTATCCTGCACAGGGTTGTAGGGCTCTGTATTCCTAGTGAGACAGGCAGTGAACACCTTAAATATATTGCAAGGGATTAGATTTTTAAAAAGAATCCATCACACAGGCAGGCAGACAAATAAGGTTTACTCACACATTTACACCTGATATGATTTTGTACTTCCAATTTGCTTACTTGCATGTTTTAATGAACTCAAGCTGACAGGGAAATCGTGCAAACTCAGCACAGAGATGACATCATCTGCTAAAACTGGAAATTAAACCTGGAACTTTCTCACCGTGAAGTGAAACTTCTAACCACTGAGCCATCGTGTACTTTAGCATTGTCCCTGCAATGCATCAGAGAAAACCACTGCTGTTCAAAATGTAGGAGCTTTACTGTGTTCTTCAGTCAGATGACCTAAAAAATGTATTGATCGCAAAAAATATTCAATACCAAACTCTTAATCCACTTCCTGAAACAAGGAAAAATATTAAGACTTTCCTTCTGTACAAGAAGTTTCAGTGCATCATATGTAAAGTGCAATAAAACAAGAACAATACAACCAACAAACCCAGCAATAATGTAGCATGACATGAAATGAATATTTTAAGCATCATTAAATGGTCTGACCTCCCCGTGTCCGTGTGGGTTTCCTCCGGGTTCTCCGGTTTCCTCCCACAGTCCAAAAACATGGATCAAGTTAATTGAGTTCTCCAAAATTGTCCCATGTAGAGTGTGTTTGAGTGAGTGAGTGTGTGCCCAGCGATGGATTGGCGCCCTGTCCTGGGTCTATCTGCCCAGCGCCCGAGACGTTCTCCTGTCTGAGATTACTCCTCATGCTAACCTACTTTTACTCAAGTGCTCTCTAAAGTGTTTTGACTTTCGTTTGCCTTTGGTTTGATACGAAAAGAAAATGCACTGTGACTGGGATTGTGAATGAATAACCAATTTATTCAACAAACATAAGCAAGAGAGAAAAACTATTAATCTTATCCGAATTTTAACAGAATGAAGACCACAATTCATCAGAGATAAATGCAGTTCATTTGAAAAGAATAATAATTCATAGATCATAGTAAGTTTATTTTCTTTCGCTGAAGTCTTCTTCCAGAAATATTCAGCTCTTGGGGATTAGAAGTTATAGGGTTATGTGCCAGCCAGTCAAATTCCTAGACACCTAATCTTATTATGCCTTTATGGTCCTTACTTTGTGCTTTGGTGCATTCTGAAACATAAAAGGATCTACCCTAAACTTACTTAAATAATTTTGTCTGTATTTTTTTTGTGGCGGATTCGTTGAATTAAGTCAAAAACTTAATAAAGGGATACCCAATCTAAAGTGCAAGACTGTTCATGGTCAATTTTGTGCTGCTTTAAACAATGTTACAATCATGATACGAAAAATACAGAAACAAAGACGATAGCTGGAATTCCATGGCTTTACCACAAATCACAACTAGATACATTTAATTCCATTACCAGTATGCAAAAATGGCACATCACCGACAAGCATATAAGACTCTTAAAAAAATGTTTAACTTTTTTTCCCCCATTTGGACAATTATGTATTTCACTGTTACATTTTTATGTTCAGAAAAAAATTGCATGGCTGTGTACAGGACTTAATGTTAATCTAGAATGTTTATACATAATACACACAGAAAGCTCTCTTTATATTAAAGAATGGTTACATTCACCAGTCACTTTTACAGGCAATCTTCCTTGTTTTACTAACCTAACCATATACATGCACTTAGTTCTACAACTACATACCAAAGTCATTTCTCTCTATTTTTATTAGTTGCCATTTTTATGTCCTCTTATTACATTATAACATATCTGGGTGACACTGATGTGGTGGTGTATTAGTGTATGTTGTGCCACTGCAGTCTCAACTTGCTGTGCACTCTTATTAGACACATTTATATCATTTACTTTATTATGTAAATGCAATCGGTAACCAATTGATTGTTGCACTGTTTTTGATAGTCATAATTCATTACTGGAGGCTTGCAGGATGCTGCTTCCAAGATGATGGCTTATCAATGATTAGCTTTGTAAAATGTTCTCAGCCTACTTTCTGTGTTGTGTTTTAAATCTCCAGCAGCACTGCTGTATCTGATACACTTATATAAGCGCTACATACACTAACAAACCAAAGTATGTCAGTGCCAGATTGTACTATGGGTGATTAATATCTGTTTCAATTGACTTTAGACTGTGCAAGGATACCGAACCAGACATAGGACGAACATGCTACCTTCACACAGAAAGAAAACAATCCACACCATACAGAAACCATATTCGGGTCCTTTTTGCATTTAGCTGTTAGGACTCAAAATAAATGTAATAAATGGGTTGTAAGGTGGTGGTGTAGGGTTATGGTCGGCTGTCTAAAATATCAACCTTAATCTTCTAAATAATTCTTAAGTCTGTTTGCATGTTATGAGTTATTCATTACTAGAGAACAGAATTTATACTTTGACTTTCTCCAACCATGCCTACAATCATAGAGGCAAACCAATACAGTGATATGGCACATTTTTAACCTGCTATAAACCGTAATTTAAATATATAAAAACATATATATACAAAAATATTATTTAAAAATCCAACAACTAGGCAGGCTTTTTATAACACCAAATATTAAATCATTGCTACGTGACTTATTACACACACACACGTAGAAATAGTATGTGACATGATTTATGTAAACAATGGAATAAATATAAATAACTTCTCAATTTATGCATTTAGTCATTGTTGCACAGTGATGAGACACGTCCCACTGCACTGTTGTTTCTTTGTTCATTTAAAATGATATACATGTTCAGTTGAGATAAATGTGCATGAATACAAATCATAAAACCATAAGCAACAATAATAGGGCTGTAGTTTGGTTTTAAGCCTTTTTAGTTTGTTGGTAAATTCATCCTCAAATGCATACACTGCTGTGAACTCTTTGTACTTTTATTCATTCATTATCTCCCGCTTTATCCTCTATTAGGGTCGCGGTGGGGTTCCCCATGCCCATCCGGGGGAGAACGTCCTGGGCGCCGGGCAGACACACCCAGGACAGGGCGCCAATCCATCACTGGGCACACACTTACTCTCACACACACTCTATATGGGGCAATTTGGAGAACTCAATAACTTGATCCATGTTTTTGGACTGTGGGAGAAAACCGGAGAACCCAGAGGAAACCCACATAGACACAGGGAGAACATGGAAACTTCACCTAGATGGGGATTCGAACCGGGAATCCCTAGCGCTGAGAGGCGAACGTGCTAACCACTAAGCCACCGTGCCGTCATCTTTGTACATAATATATTTTATTAACAATCATTTGTGAAAGTAGCCACAGAATCTTTTCTGTGTTTTACAACTAGGTGTCACCACATGTTTCATCACTGCTGACTTGACTTTAAATTTTTTCTCTCCTCAGCTGAAGTTTACCTCACTGGCTTCTGACATTGTATTGATTAATACATGTGTATGTATTTTTTACTTATAACAATGTATACTTTATTAGGTACAGCTAGTTGTAGATACATTTCTTCAATAACAAACTATAATCCATCTGTTTCTCTTCATTATTTTAGACCCCTTATTTTCTCTTAAAAGTTATCAAAAAGCAGATGTTCATGTGGTGGAAGATTCCTAGCACTGCTGTAGCACAGTACTGCTGTATTGCTTTGTCTGATCAATTTGTAAAAGCATAACACCACCACATTAATGTCACTACAGTGCTAGGAGTCATCCATCATCCAAGTAGTTCCTGATCTGCCTTGGTTGTCCGGGGCTTCTGACTGTTAAAAAGAGAAATTGTAAAAGAGAAACAGATGACCTACAGTGTCTTATTGTTGAACTCCATCTAAATGGTCATTGAAACTGTTGAAATGGGAAATGATTGTAGAAAAAAAAAATGTGTACCTAATAAAGTAGTTTAGATTAGTATATGTGTTCATAATTCATGTAATGCATTTGACATTGTTTTATAGATTTGAGATTTTACACTAAATTAGGTTTTCTGTTCTTTGTGTGTAGTAATCTACATAAAGTTAATTTAGACCACTTGTTATATGGTTTCCTTTTTTCCTGTTAAGTTAGTTCACCTCCCAGGCCATTTTGATCTGTAAGCTCATCCATCTCTGTTGAAAAATGCTCTGTACTTTCGATCATAGATGTTTCCTTAGCAGTGCTGTAAGTCAATGCCATGCTGTAGGCAACCTGTTTTGTCTCAGTTTTGGAACTGCATCTGCAAAGTCTCCTAAAAGCAGCACGGAACTTCTGAGACATGGCATTGTAGATTACAGGGTTAATGGCACTGTTGAGGTAAATGCAGATGCGACAAAAAAGCAGAAACCAGGTGTCCAGATAAGCATCCTGAAGAAAGGAGTTGACAACCACCAAAGTCCGGTATGGCATCCACAACACTGCAAACAGAATAACCACCACTGCCAACATCTTAATAACCTGTCAGGGAAAAATGTATGACTGTTTTAAATGACACAAAATTTTATATGACACAAAATGGCACATGATGAATCTTTGTCCAGCAGCTACAGAATATAGTTTGACTGCATTCATATTTATTGAATATAAAGTTTTATTGATTTATTGGTTTTTAAAATTAATTCTTCAACAGTGCAAATTTTTTATTATTGCTGTTTGAAATTAAGCAACGAAGCTTATAACTGAAAATTGGTATTTATTAATTTTTTATTTAACTTTCATTATTTGTATTTTTAATTATTATTAATAGAGTCCAATTTAGTTAATTTATTATATTCAGTTATAGGTGCATTATATATACTATTCCATTTTTTAAAGTAAATGATCACCCTCTTCATTTTTTTTACTCATACAATAATAAAGTTTCTGTTCTGCAGGTGTTAATTGCATAAGAATGATTAACATGCATAGACCAGCCCACACATCCACTCATCTTTGTACCTACTTGCTAATGTGTGCATGCATTAAATTTCTTTTTTTTTTTTTTTTTTTTTTTGCACCAATTGTCCAATCATTCATTTTAAATATATGTGTATCTGGGTACACTTAATCGACACAGTATTGGGACACAATTCTTTATTACTATTTCCAGGGTTTTCATTTAGCCTTAAAGCCACTGGTGTTTATGTTCAAGCTTCTTGGCATGCATTTTGGTGAACTGCAATTTTTTTCAATTTTGTTGAAATATTTTTGGGGATAGCCCTTTTCTTCTGACATTAAGTGTTGAAGAAACAAGTTGTACTTAATAAAAAGGCTGATTTTTTTGCTGAATTTTTTGCTCATCATTAATGTGATATTTGTCGCATTGCTAAGACTGTTTCTTGTGTTTAGTGATGCAAAGTTGATCAGACCACTTTTTACATGGAATGGTTTCCTGTTTTAACTCAGTTTATCTTCCAGGCCATTTTGATCTGTAAGCTTGTCCATCTTTAGTAAAAAAAATTCTATACTTTGGAGCATAGATCCTTAGATGTGCTGTAAGTCAAAAATATCTGTTATATGTTGTCCAGCCATATAACCAAATTAAAAGATTAAAAAATATTTTGTTTGCAAACTCATATACACATAAGTATGTTGGAAAATGTGGTGTTGTAAGGAAAAATAAATTGGTAATGTAATTAGGTATATTTTTACCTATGAATTATATAAGTAGATTCTAATACCAATTACATCCCTGTAAAAGGAGAAAAGACCCTGGAAAGTTAAGTTATAATAAATGACAGGAGTAAAACCAGTTTCATTTAAAGACATTTTGTGATTTACTTTTTGATAAGTGTTGATACTCAGTGTCTTTTTATAATAAAGAATCAACAATGAAGCAACAGGAAAGTAGTACACACTTAGAAAAGAAAATTGACCCCTGTATATAATAATGTATGCAACCAATTTTATTTAATGCCTATTTGTTTCTATGTTAAAGTTGCTGTATGATAAGTCTATACTGCAAAGCACTATATAAATGAAATTGTTATGATGTAAATGTTGGGGTATACAACGTTTGCCAATGGAATGGTACTTTTATTTTAAATAAGGTCCATAACAGTTCATAACTTTTAAATTTAAATTCCTACTCTGGAAGTCTGAATATATTGTATTATATTGAATGGTATGTATATGTGATATTAAAGTAGAAATTGATATTAAAGAACTTGATTTAATATCTGGATGAAAAGCTGTTTTTTAAGTGAAATGCAAAAAGGTCAAATATAGTTCTAAGATCACTCACAAGAACTTTTTTCTTTATTCTGTTTTGAAAGGTTCCTGCTCACCTGTCTGCGCGATGCCGCCGTCGTGCTCGAGCACTGGGCTGAATGTTTGATGGCGATGCCATACTGTCCGTTCTTCAGCTTCTGTTTGGGGATGGCGTTCAGGAACAGGATTCTCGCAATGAGTCCATACAGGACGGTCGCAAGCATAAGAGGCAACACAAAAAAGACGCTATAATCGAAGAAGTATATGGGCAAGTAAAGTTTCCTGGACACCCGGTAAGCGCAGGTCACCACGGTCACGTCGTCGTACACGAGCTCCTCCGTGTCGCTCAGGTAAAACCACATGACGCAGTAGAGCGAGGTGAAGAGCCACACGGCCATGATGATCCGCTTGGCTCGGGCGTAAGTACAAAGTGACTGCGCCTTAATGGGATGGCAGATGGCGATGTACCTCTCCACCGTGAAGGCGGTGATGGAGCAAGAAGACGCGTTGATGCCCAGGTACTGGAAATAAGTGATACCCAGGCAGCCGAAGTGCCCAAACACCCAGGACCCGTACACGCTGTCGGTCACGCTCGGCATCCCGGCGGCTGTCAGCACAATCAAGTCCGCCACCGCCAGACTCACCAGATAGCAGTTGGTAGGAGTTCGCATGTGTTTGGTGGTGAGCACCACCAGGATTACCATCACGTTTCCCACCGTGCCCAAAACGCAGATACTAAACACCAGAATGGCGCTGATTACTTTATATTCTAAGGTCCGATCCAACCAGGGTCCCAAAGTTTGGTTGGTTAAAGTAAAGTTCTCCATTTTCAAGTCTTCATATTATCATCTTTTACTTAATTCCAGTTTCAGCAGAACGCACAATTGTAGTTTGGACTCATTTTAATCCAGGCTCGTCAAATGACATTCTGTCACCTATGGCAACTACAGTTGGATATTGGTTTAGTCCTCACATAAAACTTAAGCTATCTGCGAGGAGGCGTTAGGAAGGCATGAAGGTGAGAATGTAAAAAAGTATGTGCAAAAATCCGCAGCCTCTCTCTCCCTCTCTCTTTACTTCTCTTTCTCTCCCTCTCTCTCCCTGTGTCGGTCTCTCTCTCTTTATGTCAGTCTCACTCTCTGTCTGTCTATTTGCCCGTCTCTCTCTCTCTCTCTCTCTCTCTCTCTTTATGTATCTATCTCCATCTCTCTCTCTCCCTCTCTCTCTCTCTCGCTTTATGAATCTATCTCCATCTCTCTCTCTCTCTCTCTCTCTCTCTCTCTCTCTCTCTCTCTCTCTCTCTCTCTCTCTCTCTCTCTCTCTCTCTCTCTCTCTCTCTCTCTCTCTCTCCCCCCCCCCCCCCCCCCCCCCCCCCCCCCCCCCCCCCCCCCCCCCCCCCCCCCCCCCCCCCCCCCCCCCCCCCCCCCCCCCCCCCCCCCCCCCCCCCCCGGTGGTCAGCGCCTGTGGTGCTGAATTTCAATGCATCATTTATTGCGCGATGGGGGCGTTATAGAAAAGCATGCATGGGCACTCCAACTGAGAGTTACGATTAAGAGTATGATTAAGATATTGTATTTCCTAGCTTTGCAACGACTTGCATTCAACAAAATAAGACTTATTTTACTAAAAACCATCATGCCAGAGCAAAATATAGGCTACGTTATTCAGTTTAATTCAGATTAATTCAGTTCATATGGTTAATAACGCTAAGGCCGGGTTTCTTGAGTTTCAGTTGGCAGTCTTGTCGTCTATAAAGAAAATATACAAAAGAAGTACTATTAATCGATCTTCTCCAGACACAGTTTTGTACAGTGAAAGATTAAATCTCTACCTATTATCTGAATGTGTAGAACTTTGTGCGCACCAGAATCTTGGTCTGGTATTTTTGAGAGAATTACGCCTGATCGATGAAAGCAATCCCTCTGATTGACAAATATGATCGATACTCTTTTATGGTGAACCATCGAATGTCTCTAAATTGCTAAATATTGTGTTTGAATTACTCGAGACGTTTGTTTGCGATTACCGCTACGACGAAAGCGCGTGTGTGAAAGAAAAAAATATATTGGTAAAAATGCTCCATAAACATAAACCACACAGGCAAAAGTATTTGGTCATGTCTCTTAATCACTAAATAATGTTATTTCATTCAGTTTCATTGCAAGTATTATCAAATCAACCCCAAGATCTTTGGACTTCTATATGATTTAAAATTTGTGGGATCGTTCAGGAAAAGGTCCCTTTCTATTTTAATATAGCTGTGTTCTGTGCATAAAGCAAGATCTATAAAGTTGGTTGGATGAGTTTTGTGTGGAAGAACTTGACTGGCCAACACAGAGCTCTGACTTCATCTCAATCAAAAACCCTGATAAGCTGGAATGGAGATTGTAATCCATGCGTAGATGTCCAAATGCTTTTGCTGATATATTGTACTTTAAATTTGAACATAAATTTCATGTCACTAATTATAGATGTGTTTAAATAGCAGAAGAGTAAATGACTGCGGGTGGCACGGTGGCTTAGTGGTTAGCACGTTTGCTTCTCAGCACTAGGGATTCCCGGTTCGAATCCCCATCTGGGTGGAGTTTCCATGTTCTCCCCGTGTCCGCGTGGGTTTCCTCGGGGTTCTCCGGTTTTCTCCCACAGTCCAAAAACATGGATCAAGTCAATTGAGTTCTCCAAATTGCCCCATATAGAGTGTGTGAGTGTGTGCCCAGCAATAGTTTGGCGCCCTGTCCTGGGTGTATCTGCCCAGCGCCCGAAATGTTCTCCCCTGGATGGGCATGGGGAATCCCCCCCCCCCCCCGCGACCATAATATCGGATAAAGCAGAAGATAATGAATGAATGAATGAATGACTGCGAAGGCCATTTGATTACAAAAAACAAGTAGTCTTCTGCTACTGTAGTCTATCTGCTTTAAGTTTCAATGTGTTGAGCATTTACAGATGCGCTTTCATGTACTTCACTTATAATTAAAGTCTACAGTAACTCCACTACACTTATAAGTGAGTAAGTCACTGTTGCTTTTATATTATCTAAAAGTAGTCTGGCAATTCTCTTATTAACTTTGCCAAAATGCATTAAGTTACTGGCACATGTTAAATTAGATATTTGTGTTAATGAGCAGTTAACAGGTCTAATAGAGCAGCAGCATTTTTCACCAAAGAAAAAGGTAAACTGTCCACAGTTCAAAACAATATTTAATCAAATTATGGTTTTCATTCAATACATTTTCCAGCCACTATTCTTAATTGTAATTTTCAAATTTTTAACGCTAACCAAGCAGTTTGAAATCTACAGTGTACTTTGAAACTAAAGTAACTTAAAATAAAAAATGTAATAATTATTCTAAAATAATAAAATATTGATCTGTTAGTACTTTTTAATACTAATACTAAAATGTTAATATTTAGTAGTTAAATAATTTGAATAAAATTCAATCTTAACTGCTCCACTCTTTACCAATTATGTAATGTATCGTGTGATCTCACAAAAATGCAAATTTTTTTCCCTTACATTATCCAAATGGCTTAGTAACATTTGGCAGAATTCTTTGTCAAATATAAAGCTCCTTCTTAAGTATAATTGACTCATCTGGGACTGCACATTTGCCAACATTCTAAATGTGAGAAAGGCTCTCCTCCTCACCAACTGTGATTATGGCACACAGACATTTTAGCCAATGGTCACCTTTCTGCCAAATCTGTTTTGTCATTATTCTGGATGGTAGAGGGAGATACAAAAAGGAAGAGAGAGAACAGATCTGTCTTATAACAGCCGGTGGTATTATGTCACTGATGACAATCTTAGAATTGGTTATTACATTTTCTAAAGCATAGTAAACTATTAAAAATGAACCCTAAGAAATGTACTGTCCAAAAGCAGACTATAATAAATCCACTACTTGGACAAATGTATTAGAATAAAAATCTCAATTACTGAATTCAGGAATTTAATCTAGTAACTAGTCACTTTTTGACACTTTTGGTGTCAGTATATAATTTCAGATCCATAATGGCATGATTGATGAGTTTGGTGAGTTTTAAACAATACCATATTGATCAGCGTAAGTGTTTGTCTTCATAAATGCACTTCTAGATTAATGTGTAAAAATTCACACATCAAAAGCCTTTTCAGAATAATGGCAGCTGTTATAGGTGCAAAGAGGAACCATCTGGATGTGTTTAGTGTTTGGTGGTGAGGACCACCAGGATTACTATCACATTTCCTACCGTCCCCAAAACAAATATAGTAAATACCAGAATTGCGCTGATTACCTTGTATTCTAAGGTTTAATTCACCCAAGGTCCCAAAGTTTGTTGGGCTGAACTGAAGTCCTCACATTAGTATGAGAAATGGGATCTTGTAAAAGATTATTTAGGTGTTCCAATACTTAATTTTACATACATCAATAATTATTAAAATTATTTATATTTTATTTTATTAAATTATTGATGATTAATAATAAAAATTTTAGAGCCTAAACAGAAATTGGTTTATCAAATAATGCAAAATGTAATACAAATAGCAAGCATAATATAAGTTAAAATACACAAGACCAGTATCATGATGCAGAACTTCACTGTATAATTACTGTTCATTAAACAAAACCGGTACGTTTGGCTCTAAATGTGTTTTGCTACCACCTTGTGTTGAAAAAGAAAATTATTTTTAAATAATGTTAGGACACCCAAAATACGTAAACATATTTATATTTGTAACAGCAAGATCTGTAGGCTTGATATTCTACGTTACTATGAACTGTTACTGTGTTTAACTGTGATAAACGAACATTAATAAAAATCTACATCTATTTATTTATTAAATTATTCATGTTCAAAATATTTTATCCTGATCTGAGTTGCAGAAAAAAAGAATATTATTTAATTTCGGTATATTATTATTTTAAAAATAGGAAACACCATACACAGGTTGCCAGTCCACAGTCAAGATGAAATGCAAACACATACATGCACTCACTCAGATATTAGTTATTCAGCGCACTTACCAGATGTATTTTTTTTAAAGTAAGAGGAATCTGGAACACCTGGACATCCACACAAAGGAAGAAAATGCAAAATCCATGCAAAAAGCAACCATGTCTTTTTTTTCAAAATCATTTAAAGACTTTGTATAAAAGAAAATTTTGAAAAGTGTTTTATTTCCAGATATTATTTCTTAGGCCACATGGGTCTAGGGCTGTTCAGTGTAAAAAAAACAAAGCACTGAACACATAACATTCCCAGTGGCTTTCAGACAGGGACTCCTACATAGTGAGATAAAAAAAACGCTTTTGGCATGCTGTCACCACGCTTTTGGCATGCTGTTTTAAAGCATATGACCTCACTTCTTAGAGTTACACCAACTTAATTGAGTCTTTAGAAAAATTACAACAGATAGCATATTCTTAATATCTTATGAAGGGACGTTTTACTCTACAGTTTCAGATGGGGCTGCCATTCACTCTGAATGTATTATAGTCTGTCCTCTTAATTCAGTGGCATTATGACAGCTGAGTCATAAACAACATTTACGCTCTGAAGTGGTCATCCACTACTCAGATTTACAGGCTCTGTGAAGGGACAGAGTTAATGAGGAAAGGTCAGAAAATAGCCTGAGGACACAGAGCTCCTTCTTGCTTATGACTCAAGGTCGGCCATAAACAACAGTATCTTAGGTGACCCTTTACCACCAGCTACATTTCAGTCTAGAGAGTAATATCTGTATAAACTGTAGTTACCAATGTACAGTATTTTGAACAAGTGGTGCCTAATGTTGCAGTTCTTACAAAATGTAATTCATATTTATTACTTTTAACAAAGAAAACAAAGTAATACTTAAGAATAATATTGACATCATGCTTTAATGGTGTATTAAAAGAATTATAGACTAATATTAAATTACCACACCAGCTTTTAGAATGCATTTATATCAGATTTATGAAAACACAAGTCTTTAGACTAGTTGTTTTTTAAATAATGGGCTATAAGATTTGACTTATTTTAAAACATGTTATTCCAGTCTACATGCAGACCAGAAATGTTTTCACTGTGTCTTTACTCATGTTGAAAAATTATGTCATCCAGAATTACATTTAAACTTATTAAAGAGTGTTTGACAAAGTTATAAAAATCATAGTTGTTCAAACTATGTACATCAGTTAATGTGTATGTGTGTGTGTGTGTAAACATAATTGTGGGGACTACAATCTGGTTCCTGCAAATGTGCATACTTTAGATTTAAAATAAAATTATGTTGTATGGTAGTGTTGGGTTAGGGTTCGGGTAAGTTACGATTACTATTATGGTAGTAGTTTTAATGGTTTAGGTTGATTCTGCAATCTGAGTTTAAAAACCAAATGACTTTAAACAGTAAAGGGGGGAGGGGTATTTCCACTCAGTACCAATCTCTTACTTTGGAGGTTTTAAACCAAATTCTTTATTATCATTTACTTAGATTGAACCAGGGATAAACCCCCGTAAACCACATAATATATAAATCTGTAAAAGTCTTTTAGAATTTATTGTATGATGTAAAACAAGATTGAGTGCTTTATATTATTGTTTCTTAAATCTGGTACTGAAGGCTCAATGCCTAGCACATAGTGCTATCTATCTGTTTCAACACTGCTGATTTATTACTTTAATGCAAGCTGAAAAAAATTGCAGATTACTTCACGTAAGCAATGTATGTTTCTATAATAGTTTAAACCACTAGGGGTCATGTTATGTATATGGAATAGTTTGTCGTGAAATAGGCTAAAAAATCTGAGTAGAATCTGCACATTTCCCAGTCTTGGAAACATTGTGCTCCTGATGCTCCAGCACTTGTTATAGCTATTCTTAGCACAGAAGATCCATCTGTATTGCCTCTTCGGGGGTGGGGAAGAATAATCACAAGATGTTTCTTAAAAAGATCTTACTCTTCACATTTTACTGCTGCAACAGGCTGCAAGCAACTTTTAAACTTCTCATTTTATCTTTAACAAGTAACAGAAAAATAGCAATAATGCCTTCCAATGTGCATTTTAGTAATTTCAAATCGCTGTTAAAACTTGATTTTATATGCAAATTAAGCATATGGATATTGAATATAAAATTATATTGACTTTTTGTCCATCATTCCTTAGGTCACTTACAACTAGAACCATATAGCATCAAAGAAACACAAAATAGGCAGAAATACGATTTTCTGTAGATGTGACTTTTTTTAGGATTGCTATACATTTTGCTGGTAACCTCTGTGTATTTTCCTGTATTTTTGCAGTTAGTGCTGGGATAGTCTCCATTAATCTAGCATCACATTCAGGATTAGCAAATTGAAAATAAATTGCCCCTAAATTTAATTGCATTTGTCTGTGGGTCTGCCCTGCATTTGACTGGCGACCTCTTTAGGATGTCCTCGTCTTTTGCCCTTTGATCAGTGGGATAGGATGTGGCATGCTCTGAATCCCTGATGTGAACATATTTGTCAGCGTTAGACTAATGACTTGTTCAGGGTATTTTCATGCCTTTCCTCTGTAAGCTTTGGAATAGGCTCCAGCGGTCTCCGCAGAACTGATAAGGATGAGTGTGTTCGATTGCCCTTATTTGTGCATGTGTGTGTGAATGTGCTTGTTTGACTGCCATGCTTTGAACTGGTGACCTGTCCAGGGTATGTTTTTAACTTTCACCCCATGATCACCAGGTTAACCTCCAGCATAATAACAGACAGTTTTTTAATGATTAAGTTTATTATGTAGTCAATTTATTTTATGTGGATGCAATGTTTTCCTTTGAGAAATAAATATTAATTGTACAAACATGAAGCAGAACCAAGAACACCTAAAAGAACAAATTGCTAACTTAAAATATTCCTTGCACAATGAAATGGTTCTTCAGATTAATGGAGAATAGTACCATATATATGTTTCATTTAAAGTTCTACATAGCACCAAAATCTATTATCACAAAGTTGACATAGTGACAGTGAAAGAACCCTTTTTGATGCTGTATAGAACCAAATACAACACATTCTCCAATTCTCCAGAAAAAAAAAAAAACATTTTCTAATTAAAAGAAACTTTTGATCACACAAATAATTATTTTATTGGTTACAGTTCTATATATAAAAAAAATATTGTCTTTATACAAAAATCTTGACTTTTTTTCTGTCTACCGTTTTTAGGATATATGGACTAACCTAATTTTTTAGAGCAAGTAGCATGAAGCCTATCCCTTACTGTCTGCCTCTGATGCATCCATTGTATCTGTAACAATGCATTAGACTGATCTGTTGCTCCTGCCTTTTTTACCGTCCCTGGAGGGTGAGAAGATTTTGGATGGTTATATGTCCTGCCAGCTTGCTGAGCCCTCACTTGCAGTTAATGTGCAGAAAAACAAGCTTCTCTTGGGTTCTGGCATGCCAACATGCAATATGGCATCCTTGTTTTAGCTAGGCATGTTATAGATTTCTTAGATGAACTTTTCATTAAATTAATCTTGGATTAAGTTTTACTTAAACCAACCTTATTTATAAGTGCGAATATATTAAGAGGAATTATAATTTGCATCATCAAATGCTGAGAGATTTGTTGTATTTAAAACCACTTGTTGTTTTAGTACATGGTACAGATAATATTAATTATTTGTGCACAATTTTGAAGTATGTGAGACTTGGCATGTGTTACCCATATCAGATAAAATGTATTTTGACAATGAAAGTCTCTAATGAATGTTGCACTTTATGGCAGAATCACAGCTGTCAAAAATGTTGTTTATTTGTGTGTGTGCTTTACCGCAATGTTCCTCCATCTAGGTCAACAAATCCAGTGGAGAATATTGTTGCTGTCACCAAACATGGAGTGCAGGTCTGGTTTATGTCCCATGTCTACAATGTGTGAGTCATCCTACTGAGTATTTGTGCGTGTGTATGTGTGTGTGTAAAATTGAGAGCGAGTGAGAGAGAGAGTATCCTCTTTTCAGTAATCTGTAATTTTCTATGAAGCGTTTCCTACTCTTTGCAGGGTTCTGTGCAGCCCTTTCCTGTTCCATATGTAACATGCTGGATTTGATATTTCTTTCACATGAAGAAGCAAAAAGCATTGAGGCACATTGTAATTACAACCTACAGCAACCTCAGCACATGCTAGACTGGATTGCATTAGGCTAAGTACTAAGGTCAAAGCAGTCATGCACCATGGGAAATCACACATTGAGCACATTAGGCTTCATCACAGTTACATTTACTACCAAACATTAAAATATAGGAGAACGTGTTACATTCAAATATTGCAAACGTTCTCATAAGTATCACTCGGTGAAAGTTTTTAGTGAAATAGTTTTATTATTCATAGTGAAATATTCACATCTGTTGCTTTATTATTTATATAGGCTCACTGGTAGACATCTTTATTTTATATTTTACATTCACTGTGCAGTTTATGATTTCTATTTAGCATATAGTTGCACATCATAATTTTGTAAATACAGAATGTAGTTAATTTGATTTGATTCTCACATTTGATTTGATGTAATTATCACCCATGCTGTTAATCAGAACTGCACTGATGTGTTGAGCGAATTGGTATGAATGGATCGGATGCAACAGTGCTGCTGGATTTTTTTTGGAAACATTGAAGTAAAAATAATCAACCAAACTTAAATATCCAGACATCACATCTCTGTTGGAAGTGTCTTGTAGGCAGATATGTTAGTGCTGGCTAACAGAAACTGCAGAAATAAACAAGCTCGTCTTTGATTTTAAATGTACAAGATGGAGCAGAAAGGTCAATGTCTCTAATAAAGTGTACAGTGAGTGGACACAGTGTTTAACTCCTGCAGCACTGCTGCATCTGATCTAATGGTACCCACACAGCACACACTAACACACCATCTCCACAGTGACAATCAGTGTCACTACAGTGCTGAGAATCATCCATCACCCAAATAGTACCTGCTTTGTTTTCCTGTGGGTGTCCTTAGTGGTAAGTGTGCATCCAAAATGTAGTGTGTTTGACCTTTTTGTAATCCCACTCTTGCATCACAAAATATAGGTACTGTATGTCATAGAGATGTCTAGAAACGACAGGGTTTGACGCGATAAGCTAAACAAGCTCACATGGGAGAACACCAAAGACTAAAGTGTATACACAGATGCAATTTCAGCATCTTTGAGTTGTCTTTTCTTAGCTGAAACAACCCTGATTTTCCTATTTTAAGGAACAACAAACTATGGGATCTGTAACATCAGCATATAATGTATTATCTCTATAAGCTGTCCTGTATTTTGGGTTGTTGATATTTATAAATCTGTTAAATATATGTTTTTTCTCTGACAAACATAAAGAGATTACAAAACAACACAGAGTTGGTGCATTTCACAAGATCTTATAAGCAGAAGAATTTTGCAACTAAGTAACGTTGTAAGTGAATCATAGCGAATGAGTCATTTACAGCAAAAATTGCAATCTGTGGACTTTACTGTGGACTCAATCTGTTTACCTGATTTAATATTCAATTCAGTGAAAGGTTTTTACCATATTAGCTGCAGTTATAGCAGACTTTTAATCTAAAAAATGACAAATTTAAATACTGCAAATATTATAAAATATCTTATTAATCATTATATACTTTCATAAATCTGGCTCCATGCAGTCATTTTTGTAAAAAAAAAATCAGAAGGAGGTTCTGTCATAATTAATCAATTTAAAGTTAACCAAGCGACATTGGGTGACAGTTCGTCCCGCCCTTTGAAGCTAGAATAGCTTTTCCTCATCTGGGTAAGATTTATGTTTGTGGGAATTATTATACACTTATTCGGTAGAGCTTTTTTTCCCCAAATCACTTTGTTCATAAGTTTCAGGGTACAAAATAGAAAGAAAAAAACAAACAAGCATGGCACCATAACCCAGCCATCCCAAGGCTTCATAGATAAACAGAAAAATACACATATATTAAGTAAAACTGTGTATATATATACTGTATATATATATACTATATGTATACACACACACACACACACACACACATATATATATATATATATATATATATATATATATATATATGCCCAGCGATGGATTGGCACCCTGTCCTGGGTCTATCTGCCCAGCGCCCGAGACGTTCTTCCCTGGATGGGCATGGGGAACCCCACCGCGACCCTGATAGAGGATAAGCGGGAGATAATGAATGAATGAATATATATATATACTCCTCTCCTATGACATAAATGAATAGTAGCGCTGTACCAGCTCATGCATCACTAAGTCCAGCTGGCACGTACACATAGAGGAAAGACAAACATACTAGAAAAGAAACGGGCCTTCCCCAAACTGTTCACTCAAAGTGAAAAGTATATCATTGTCCATAATGTATGGCTAGATACTAGATTTTATACACCTGTGGCAATGGAACTTAATGAAACACCTACCTTTAGGATTTAAGATGTGTGTGTGTGTGTGTGGGCGTGTGTGTGTGGGTGAGTGTAAGTCGGGATAGAAGCATCTGCTAAATGACTAAATGTAATGACTATGTGTGTGTTTGCATGTGTGTGTGTGTGGGGGGGGGTGGTTTGGTTCCCACATCTGGCCCTTGTGCTATTCGCATGCGTACTGAGTGGAAAAAAAAGAAAAGAAAAGTCAGTGTATGAGCGGTGCGCGAAGGAGGAGGAAGAGCACGCCGCTCCTTTCCTCCTAATTACCCCAAACTGACGCTGACGAGACAGAAACCGACACCAGGAGCCGTAAAGAAAAGGTAGATTCTTGCAGATTTCTTATGTAGTTGTAGCGAATTGCTCATTCAAGTATTACGCCTCGTTTCTAGCTTCTGGAAACGCGGTACTCAGATCAGTCGACATCGTACTTCATAACGGCGACACTACGGGAATAAGAAAGCGCTTGCAGTGAATTAAAGTAGCCACTTGTTTCACGTCTAGTGTTTTTTTACTGTAAACTCCGACTAGACAGATCGGAGGAAGAAAATAAATGTAATCAATGGAAGAAGACTTTCACTTTTATTAGATTACACAATAAAGCTAAATGATTACTTTTTCAATGAACTGCTGTGTAATCGAGAACTAAAATATTATCACATGTAGTTCTCCTGAGATGTTCTGCGATGTACACGCCTTAATTGTTTGCCTGCTTTCTTTCTTTTATAGATGCTGGACCAAATCAAATGGCTGAATTAAAGATTCTCTATCCTGGACCTATTACCGAACAGTTATATTCTGCTAATACAGAAATCGAGTGGACTGGCAGACATGAGGAAAGTTATTTTGCAGCGTGCATGGATGAGCACGTTCGTTTGATTGAGACCGAAGCGGAGACGCGAAGTGTTGGAGCAGCGCTTTCAGCACCACGGACAGCGCCTCTTTGTCTCCATCAATGGGGAACTGATGAAGAAGTTTATATATGTCACGATGAAGAGTCGGATGCTTTTCTAGACGATGTCCATACAAGTCTTCAGTCGCCTAATGCTGACTCAGTTTCGTTCAGTGATCTGGAAGATGTTGTGCCCGAACTGTCAGAGCTTTCTGAAGATATTTTCTCCACTAAATCCGAAAAGTCACCAGATTATGGCTTTATAAGCGCCGTGGCTTTTTTGATTACAGGGATATCATTGGTAGTTGTTTCCTATACTGTCCCCAGGGATGTACGAGTCAGCCCAGACAGTGTCTCAGCAAGAGAAATGGAGCGTCTGGTTCGAGAAAGTGCTCAGGTTGGCGCTCACTTGGACAGGTGCATGATCGCAGGCCTTTGTCTTCTCACCCTGGGAGGGGTACTACTCTCAAGTCTGCTTATGATCTCCTTGTACAATGATGAAATGGACAAAAGGAGGGCTTTTGCTGCCTCCAAACACTCAGCCAAACTCTATGGGTCAATCAATTTTAACAAACGGGTTATGCCTCATTTATCATTGGATGATGACGAAACTATTATTGAAATTTCAAGTTAAAATTTGTTCTACAGTTGTATTTTGCTATCCTGTATTTCTGGTCATGATTAATCCAGAAGAAAATTGAAAAGAGATATTGTAAGAGTGGTTCAGTGCATACAACCTGGCCAAGGTCATAAATATACTACTGAAACCTCTGACTCTTGCTAAGGCATTTAACTTATTTCCTACTTCTAATTCCTGTAGCTGTTTATCAGCCAAGACATGTTACAGGATGAAGTTTGTTTCCTACCTAGTTACCAAAGCCATATGAACAATATGACTCAGACAAGAAAATAAAATCTTGAGACATCACTTGCTTTTAATATATAAATGTAACATCACACTGTTTTTCATAGAGTACCACAAAATTCATGTTCTAATAATTAGATGCAATGTTTTAATACCTAAATGGTAATGATTTTGACTTAAAGTCAAGCTGAAGGTTTTCAATGTTACAGAGGTTGGTTGATGAATTAAGAAACAAAACAGAAGCCTTGCAGCAGGTTTTGGGTTTAAGTACCAGGAATTGTGCCTTGGATAGTTTTTGTGTGGAGTTTGCATGTTCTTTTTGTGTCTCTGTGGGTATATATTGACATGTTAGTATAGTGAATTGCAGATAAAAAAAAAACTGCTAAACCTAAAGGGTCTGTGTGTCTGATGGACTAATGATCAGTTTACGGTTTCCACCTAAAGTGTACTAAATTGGCTTCAGCACCCCAATACAAACCTAAGTAAACTGTCAGAATTAAGGATACTACAGAATTTTGAGAGATTTTAGTGACTTAGTAAATAAATAATTGACTGAGTGACGGTACCAGTTTACAAACTGAAAAGACAGGGGTGCCAGTGCCATGATGAATTCTGCTACTAATTTTTTAATATGCAGTTGTTTCAGGTGTACACACAGATAATGATTATTTACATTTAGTCATTTAGCAGACGCTTTTATCCAAAGCGACTTACAAATGAGAACATTACAAGTCAGAAGTTATGCAGAAAACCAACTACACTGTAAATTCATCAAACCTGATTGTTATTTGATGCCCCCCCCCCTTTTTTAACAACAGGTATTTGTTAAAGAGATGCGTCTTCAGTAGTTTCTTAAAACTGCTTAGTGATACTGCCTTATGGACAGAGTTGGGAAGAGTTGATATGTGTACAGTGTTGATATGTGTATAATGGTTTTCAAATGTTTTCAAATGTTTCAAATGTTTTTTTTCTTACTAACAAAAAATTTTACAATTTACAAAAAAGCTAACTTTATATATACCACAATTAAAATAATTAGGCCATCAAAAAATTGGCAAGCAAGTTTTGACAAAGTGAACAGATCTGGAGAAACAAGGTTTTGCCGTGATATTTAAAATCTCAGATATAGCTATAATGTTTTTTAAACTAAAAGAAAAGTTAATTGAAGAACCTCCAAAAATACTGAAGAATTTTCAAATTATATTGCATGTATTCATTGTGTAATGTCTGTATTATTAAAACATTTTATGTGAATATTATATAGTTTTAAAAGCTAAATCATTAATATAAGATACAATACACTATATGAACAAAGTTATTGGGATGTATCTCATAAATTATTGAATTCAGATGGTAGTCCCATTGCTTCATGTGTATTAAATCAAGCATCTTGACATATGTACTTGACAATTGTATGCTTCTTATTTTGTGGGAACAGTTTTGAAAAGCATAGATATGCCTCTTTGCACAAAGCAAGGACCATAAAGGTATAGCTAGGTGGGGTAAGTTTGAAAGAACTTTACTGACCCACATAAAGCTCAGACCTTAATCCTAACAAAAACCTTTTAGATGAATTAGAACAGAGACCGTACACAGGCTCTTCTATTCAACATGATGACCTCACAAATGCTCTATTGGCTCCTTCCACAGATACCTTCTAAAATCATGTAAAAAAAAAACATATATTTGAAGCTGTTACACCTGCACAGCAGAGACCAACTTATTTGTCCTAAGCGCTATACCATAGGTGTAACATGTATTGTAGTTGTCTCAGTATATTTGTCCATATAGTGTACTTGTTTAAATGTGTTTGTGTGCTTGGTTATGCATATAATTACCTAAATTCTATTTTTAAACATTCATTTGGCCATATTAGCCTTAAGCAGCTTTTGTTTACTATTTTAATGATATTATTTTTATTTTATTATGTAGTAATTATATAGTTATATTTAGAAAAGGTAACATCTGACTATGTGTACATATTCAATTCAATTCAAATGAGGCAGTTGTAAATGTAAAATGGACGTGACCTACATGAATAAAATTACAAGTGTACATTTTAGCAGATGTTCTTACACACACACATGCACACACATGCACACACACATACACACAAATGCACACATCTACCTAATCTGCTAATCCATAGAGTAAAGCCTCCCAAAAGAATTTTCAGTATGCTTGACATGCTCACTAATGATGCTTTCTGAAAAACATCATCAAGAACATGTGTTCATGTTAAAAATACTTAGAAATGAAAATAATTAGTAAAGAAATTTGAAATCAAAAGTCAGTTTTGAGTGTAGAAATATTTTTGATTAGTAAGGGAATATTGGTTGATAGGAGCTTTTTCATTCATTATGTTTCTAACTTACCTACAGAGCGACAATTTCATCTTGCTGTATGAATACTGTATATGCCTTAAAGAAAACAATAACCCTTTACTGGGTAGTGCTGAGCAATGCCTTTATAGTAAAGGAAATGCTTACTGTGTGTTAGATCAGATTATCCATTTATGGTTGGATACAGCAAAACTGTTTTCTTTGTCCACCAAAGTGTCTATAAACCAGTACCACTGTTCAGAGTCAGAATTCAGAGGTGTGCTTTAATGGATGTAGGTATAATCTGTTTACTTAAGGGGTATCATCTGTTATTGATTTACTGCTAAGAAATACTAAAGAGGAGTAATGAAAGTTAATGGGATGTAAATCTGACAGGTTGTTAATAACCCACAGCAGTAAGGAAGCCTGTGTTTATACTGTAAAGGGCTTACAAAAAAAACACCCTGCATCCTGTAGAAATGACCTGCTGTAAATGTGCATACTGTAGCTCTGGGTAAAAAAATGTTTTCAAAATGAAATTTGTAATAGTGCATGTATCACTCACATTCTGTGAATTTTTTTTCTCTGTTACTTGTTCCTATTACTTAATGCAATCAATAAGAGCAGCAGCAAGGTATAGGACTGGGTTCATAATAGTCACTGTAAAATAAGTATAATGGTATGATAGCAATTTAGTAAGAAATAAAAACACAAACACATTGAAAAAATCTATACATGCTACTCTAATGCCATCTCACATCATTTACAACTTATTAGAATCATATAATTAACACACACAAGCTGCAATCAGTACATTTTCCAGGTAAAGCAGTTTGTTGCATGGCAACAGCAAATGTAAAAGATAAAAGTACATATAGCAATGAAAGGCAATTATTCATTTGACTTATTATTTGAATGATGATGAGTAACTACAAAATTAAGTCTGTCTGAAGGTTTGCACTTAAAGGTGAATACAGATGAATAAGACATTATAACAACTTAATTACTTTCCTGCAGCACACTGAGATCTGTTTTACAACTTTACCCAGTCATTTATTACTATTCTCCTGGTGCAAGTCACAGTAAATCAATTCATAACTGTAATTTAAATTAGAGCATGTCAACTACTGACCACAGCTCAGTTGCTGTTCCTTAGTGTTCAAAACCGAAGGTTTTGCATTTTTAGTAAGTCTTAACATGACTTCTGAGTGTGTCCGTTCAAGTGGTTGCAAATAGTTGCACTGATGTTGGGTAAGAATTTCTGGCCTGATGAGAGCTCTGTGCAGACTATAAATATTGCTGCATACCAAATGCTTGCCAAACCATGTTTTTGTAGAGCTTGCGTTGCACTCAGGGACATACGAAAAATATTTACCTTTATATTAGAAGCATTTAACAAATGACCTTATTCAGCATATAGTTCAACTAATACTAAAATCCTGTTAAGAGCTATCTTGAGAAATGAAAAAAAACAGCTTTTTGCTGAATGTCAAAAAAGAATGACAGAGCAGATAAATAGAATAAAGAACCCTTTTAATCCCCCCCCTCTCTCTCTCTCTCTCTCTCTATATATATATATATATATATATATATGTGTGTGTGTGTGTGTGTCCTTGTGTGTATACAGCATGCATGCACAATGTGGATTCTTTACATCACACACAACAATCAATACAGCATGAAGCACAAAATCACTCAAAAGTCTTTTGAGGGTTATGATCTGCTACTTTAATTGGTCAGGCCAAAACTCAGCAATACTATATGACAATACAATGTCAGTTGTATGATTAGAATTCATTGTTTGGTAAGACAGCAATGTCACTATTTGTAAGACTCAAACTGAAGTTTCCCACATGAATAAGCAAACAGCACAAAGATTTCTGACCTTTTAAAGTTCTATAGGATATGCTGTGGACGGCCTTTACTTTCCCATTATGAATGCAAGACCTCAAACAAATAGTTATGCAACTCTAAATGAAGATAAATGTTGTTTAATTGAAGTTGTTACTTCAGAGCATTGATAAATATATGGTTTAAACAAAACTAAATATGGTTTAAAAAATTATATTGGTTATAGCAGTTTGAGTTGTATTTTCTTCAGAAATGTAGTACCACTCTAAATGCCTTTACTTTGTTTTTGACAAACTGTTCAATATGAATTTAATGAACATTCAGTGAAAACTTGATTTGTATGTGTAACATTCTTATGCCCTCTGAGGGGTTAATAATATTTAGAGTATAAATTAATTCCAGTAATCTGGAGATGTAATTATAGACCTGGGTTAATATTAAAAAAGTAATTACCACCCACAGTAAATGTGCTATTAATGAACCTCTAGGGTGGCTTTTATAATAGAATATTGAGTCTGGTCATACTTTTCTATTAAGTGATCTCTTGCAATGTAGAAAGGCATAGATAAATCATCTAGGTTAGTACATTCATAAAAGATAAATGGCCCTTAGTAGACTGCATGCAAATACAACTGATTTCTATGAAGTTTATTCAGAATGGGTAGATATACAATTAGAATGCACCATTGTATACCGATACTTTACCTGTGAAAAATACCACTGTTCATTTATTGTTTATGTGAAAATGATACTGATACTTACTAATACAATTATACAATCTTTTGTCTATTTAAACTTTATTTTTAACACAGATGTTAAATTGTATTTATACTGCATATGACTAATATTGGGAAATATTAACTTATGTTTATGTCTTTTTCTTCTTTAGTTATTATACAACTGAATTTCGTTTTATTGTTTTATCATACTGGATGGACTTATCTTTTTTGGTTTTTCTCAGGAAGTGGTTGACACCTTCAGCTCTGGTAAGAAACATATGGCTTAAGTAGCACCAACCCAAAATAACAAATTATTGCTTTATGCTTATAAATGTGTGTTTAAATGAGTTTAAATGTGATCATGATATATATATATATATATATATATATATATATATATATATATATATATATATATATATATATATATATATATATATAGTTTCATGAAAACTGATGAGCAAGTTCATCATCTCTGACAACAGAAAGTGACAGGAGGGGGAGCAGCACGGAAGTCAGCAGGAAGGCAACTCAATCAAAAAGATTTCCAGTGCAGAAACATAAGACTGATGCTATGAGTGAAACAAAGATCAGAAAGAGTTAAAAATACTGTGTGGCTTTGAAATGTAAAACTCGAGCCTAACAAGTATATATCAATTCATTATTCCCTCACCTAGTGCGCTTGTCTCATCATACATGGCACATTTATATTTTCTGTGGATGTCTATGTTCCTCTCTGTGTGAAGGGAGTTACTTTGAATAGTGAGCTAATGAGTGTCAGCTGTGATTGGGCTCCCGTCACCCACACACTAATGTCCTTTTGTGTCTCTGCTGTCCTGTTCAAGCACACACAGACTGCATATCCATAGAAACCAAGACCCCTTGTTGCTAAGGAGAGATTGCAGGCAAGGTCTCAGTTTATGTGATGCATCAGATAAAATAATATGTATCAGTGTTACTTTATTAACACGTGTGCTAAGACACAGACTACAAAGAGAATTGTACTACTTGTGTTTTCTTTTTTTTCAAGAAATCTATGTTTCAGCTAGAATAGAATAGAATAAATAGAATAAAGCTACTTTATTCCTAAAATTTGTACAATATCAGTGCAATGGTGATCAAAAGGCAAAGGCATTCTATCAAAGCTTGTCTTGTTATCTAATTTGCTAAATTAATTAAAAAACCACTCATTTTATATATATATATATATATATATATATATATATATATATAAATTCATTTTACATTATTCATATATATATAAATTCATTCACATTTTATATATATATATATATATATATATATATATATATATATATATATATATATATATATATAAATATATATAAATTCATTTTAAACTAAATTGTGATATACATTTGGTCATTTAGAAGATGCTTTTATCTGAAGTGACTTAGAAGTATCCAACTTAATGTTTGGGGTCAGAACACAGGGTTACATACAGAATCCCTGGACAATAAGGGTTAAGGGCATTGCTCAAGGACCCAAATTGGTAACAGTGGACCTGGGATAGAACCCACAAACCATGGATTGTTAGCCCAGCACCCTAACCAGTCAGCTACCACACCCACATATACCCACTTCATGAGACAGCAAGTTGCAGATAATAGTTTAAAAGTGTATTTCAATAAACACAATAAAAGGAAAATAAAATATCTGAGGAAACATGCACACTCTACATACCACTAATTGTGTTAAACAATACCTCAGATGAACACATGACCCCTACTGTGCATGTGCATAGACCTGTACATTTTATGTGTTCCACTTGTAATATAGATGGCAGACTAAAATGTGTGCAACAAAAATAGATGGACTCTCATCTGTAATTATAGAACTACAAAGTGCATTTATTTTGTAATTCAAACTGATAAAATGGACAATAAGAGTAGAAACAAAGAGCTGTACCTGAAAATATGGCCAGTGGGTGTATTTTAGATTAAAGTATGCCTGATTCAGTGTGTAATACCACACTGTAACGACAGTCTTATCTCTCTTCTACATAATATACATCTTACGAGTTTTGCATCAACAGATACAAATTATCTTGACATAAATCTACTGCTTATTATAGGATTTCATTAACTAGCGAGATACTGTACTGTGGCCTCAGATATGACTTGGAAAACAGCCAAAAGTCCTAATTATTGCACAATTTAATTAAGGCATTGAGGTTTTAGAAGACAGTTCTAAGAGCAGAGAAGATTTATTTAAATGGCCTTGAGCTAAAAGCTTAGGAAAATGTTGCACATATAAAATGGCTGAACCTTCCAATTAGTGTTTAATCTACAGTGGTGGATAGTGTTCAGATAAAAATATCAATACAGTAATGTAAGGTTCCTCCATTACCAAGATAAATTCTGCATCAGGAGTCTTTGAATAAATATACATATATATACAAGTGTCATTCTAAATAATTAAGATTTTAAAATAATATAACTAGTTTGGTCCTCTGTTTTACTTACAGTGAAATATCACATCATTAGATGATTATTCTGGTGCATCAGTTTATAGGCAGTATGTTTTTATAAAAGCAGCTGGAGGTGGAGTTACTTTACTGCTATTTGATACACAAATTTGTTTTCAGTTTTTATTTATTTATTTTTTCTTATTGTTCTTTTGTGAAGATGTTGAATCGAATGTCTAAATATCTATCAAATAAATGTAAACAATGTAAAAGTATTTTGTATAAGGTTTTTAAATCCTGTGGTATTCAATTTCATTTTTTTCCTCTTTCATTTGGCACCTGTTGTTTTCCTGAAACTGAAAACATTTGTATGGTAAACTTTGCATTTTATTGGTGAAACATTACTAACTACAATGATGAATGACCAGATCTTTTTCATTTTCCACTGGGGTTTCACACATGATCGGATATACTTTATTTAAGTACTAAGCACAATATTATGCTTACCTCAGGCTTTTTTCTTTTTGGGTCATTGTAAAATAGCTCTTACTGTTGCTGGGCCTCAAGACTCTATACTGAAACATTAAAAATTAAGATCTTATATATATATATATATATATATATATATATATATATATATATATATATATATATATATATATATAAGATATATGATGAGTACATACAACTGAATGTAACTACTACTTTTAGAATCCTATTACTTTTAGTAAATTGTGTTATTTTATGGTTTCCACATTTTTAAATAAAAAAAAAATGTGCCATGATTTGAAACCAAACATTCTAATTACAAAAAGTTCCACTATTAAAGATTTATGTAATATAAGTATATTTATTGATGTCAATATTCATTCTTTCATTCATTCATTATCTTCCACTTTATCCTCTATTAGGGTCGCGGTGGGGTTCCCCATGCCCATCCAGGGGAGAACGTTTCGGGCGCTGGGCAGATAGACCCAGGACAGGGCATCAACCCATCGCTGGGCACACACTCACTCACACACACACACTCTATATGGGGCAATTTGGAGAATTCAATTGACTTGATCCATGTTTTTGGACTGTGGGAGGAAACCGGAGAACCCGGAGGAAACCCACGCGGACACGGGGAGAACATGGAAACTCCACCCAGATGGGGATTCAAACCGGGAATCCCTAGCGCTAAGAGGCGAACGTGCTAACCACTAAGCCACCGTGCCGCTTTGATGTCAATATATCAATTAAATTATGGTACAGAATTAGCAAATGCTTTTATCCACAAAGAATTCTAGAAGCCTATCTAGTGCTAGGATTTGTCCTTTTGGGCAGTAATCCAGCAGATGACCACTGAGCCATCACTGCCATTTTATACTATAGTTTAAATACATTACACAGCCAATTTATAATTACCAGACATTTCTGATACATTATTGTCATGTGGTAACTGTGGCTTGATAAAATTCCAGGCTTTTCAATGAGGTTTTAGCTAGAAAAAATAACAAAAAATCTGCTCAGTGACCATCAGATTATTTTAGCCCCATACAGGGGCATTTATACAGCATGAGTAAAAAGAGTGAAGGCTGACTGCTCCTCAGGGGTTTATCTGAATCCATTTGAGCTGAAAGTTCACACATATATATCTGATGAAAAGTGGAAGCTATTCCTATTTGTTTGTGGGTGTCTGAAGCTAAGGTTAAAAGATAAATGCCATGTCATGGATAAGATTCTAAATTGTGTATTTAAACAAATTTATAAAAAATACCTTTACTTAAAAAAGCTTACAATTTGTTCTTAAAGGCTCATGAGTTCTTAAACAACAAAACTCCATGTAGTGAATATTCAAAGCAAATCATTTAAAAGTAAGATTATAATACATTAAGGCATTTTGTGGGCGGCACGGTGGCTTAGTGGTTAGCACGTTCGCCTCTAAGCGCTAGGGATTCCTGGTTCGAATCCCCATCTGGGAGGAGTTTCCATGTTTTCCCTGTGTCCGTGTGGGTTTCCTCCGGGTTCTCTGGTTTCCTCCCACAGTCCAAAAAACATGGATCAAGTTAATTGAATTATCAAAAATTGCCCCATATAGAGTGTGTCTGTGTGTGTGTGAGTGAGTGTGTGCCCAGCGATGGGTTGGCGCCCTGTCCTGGGTCTATCTGCCCAGCACCCAAGACGTTTTCCCCTGGATGGGCATGGGGAACCCCACCGCGACCCTAATAGAGGATAAAGCGGGAGATCATGAATGAATAAGGCATTTTGTATTTAAGATGTTGTATAGAAGCTTTTTAACCTGAAACAAATTAAGGTCTAAGAAGCACATCTGCATTATAAGCCTATTATTATAACACTATGATGAATGTGCAAATCCAGCAAGATTGCCTTTTGTTTGGCTCAGCTGAGAAATAGGTTATGAAGCAACATTGACCAGTTACTATAAAATAGGTGCCTTATTTCACAATATGTATGAATCATAAAGTTTTTTTTCCAATTAAGTTAAAAATAAATGTCTTATACTGTTGAGCATTTATCCAATATCCCATTCATTCATTCATTCATTCATTCATTCATTCATTATTTCCCGCTTTATCCTCTAGTAGGGTCGCAGTGGGGTTCCCCATGCCCATCCAGGGGAGAACGTTTTGGGCGCTGGGCAGATAGACCCAGGACAGGGCGCCAATCCATCGCTGGGCAACAATGTCCCATATTTTGTTAAATTTAATTGCTTTTTCTTGGCCAAAAATTGCCTTACATATTTATGGTGGACACATGTTTAGTATACACTAAGCTTTTAAAAGCTGCATTAATAATATTCATGTGTTTACAATTACTTCTGCGGTTATGAAGGGGAAACTGAAATGAGTTAAATCATTAGCTAGCTTTTGTTTGTTTAAAAATAGTCACAGTGGAAGGCTCTACACACACAGATCTGTCTATCTGCCTATCTTGCTGTCATGCTAAGATGACATTCTATGCTACCTTGCTGCATGTAATTGAATTTGACTAACACATTTCATTGTTCGGTTTATTTAAGCTTGTTCTTAAAGACATTTTCAAATAACTTGGGTCTATATTTAGTCCAGTTGCTAAGTCAGAACATTTTGCTATGCAAGCTTTGGAGGACTCAGTTAAAAGAATCAAAATAATTTAAGCTTCTGCCAGTGGTATGCTTGTCTTCTGAATCCAAGAGCATTCTTAAAGCCCATGCCACATGATTTAAATTAGAATATATGTGACAGATACACCCTCAGCAATTTGCCATGTAAAGAATCAGCTTCAGCATTTTAAAGTCTTCTGCCTGCAGTGTATGATGGCTGTTTACTTTGGAGTTTAGGAGTGAACTCACAGATGGATGGAGTGATTAATACTTTTATTCCTTAAGGGGTTATTTTCAGCCAGGATTCAGGATTGCTAATGCAAATCTCCACTCAGAAAGCACTAAAAGACAAGTGCTGTGATGAGAGCCAGCACCCACACAATCTTTTGATTACCATGGGCATGTACCTACAACCTGCTCAGCTTTTCAGAACAAACAAGACCATCTGTCAAAGCTGAGCACTTGGAAGTAGGAGCAGCAAATAGTATGAAAATGGACCCATAAAACCTGCAAACATGCTTGCAGTGGTGATTCATGAGGCTCGGTACTAGTAGCAGACATTTTACTTTAATTCACATATAGGCAATTTGTCCTCACTCCCCTATTATGTGATATCATGTGCCCTGTTCACTCCTTCCCTCTATCCCACTTATGAATATTTTTCAGTGTCAAAGCAAATATTTCTTATTTTTGCTTTTGTGATTTCTGTTTATCTCAGTTCTATCAAATGCAATGACATAACCATAAAAGGAGCAAGTGAAAAATCACAATTTATCTACTTTAGGTCATTCATGTATATACAAAT
Organism: Corydoras maculifer; assembly: GCA_019802435.1. Taxonomy (NCBI): domain Eukaryota; kingdom Metazoa; phylum Chordata; class Actinopteri; order Siluriformes; family Callichthyidae; genus Corydoras; species Corydoras maculifer. The sequence goes on from JAFMOD010000750.1 coordinate 674,184, forward strand.
CAGCAACTGTATTTAACTGTAATGCTCTCAGGCATATAATTGTAGAGGTGATACATTTGAGAATAAGAGAAAAATAGTTCAAAACATTTCATTATAATTACTTTATTTCATCTCATTGTATTGATATGGTGCATTCAGTATTAGATACAGATCAATTTCTAACATATACATACATAATCCAACATGCATGTAAAATAAAAGCCTTACACCATGGACAGGTCACCAGTCTATTGCAGGGCTTTGCAACCTTATATTAAAGTAGAGTGTTTTCTCCTGTTATAGCACAGACATATTTTAGAAAGCCAACGTCAACTTTCATCTGGGTCAAATTGTGAAAAATGAATTCAGGAAGCAAAAATAATTATTTTAACAGATGAATTGGTTAGCTCGGAGTCCTGACTTTTGACAGTCTTTGCTGTATGAAGAGGTGAAAATAACTTTGTGGGTTATTTTTTCTATCAATACAATGCATATGTTTAGGGTGCCACTATAAATGGCAATAAATCTGAAAACATTGCATATTTTTTATGCACTTGCAAAATTATGACTAAGGCTTGTTTTAAATTGGGTCCAGTGTATGCTGGATTTACAGCTGTTTGCTGTAAAGTTGTGGCTGCTCTCTCTATCGTTAATGGAACAAACACAAAGAAAAGATTGATTTGTCGTGTCTGGGGAAATTACAGCCAATTTCCAAGCTGCTAAATGTACGTTTTTTTTATCTAACCAGCATGTGAATAAATGTAACTGTTTCTGAAAAAGAGGCCTTACTTAATACTTCATGCTACTAATTCTATAGAGTTCTGAAGCCTGGGTTTGTTTATGTTTCAGGTGCACCTAATTTGCTGAAACATGTTATAATAATTACAAACTACAAATGTAAGGTCTTTTTTACTAAAAATACTGAGACTGATTAATGGCTTACTGAAAGAGAGAGCCCAGCCAAATGTCATTGTATTCATATTACCAAAAAGTCAAATACAGTAACTTTTACCAAACATCTAAATTTTATAACCTAAACCTGGTCAATGGCTTTACATAACAAATAAATGTATTCATATTATATTACATTTACTATTGTTATTAATAAAATTGACTTTAAGAAGTAATCTACCTCACACAGCATATTAAAAAAGTGCCTTTTGTTGATGTTTCATGTTACTCTCATAAGTGCCCAGTGACTATTTTAAAACATTTTATTGCGATGAAACCAATAAATAAAATACAAAAAGTTTTTAGGTATTATAGTAATAAAACATAGCAAACTCACCTCAAGGTCAGAACATTTAATGCTTAGAGAAACCTCAAAAGTACCTGGCTTCTGTAAATACAAAAAAATGTGAAGAGCATGACAGCACAATAAACAGGGCTAGTATTTATGGATGGATGGCTTTAAAAAAAGCTATTTTTCTTTAAAAAAGACCATTACAGCCCCATTGATATTTTTAAAATTGCATTTTGATAAACCACATATCTTTGAAATGACCGATAAGACCAGGGTAGAGATATTAGTTCATCAACCACATGTTTGGTGAAAACTAAATAACACAACTGTCAAGCATAATTCATTCATTCATTCAAGCGGGAGATAATTCTTATCTCCTGCTTTATCCTCTATTAGGGTCGCGGTGGGGTTTCACATGCCCATCCAGGGGAGAATGTTTCGGGCGCTGGGCAGATAGACCCAGGACAGGGCGCCAATCCATCGCTGGGCACACACTCACTCACACAGACACACTCTATATGGGGCAATTTTGTAGAATTCAATTAACTTGATCCATGTTTTTGGACTGTGGGAGAAAACCGGAGAACCCGGAGGAAACCCACGCAGACACGGGGAGAACATGGAAACTCCACCCAGATGGGGATTCGAACCAGGAACCCCTAGCGCTGAGAGGCGAACGTGCTAACCACTAAGCCACTGTGCCGCTCATCAAGCATAATAGTAATGTTATTTTTATAGCTTTATTGAGTTCATATAGAAATATATGAAGCGCCTATATATATAATATATATATTCTATATATATAACATGAATATATCTCGAGGTTAAGAACAGGACAGGGCGCCAATTTATCGCTGGGCACACACTCCCACATACAAACACACTATATGGGGCAATTTGGACTTAATCCATGTTTTTGGACTGTGGGAGGAAACCCATGCGGACACGGGGAGAACATAGAAACACCACCCAGATTGGGATTCGAACCGGGAATCCCTAGCATTGAGAGGAAAACATGCTAACCACTAAGCCACCGTGCCGCCCCATAACAGTATTAAAAGTGTAATTTTGAGGTTTGTGATGTATTGGTATGGCCTTTGCTGTAAAACATTGGAAATGAAACAGTTACATTAATTTAAGTTAGTAATCGATAAAAGCAGTTAAATGTTTGCTAATAAGTAGACATATTAGAGTTTAAAAGGTCAGAATTCTAAGAAACGGTTGCCATGTTTTCTTTTTAGTGGGCTTCCAAATTACACCCTAAGTGCTTATTTGTAAATCGGTGACATGATTCGATTCAACGAGTCGTTCTAACCAAATGAATCCTTTGTGAACCGTTCTTGTACACGGTTCTCAATAAAGCTTTGCACTCGCCTTCCATTCAACATGGCGGATTACGATCTAACAACTAAAATCGCGCACTTTTTAGACCGGCATCTCGTATTTCCGTTGCTGGAATTTTTATCTGTTAAAGAGGTTAGTATAACGATATCATTTTATTACGTAAACTGCTTGATAAACGGTTTTAAACCAGTATTTGTTGTAGTAATGCGTGATCCACGTGTGATCGCCTGCTAGCCGGGTGCTAGCGAGCAGGAAGCTAACAGAACCGGTGTTCCACAGATTTATTGCTTTACATCAGTTTTATTTACATTAACCAGCAATGTTTATTTTACAATTTCATTTTTTTAAATAATTAAATCATTTTTATTATTATTGGGGAGTTTAGCTTAAGTGGCTCTTCAGAGTACAGCGGTTTACGACATATGGCAAATTATGTAGATCAAATATCTGTTTAAACAAATTATTTAATTAATTCTTAGTGTAATGCAGGCAGTCGTAAATGTCCGTATAGCTTTATGTTTCACTCCGTTATGTTGGGTTTTGTTCAATATCAGACCTGATGGCGCTTTATACGTTAGTGCTCTGTGGGGTTCACTGTAACGACTCATATATACAGTTCTTGTTTATGTTTAGATCCAAACGCGAATTCACACGTCCTTCTTGCAAAATTGTATCATTTTAAACAGCATTGTTTAAAATATTAGTACTCATATATGTTAAACTACCTTTATTGTAGTTCTAACACTAATCAACTATTCTTAATTCATTTCGAGTCATTGTTCTTTTGCACCAAAATTGTCACCACAATGCTTTATGGTAATTTAAAGCATTAGTAAATAATAAATTAACGCTATTATTCATTCATCCATTATCTTCCACTTTATCCTATGGTGCCTAGGGTTCCAATCTATCGCTGGGCACACACTCACATACACACTCTACCTGGGGCAATTTGGAGAACTCAAATTGACTTGATCCATGTTTTTGGAGTGTGCGAGGAAACAGGAGAACCTGGAGGAAACCCACACGGACACAGGGAGAACATGGAAACTCCACCCAGATGGGGATTCGAACCGGGAATCCCTAGTGCCGAGAGGCGAACGTGCTAACCACTAAGCCACCATGTCGCCCTAAATCAACACTATTTTAATTGCATTCAGAATTAATAATTAACTGATCAGGTCACTAAAACTGCCCTGTCCTGCAGATTTTTTTTGTACAACATCAGGAAGATCAGACCTTGACTGCTGAACATGCTACTTAGCTGTTCATCCTATGCTACTAAGCACTCATCCCATCCTGGCTCAATTACTGATACATTGCTTGCTGGTCTCTCAGCTCTCTCCAACCTGTCTTGTGTTCAACCAACTCAAGCGAACTCATGTCCCTCCATTGCTCCTCTCTCTTCACTGGCTCCCTGTAGCTGCTCGCATTCAGTACAAGCCTCTGACTGTGGCCTACAGGAAAATCTCTGGATCTGCGCCCTCTTACCTTCACTCTATATTTTCAAAATATACTCAAACTCGTTCAGTTTGGTCTAGTGGTAAATGTCACCAGGTGATTCAACCTCACCGTAGTGCTGATTCTCACTGCATAGTGTTCACCACTGTGAAATGATAGAGCTTCCTAACTATGTCCGTGAGTCGCTGAGCATCATTTATTAATTAGCCGTTTCAGTTTATAACTGAGCATTTCTGCTGTAGTAACATGTATTACAATTTCAATACAAGTCAGCAGTATTATATTAAAATGCACTTCAAACTATTTAATGCATAAAAGTAACACAAGTAATAATTTGTGGTGATGTTCAGTTTTGACAGCTAGCAGTTTAATCCTGACCTTGCTAAGATGGCAACAACAGTTGTGTTGTGTTCAGTTAACTTGGAGGAAAAAGCTGCCCTACAGCAGTATTTTTATTTCTGTCTTTATCTGGTCTGATGTAATAAGGCCTAATGACTCCTTATATCCAGTTAAAGCCCCTAAGAGAGTAGCTGAACTGACATTTGTGAAGAGGAAGGGTTACCATGGCATCAGTATCTAAGTAATCAGAGAGAACATGATCATTTGGTAGCACTGTGGTTTAGTTCACTTGTCTTTTTTTCATTACTAACATGATACAGCTACTCAATCTGAAGCAATACTGTTATTTTAACAAATAGTCCCCAGTTAGCTGTTCCTTTGTTAATTTCTGTCTATAATGTTGTAAATTGACTAGAGTATGTCCATTTAATTTGTTGGTCTGCCACATGGTTGCTAGGCTACAGGCTTGCCAGAATTGTGTATATAAGTTAAGTCTATACAATATTGAATAATTTAAGATGAGACTAAAGCACAAATGTGCAGATAATCAACAAATAAACATGCTAAGTATCAACACAAAAATCAATTGAGTAAAATGGCATATATTTTTTTATTGTAGTTGAGCATTACATGTTAAAATGTGTTGTTTTGGAGCAATTGGAACAAAAGCATTCCTCTCTGATGTAATATAATGCTGCCATCACATGCTATTAGAGTAAGTACATGTTGTCGACTTCAAAGTTGCAGGTAGACTCAGTGTGCCTGATTTATAACATGCTTCAGACTTGTGTGAGGTTTTGAGAACCATCCCAAAAGCTTAAAAAGTGAGCTATGAAGAGCTTTATTCCTCATATACATACTTCAGTTCATGACATGATAACCAGCTAAACAACTATAATATCCCAATATGTGAAAAAAACCTGAGAACTATAGCAGGGAAGCTTAACTTGGGGCTTCTGTGAATGTGAATTCTCCAGCAGGCTAACGATTTAAAACAGTTCTAAATCAATTTATTAGATTATCTTGTTAATATACTTTGTGTAATGACTTGTTTTAGATTTACAATGAGAAAGAGCTTCTTCAAGGAAAGTTGGATCTTCTCAGTGAAACCAACATGGTGGACTTTGCCATGGATGTGTATAAAAACCTTTATTCTGATCGAGAGATTCCACACGGTAAGCATCATTCCAGTCATTACTCAAAGATCAAGTCTGTCTGTTCTGTCACTTTAAAAATAGTGGCTGCTTTGTTTTCTTAGATGTTTTTGCAAAAATAAATGATTAAATAGTTTTTTAAATATTGTTTACATGGAGAGTAACAGGGAACGTAATTCTGCTTATTTCATCCACAGAAATGCCATGAAACAATGTAAAATGACATCCTTTTTGTCCAAGCTCAAATTAAATAAAATAATCCTGTTGAATATTTAGAAAAAATGCATTTATATTTTATCATTTATGCATTTATAATGCATGCTGACTACTGTAGGAGCTGCTTATCTATGTTGGATATCTATGAAGGAGGGTGTTGGCTAAAAAGGATGTAGTAGATTACCTAGGGTGTGGTAGCTCAATGGTTAGGGTGTTGGGACTATATTATTCTGAATGTTTGGGGTTCAACACTCCACCAGCAACATCAAAAATAGGAAATTTGATGGTTGTGATTATCCATGAAATGATGTGTTAAAGGAGGGTATAATATTACATTCCTAACTGTGAAGTACAAAGGTCACACAATGCACCTTGCTTTGTTGTGTACGTTCAATGCAGACTAAAAACCACACATAAATAATAAAAAGAATCCTTCAAAACACTGGCTCAGAAAAATGTAGTATTTTCTAAGCATGAGAAATAAAGGTTTTATTTTTAGAAGTAACGTTTGGCTTATTTTGTTTCTTATGATGGATTTTATTTTGTGTTTGTCAATTTGATTCAATTTGTTTATGTGACTAAAATTAACCGTCATCAAAAAATATCAGGAGCAGATTTATGAATCACAGCTTGATGTAGTGTTTTAGCTGTCAGATGCTCATTCACCAATTAGTTTTCCATATAATGAATCAGGGAACAAGTGAACTATTCCAAATGTAGTTCAGGTCACTTGACATTGCATTCCCTGTAATGTTTGTATGTTTATTGAGGTAAAGATGCTAAAATCATAAATGGTGTACCTTTCAGTCACTTTCTCTAACTTCTGCAGCCTTAAGGGAAAAGAGAACCGCAGTGGTGGCCCAGCTCAAGCAGCTGCAGGCAGAGACTGAACCTATTGTAAAGATATTTGAAGACCCAGAGACCACCAGGCAGATGCAGTCGACTAGGTGGATATGTGACCCTGTCTCTACATTCACCAGTTTAAGTTTTCAGTTGATTTTTATTCAAACCATATAATTAAATAAAACCGTTTCTTACAGAGATGGGAGGATGCTGTTCGATTACTTGGCAGAAAAGCATAATGTAAGTTTATCTTCGTTTTGTATTTTTCTTGATTTAAGTGATTAGAGGTTTGTTGCCGACCTGCTGTTAAAGCAATCCTTCAAAAAAAAAAAAAATAACATGCTACGTTGTATCTTAATTCTTGCCACAGTTTCGTCAGGAGTATTTGGACACACTTTACCGCTATGCTAAATTCCAGTACGAGTGTGGTAACTACTCTGGTGCAGCGGAATATCTTTACTTTTTTCGTGTACTGGTAAGTTTTTGTTTCTGTTAAGATCTTTTAGTCTCCTTAGGCAGCAGGCATGTTTTCTATAATGACATGCATTTTCTTTGGTCAGGTTCCTTCCACAGACAGAAATGCTCTAAGTTCTCTGTGGGGTAAACTGGCCTCAGAAATCCTCATGCAGAACTGGGAGGCAGCTATGGAGGACCTGACCCGCCTTCGAGAGACCATCGACAACAATGTGAGTTCAAACAAATTTAGTTTGACTTTTGTTTTTACTTAAATCCACTTATGCTGTTTAGGAACTAATAATTCTGGAGGTTGTACACCATAGTTAAAGGCATCGTCATCAGTTCTTAACAGACTCTGAGCTAGTTTTATTTTTTGTTTTGATGGTGCAGTGTAAGATTTCAAGGATCTTTGTTCCTTCTAGAGGCCTGGAGCAGTTCAATTTTGTAGAATGAATAAGTAGTTTCTTTAATGCATTTTTCATGTCAATTTTATTTATTTATTCATTTATTTTTTGCATGTTTCCTAAATGCTGCAAGTGTTTTTGAAATGCCATAGTTGCTTATTCAATTTCGTTTTCCAAAATTCTATGCTCTTGCTACCCATAAAATTTATAAAGAAATGTTAAGTATAAAGATCTTTGCTAGTATTTTGTCCCAACGTACTTCCTTGGGCATTCCCCATACAGAAACAGAAAATCCAAAAATTGTAAAAGAATTACAAGAAAATTAATCTGTGTTCACAATACCATGTCGAGATGATTTAAAAGCTGATTTGCTTCATGTGTAACTCCGAGCTGATCTTTTAATGGCTGTGTGAATGTTTAAGTTCATTCTTTTCAAAACGGTCTCTTTTCATATGTGATCCTGAATCCAATATGTGTTTTATCTATGACCATGCGTATTAAAGAACAACCTTAAAATACGTTTGTGTAAATTCTTGCCTATGCACATCTGGCGTTTTTTTTAATTAATTTATTTTTTTATCTTTTACAACCTGATTGTGTTCAGCTGATAAATTGTTTCCAGGCCTCCAGAACAAAATGTGCTGCATACTCGTGCTGCTGGCACATCCGTTCGGTCAAGTTGATCTCCAATGACATATTTTGTTTTTGAGAGATGCGTTTGCCTCGCACTGAAACAGATCCGTGTGCTGATGCATGAGGTTCCTGAGGCCACATGCATTTACATTAAAACAGATACAGGTCACTTGTTTAAATGAATATCTACCATCCACAGAAGCAAATTCCACCTGAGCAGAATGTTAGAATTAAATAATGCGACTTGTTATTCTAGAGTTATGGCTATACTGACTGTTAGCAGACTTGTCATTGATTAGTATAGTGTAAGTAGATTCATAAAATAAGAGCTTTAAAACATTTGTAGTTTTGTGGTACTCCAAGACACAAATTTAATATTTCGTTGTAGTTCTCACCACAGGTAAGATTGTGAACACTGCATGGTACAACCCGTGTGTGTGTGTGTGTGTGTATATATATATATATATATATATATATATAAATATATATGTGTATATATATGTATGTATGTATGTGTATATATATAAATATAATATATGTATGTGTGTGTTTTTTCTCGCAGTCTGTGAGCTCTCCTCTCCAGTCTCTGCAACAGAGAACATGGCTCATCCACTGGTCGCTTTTTGTTTTCTTCAACCACCCCAAAGGCAGAGACAACATCATCGACCTCTTTCTTTACCAACCCCAGTAAGTACAGCTATAAAATCATATTGTACCCAGATCAAAGGCAGAACAAAGGGACTTTTAAAATTGGGATGAAAGTTGGGAAGCAGCAGAGCATTTAGTATGACCGAATAACAAGCTGCTGACCCAATTACCTTTAGGTTTTTCTCTGGTGTGTGGCCTTTTTGGACATTTTAAAAGTACTCATTAGTGGATAGTCTGTATGAAATGGTGGCATAGCCGATGTGCGTTGTTTTCACATTTGGAGAGCAATACTGACTCGAAACAAGAAGATTTATTGTGTGGGCATAGTAATCACAATAATGACCATTTGCTAGAAAAGTAAAGTAATGAATGTAAAGGGTGGATTCCTGTGTTTTGTTTTGTTTTTTTGCTTTATACAACACACAGATTTTTTTTTTTTTTTTTTTTTTTTTTTTGTAAAAGTATATGTAGTTGTGCACTGTCTCTGTGTTTAATTCCCTGTCAGGACATGCAAGTTTATTGCTGTGTGGAGGTTATTTTTTTCCTGTTCCTATTTTTATTTTGGTAGAACTAGTTTCTTTATATAATTATATTAATGCTGTTGGTTACAAAGGAGATATGTAATGACTGAGTGTGCATGTGTCTCTTTGTCTCTACCATGTCCTGACAACGTGTCTACTATGATTTACTGACTCTGAGTCTGAGTCTCTTGACTGACTGATTTTGAGTGATGGAGACAAGGGCTATATAAATACAACATAAATCTTTGTTTTAAAGATTTAGTTTTACTTCAAAATACTGATCACTTATCACAAAAGGTCCCAATCTGTTCCATATTGTAATGTCACCACATTGACACAGTGGGTACAGTGGTTTCTGCAGTACGGACTTTCTTCTGTGGTTATGGCCTGTGGTGTCTCTCGGTTTTTCTCAGTCCAGTTTAACAGGGCATCAGACATAAATGTACCAAATTGGATATGTGGAGCAGCAGCATTTCCCTAGAGTGCCTGGATGGGAAGCAACCACAAGAGAAAGTAAAGCTATATTACCCTCAAATTTGTGCTGGTTGTTCATATTGGCATGTTATGATCCTCGTTGGCACTTGACCTGTGGTATTGTGTCTGTAAATTTGTTTTTCTATATACATTACAATATACATATACATTAAAAAAATGTTATGCTAAGATTAGTTATGCAATCTGGTGGAGGTGGTATAGCTGGTGGTGTAGTAGTGTAATGGATGTATTTGAAATAGCAGATTGCTCAACACTCTACCACTACGGCATTTTTGCTTTTAACCATTCCTGTCCGGAAATTGCTGATAATGCTAACCCCCTAATAAATGTAATAAAAATTTGGTCTAAGCTTCTTTTTCATTTTGGGCTTTTTTTTGTGTTACTTTTTCCAGGTATCTGAATGCTATTCAGACAATGTGCCCACATATCCTGCGCTACCTGACCACAGCTGTCATCACTAATAAGGATGTGAGAAAGCGGCGACAGGTCCTTAAGGAGCTGGTGAAAGTCATCCAGCAGGTCCCTACCTCATCATTTCATACATGAGAACAAGGATAACTATGCTAGTTATTACAGACCCTATGGTTATACAGTAACTATGCAGGATGTCTGACTTTTTCGCTAAAGAAAATATACCTTTTGTCAAAAGAGAAAAAACCTTTCAGCTCTGGGTAATTGCAGCACACCCAGGACAGGGAGCAAAACCATCACTGAGCACACACACGCAATTTACTTTGAATCCATGTTTTTGGACTGTGGGAGGAAAGCAGAGAATCCGAAGACATCCCACGTGAACACTGGGAGAAACTCCACCCAGATTGGGATTCGAACCTGGATCCCTAACACTGAAAGGCAAACGTGCTATCACTAAGCCACAGTGCTGCCCTGGTTGACAATTTATAACCTACAAAGCTACAAATTGCAATATGACATTGAAAATATTTCCCGCAATTACACTTGGAACTCAGTGCTATGAGTGATGAACCTGTCAAATGCTTTCACTAATACATAGCTGTGATGGAAAAGCTTTATCAAGGTTACATGAATTCCTCAGTGCTGAATGACTATTGCTGGACACTACTGATAGATAGACTAGACGTTAAGTGCAAACAAAAGTCAGCAGCAAAAAACTTTTCGTTCAGCTAAACCGATAATGTTAAAGATCTGAATTATAATGAAAATATTTGTTTATATTCTGCTCCAGCAGGTGTATTAAAATCACTAACAAATTTATTAATAGGTTTAAACATATTGTGCATTTATAATGATAACAGATTCTTTATTTTATGGTTTTGTTTAGTGTAATAGATCTCTTAAATTCAAAATGCAAATACTATGTATTATCCTTCTGCCATCTAATACTTGGATAAAAATGAGCATCAATGTCGTCATGAAAGCCGGTGGCTTCTGTTCATCTGTGAAATGTGCTGCTACCTGTCACGTTAGTGGATCATTAATGTCTTGTTTTTTTCCCTCCTTGTTCCTAGGAGTCTTACACATATAAGGATCCCATCACAGAGTTTGTGGAGTGCTTATATGTTAACTTTGACTTTGACAGTGCTCAGAAGAAACTCCGGGAGTGTGAGTCGGTAAGGCTTACCTCTTGTCTTGTGTGTGTTTCTAAAGGTAGAAATGCAAAGGTTTCTTTCCAGCTCACATCCTCATTTTTGCTCTTTTTCTTTAAGTCTCCCTGTTGGCTGAGTTCATAATGTGTCCTTTTGCTTTAAGCTTCAAGTTTTGTCACACCCAGTATCACCTTGTCATGTAATTTATTGCCTTTTCTCAAAGGACAATTTCAAATCAACATTGCTGCCAACATATTAACCTCCAAGCTTTTATTCTGAAATGCATAACTGTACCTTTAAGGCCATTTAAGAAAGAATAGGCAAGCAGAATGAAGCATTCCATTAACCTTAGTGGTCTATTTTATCTAGCAAAGGGAACAGATGACCATGAGAATTTTTTTTTTTCTCTCTGAGCATCGGAAGTGTTGTTTCTGAGGATTATTATGAAGACATTTCATTATAAGGGCTCCCTTTTATGTCTGTACATGTACATTGTAAGCAATAGAATAAAGATGTGATCTTTTGAATGGCATTACACACATCAAGCATTAAGGTTTCTTTAATACAATTCATTGTTTTTTTTTTTTTCTCCCCTTTTTTTTTGATCTGTAAGCAAACAGTTTCCTTGCCATTTAAGTCTGTTGCATAGTAGCATAAAAAAAACACACCTTGCATTTACAGTGAAGTAATTCTGATTTTTTTTTTTTTTTTTTTTTTCCCCCCCCCCCCCCCCCCCCCCCCCCCCCCCCCCCCCCCCCCCCCCCCCCCCCCCCCCCCCCCCCCCCCCCCCCCCCCCCCCCCCCCCCCCCCCCCCCCCTTCAGTTATTAGTTTTTGAAGGAACTAAACACAATGGCTTTTACATCCTGCTTGCCCCTAGTTGTAGAATGACAGTCATTCCAAAGCATGATGCAGTGGAAGCTGTATACTTTTATTTATTTAATTTTTTTTTTTTTTTTTAAGCAAGAGTAAAGATAAATTGTACTGACTGATTTTAATGTATGTGGCTTGTCATAGCTTAGCTAACCTTGCACCATGTGTATTATTTGCATCTTATTTTAGGTACTGGTGAATGATTTTTTCCTGGTTGCTTGTCTGGAGGATTTCATTGAAAACGCTCGCCTTTTCATCTTCGAGACATTTTGTCGGATTCATCAGTGCATCAGCATCAGGTAGTGTCTCGGTGGAGTAGCTCTCTAATCCTCTTAGCTCTGTAAATTGAGGTTAGCCTGGTATGAATGCACTCAGCTGCCAAGATCATAGGGATCGGAGCCAAACCTGCAGAGAGCGGATGCAAACCGCAGCGGGGTATATTTTGGAAGGGACTGATTGTGGAGGAGTCAAAAAGCACAACAACTCTTTGTCTGCCACTTCTATTCAAGTATTTTTGCTGCTGTGGTTTGTGATTTTAGGTTTAGGTTTTCTAAAGTTCCTGATTGTTGCTAGTTTAGACTTTTTTTTAGTCAGGCATCTTGACTTTACATAGTCAGATTGGATTCCCAAGAAACAGGGTTTGATGGATGAATAAAGGGAATGTTAACAGTGTTAATTTAGGGCAGTGTCTGTGGATGTACCTGCATTTTTCGTTTGCTCTGCTTATTTTTCCTGTATTCAGTTTGTTGGCAGATAAACTCAACATGACCCGTGAGGAGGCAGAGAGATGGATCGTGAACCTAATCCGCAATGCCAGACTGGATGCCAAAATAGACTCCAAACTGGTAAAAAAGCCAGAAGGCATTTCCATTACTTTATCTGGATGTGCTGTGCCATCTTTCCAGCAAATAGCTTATAAGCCAATTCCTTTTCTCGGCACTTCCTGTTCGCAACTTCTCTATATAAAGCTATATTTTTTTAAATTATCATTTATTTAGTAATTTGATAATTTTTGGAAAACTTAATGACGTCAATTAGATATATTTCCTACTTCTGCAATTTTAATCCATCTGTTTCTCTACATGTATCACTACAGATTAAGTTTTATTTGAGTGGTATAAGTGGCTCAGACACAGCAGTTCTGTACTAAATATAATCCACTAACCAAAGATGTTCAACCCTCAATACTGTGGAAGAACTAGAGCATAAATAACTCAAACAGTGCATCAACAAATGAATCTAAAAGATGTTGCAATTAACCACTAACAATGTAATTTTGTTGTCCTTGTTATGTCCATATTTGGCACTCTGGATCTAAGTTATATTTTGAAAAATGTTTTATTCATATTCTGTAATGTTTAGAACCTGGTGTGTTGTTTGTAAATCGGTAGGGCCTTTACATTTTAAAGAAAGTTAAGAAAATAGATTATATTAGATTTAAATCTGGCTAATGAGGTGAATGTATCAAAGTTTACCGCTACTGTAAATTGCTTTTAACATTACCCAAGTACAGTCTGATCCAATTGTAACAGTGCAACACACTTGGCACCAGTTGACCACATTGGTATCACTGGTGCATCGAATTATCCACCAAATAATACTTGCTTTCAAAGAAAACGTGTTTTTGTGAATTGCTTCTTTTTTGAGCTCTTAACTGTGAAACAGTTTCTATGTTTTACAACTAAACATAACTAAATTGTACAATTAAAAAATGCTTTACTTTAACTGTTCATAGGGGCATGTGGTAATGGGCAACAATGCAGTCTCACCATATCAACAAGTCATCGAAAAGACCAAGAGTCTCTCGTTCCGCAGCCAGATGCTTGCCATGAACATTGAAAAGAAGCTCAGCCATAGTAACAGGAATGAGGTAAAACACCCAAGTTAAAAATGTATGAAATAAGTTTTGATTTAGGACCATGTAGTAAAACCCAAAATGACTGAATATATGGTCTTTCTTCAGTATTGTAGTTTGTACTGCAGGATATCAGTGCATCGTGTTTTCCAATATAACTGTTACCTGTTTTACAGACACCCAACTGGGCTGCTCAAGACTCCGGCTTCTATTGAGAGAAAACAAAAGCGACTGGACAACATCTTTATACTCATTAATTCATGTTACAAAAAACTGACCACATAATTGCAAACTTAACCCTGCATTTTACAGCCATTTGGATGATTTCAGATTTTCTTGTTTATTTAATGGATTCGGTTGATGCCCCAAATCATCTTTTATGTAAACATAAAATAAATAATTCCACACCACTTTTTGTCTAATATAGTGAGCGTCTTTTAACCTGTTTTGTCCAGTAATGTTCAAATACTTTAGAGCTAAAATCTAAAGCCATTATTTGTAGCCGTGTAAATATATTTTTGCTTTCTAAAAACATTTTCTTTTTTTAACTAAAGCTCATTTGGTGGATGAGCTTATCTTCTTTAACTCTTCCAGTTAAATATGTTGTGAACAAACACTATTGTATACACTAGCCCTTTATGGCCAATCATGAGTCTATTGAAGTGCTTAGCTTGACATTTTAGACTATCACTCCTAAATGCACACATCACATTTCTATTTTTACTATTCAAAGCCACTTTATACTCCATCATAGTCCTTGTTTTTTTTTTTTTTTTAAACCTTTTTTGGACTGACGACTCAGTATTTGATATATGACTCCAACAGAAAACTGCTGTAGGGTGTTGCATGAATCAGTAATGCATGGTGGTGTTTGGGAATATATTTCTGTAATTTAAGTTGATGACATGATCAAAATTAATAACTCACTGATGGATAAAAATATATTTACTTCTTAGAGTCTAGTTTGTTCGAAATTTCTTTTCCAGTGTGACTGACCCATATATATTTAACCACTTATTAAGAACTATATTTAGCAAAACAAATCAAGCAGATTATATATCATTTAGGTGATTATATACCTTTCAGGTTATCTGCAGCTCTCTAAGAGGCTTGGAACAACTTACAAGCTTAATTTCTTTAAAGTTGTATGTCTATCAGTGCAATTGCAGCTTCTTAAAATGCAAAACATAATGTAGAATTGAATTTCTTCTGTGTGCTGAATGTTTTAACATGCTTGTTGATAAACTGTTTGGGTTTATTTATTGTATAGTCTAATAAATCAAAAACAAATAACTGAAAAAAGCATACTTGAGAGGTGCACCTCTGAATTCTATTCAGATATGTAAAAGATGTACTGCTTTGGCTTTTTTTCTTTCTTTTTCCTCCCGTTACAGTGGTCTTGGTCATGTACTCAGCTTGACCGCAGCCATTGCTGTTAACTGTCGTTTTAATGACATCAGGAACTGGGGAAAATGACTACTGGAAACACTTTGCTGTCTTCTCAGGGCTTGTGAGCACCGACTATATGAATTATTTATTTTTATTTTTTAAGGTTCCCATAGCTGAGTAGTCAATTTTTGCATGTTATCATTTAATTTATTTAGATATGAATTGAGAAACTTCAGCTTTATTCATTTATTTTTCTTTAATCTGAAGATTTGAAGACGTTATGGAAAAAACACATCCTTCAGGTTATTTTTAAAATTGAGTTTGACATTATGGTCTGTTACTGTGTTCCTTTACTCCCACGTCAATATTGAAGTCTTTAGTCATTTCCCCTTTGTGTAGCTGATATAGACCCGTGTTTTTCCTATTGCCATAGAAACCATGACCTACATGCTTCTGGCCTCTGCCGAGTTTTCTTTTAATATATTTTACAGTTACAAGGACGTTTTTTACCTTTACCACTGTCTCACTAAATTAGAGACAGTGAGACGGATATAAACATTTGCGTTTTGTATACAAACCCTGTTTTTCAGAGCAGTTAAATAACACTTTTCTCAAATGTAACAAGACCTAGAATTTTGTTGGTTTACCTGAACCTGCCTAAATGAAAAGTTATTTAAAAAAAAAACTTTTTAAATAATTTTATTTTTTAAGTGATAAATCTTTATAATGGAATATCAGCAACAGGATGTTGAGACATGGGCAAGTCACTTGTAATAAACCTATAATTTAGTGTTCAGCATAATAAAACAGGAATAAATGTGTTAAACACTCGACATTTATTTTTAGCAGTACCACAAGCTGCAGATATTTAAGAAACTTGTCTTCTTACACCTGTAATTCTTCAAAAAAATATTTTCCCCTTTTTGTGTAACTAAGCATCATAGTCAACTGTGTATATTTTTTATATCAATATTTTACAGGTTGTTCATAAAAAATACCTTTTTTCCTCCCATTGTTATGGGTCTTTTATTTTTAAGTCTCTTGGTGATCCCAGAAGGCTCTTTTTTTTAATCCCTGTCAACAATAGAAATCATTTTGTGTAATAGATGATGCAGGTCCCAGGTGAAGTGGGAAGGTCCCACTTCACGTGTTCTGATGGTTTAATTTTTTAAAGTACTGCGCGGATGTGTCCGCGAGGTGGCAGCATCGATCAACTAAATCTGAATTTGACTTGATAAATCCAGCAAACGCTTCATACTCTTAAAACATAGTTAATAATTGCGAGCTAAAAATTTTTCCATCCAGACCATCATGCTTTTATATATGGTTATAGATGTTAGATTGGGACAACTTTAAAACCAAGAATTACTGTTGTTTGTTTAGCATAAAAAACAAATCACAAAAGGGATTCTAAGAGAAAATGTTGTTGTAGGTCGGTACTGTTCACATTTAGATTAACTTTTAAGAGAAATGTTCGTATTTAAAAAATTTTTGGGGTAACTTTTAAGGCTTTTAAGCTTGTTTACTCATATTACAGTCATATCAAATCTGATGGTTTTTTGAGATTACCCTTTTAGACGTACAGTATTATTGGAATCTGATTTTATAACATTTAATTTAGGGTTTTTTTCTGCATCTGTAACAACTTTTAGTCTTTTAGGAAAACTTTCTGCTGGATCTTGCAGTGTCTGCGTGAGTGTCTTTTGCCCGCTGCCTCCGCAAGTTGTTTTATTCCCAAATATGTTGGATAAAGTATGTTGGATCAAGGCTGTGCCAATATTTTCCCCTCCTAGCCAGGTGCCTCATTGCATTGGCACATTGTTATGCTGGAAAACTACAAAGTGTTTAACAAACTGTTTAAAAGTCTCTTTTTAAAAAGTTAGTTTTATTTTTCTGGCTATTGATTGTACAAATGTTGTGGTGGGAACTTTATGCTGATTGCACTATAGTGAAGGTGTTCCACAGTGGTGCCATGGCACATGCCATTCACATGAATATGAGTCAGCTCTATTGAAATGGAATGTTCCTCTCTATCTCATGCATTATGCGAATATGATTCAAGCACCATGATTTTGCTGCAATACAGAAGTTAATGATTTAAAAGAACTGCAGTTCAGAACTTTCTTTAGCAGCCTGTTATAATGATTAAAAGTCAGTTTAATATAACTGGGGGCACGGTTGCTTAGTGGTTAGCACGTTCGCCTCTCAGCACTAGGGATTTCCGGTTCAAATCCCCATCTGGGTGGAGTTTCCATGTTCTCCCCGTGTCCGCGTGGATTTCCTCCGGGTTCTCCGGTTTCCTCCCACAGTCCAAAAACATGAATCAAGTCAATTGAGTTCTCCAAATTGCCCATGTAGAGTGCGTCTGTGTGAGTGAGTGTGTGCCCAGCGATAGATTGGCGCCCTGTCCTGGGTGTATCAGCCCAGCGCCCGAAACGTTCTCCCGTGGATGGGCATGAGGAACCCAACCCCCCCCCCCCCCGCGACCCTAATATAGGATAAAGCGGAAGAAAATGAATGAATGAGTTTAATATAAAATTAAAAAGGGTGTTTCAGGTGATTTTTTTTACATGTTATTTTAACCCTAACCTTCAACAATTACTTCAGACAGGTTTCTAATTCTGACAGAGACGTCGTGAGTGCGTTTGTGCGTCTGTAGAAAATGCGCGCCACCGCCGAGGGAAAAGGAAGCGCACGGGGCGTGCGAGTGCGCGCATCGCCCTTCTCCTGAGCTGACGTGGGCTGTGCACTCGATCCAGTCCAGCTGTTTCACATCTGGCTCTGCCACCGAGCAGCAGCGGCTTCAAACGCGGCGAAAACAGAGATTCGAGCGCAAGAATGGATGCTTTACAGGACTGGGTTCACGCGTCTCCAGCTCCGGCCCGGCTGGTCTGGGTTCTGCTGCTGGTTCTGGCCTCCATTCTGGTCTGGAGTTTGTTCTTCTGCTGTTGGACCCACAATAACGTCTCCCCGTTAGAGCGCTACCTGTCAGGTAATTTGTTTGTCAACATCACCTTCGTAGTAAGTTTTCTGTAGTCATTTTTCTAAATATCTGAATATCATGAGGGCTTTGAAAAGTACTTTTGCAGTTTGCGCGGTACTGAGAAAAGCAAGCAGTGGAAAGTTTCCTTTCCATTCATTCGAAGTTGTGTCTGTCTCCACGGCTCTGTTTTTCCGCAATAAGCACTTCTTTTCTGGCTCGCTTTGCTCTTTGTGGACACGTCTTATTATAGGCAGCCACAGACCTATAATTCTGTATGTTGACATGTGACTGGGCGTTTTTTCTTGCCTGCAACACCGACAGGACTGGTTTATCATAAGAAAACTGCCTTTTAAACAGTGATTGATTCATGATGTCAAAACTGGTAATATTGAAAACTCACCCAGCTCCATGTTTGCACCATCGATTTAGTATTTTGCTGTGGATGCACGTTGTAGTTTTAGTGTTACAGGATGTAGTCTTCTGTTTATCTACGTATTTTGTAAATCCCACCTCTTCCCTGATAATTAGGAACATCACATACCAGAGCAGGTATATGGGTGGTGGATGATTATCAGCACTGCAGTGACACAAATGTACAAGTGAGGTGTTGTGCTGGTACATGTGGATCAGACACAGCAGTGCTGCTGGAGTTTACAAAACACTTTCCTCACCATGTGCTAGATTAGATAATAGGTCTCCTGTATGACTCCTTATTGTAAAATCAGAAAAAGTAACTAATTTGCACATGTAGTAGGTAATGACATTTTTGGTAGACACCCATTAACAGCTCTGCAGTTTTTCATTGTAGAACTACAAAGTGCATCTATAAGGCAAATAGAACTGTTCATAACTGTTAATAATACAGTTTATTTATTTATGTATTTAGTTTATTTATTTATGTAGCACTTCTTTACAATATGTTGTTTGTCCACATTTTTTAATTTGTGTTGTAATTAATTTTTGGCTTAAAGAAGTATTAATTTCCTTCCTTTTTCCTTTTAACTCCTCTTTCAGTTTTTCCTTTAATATTTCATTTACTTTAATATTGCCTGATGGCGGCACGGTGGCTTAGTGGTTAGCACGTTCTCCTCTCAGCGCTAGGGATTCCCGGTTCGAATCCCCATCTGGGTGGAGTTTCCATGTTCTCCCCGTGCCGCGTGGATTTCCTCCGGGTTCTCCGGTTTCCTCCCACAGTCCAAAAACATGGATCAAGTCAATTGAGTTCTCCAAATTGCCCCATATAGAGTGTGTATGAGTGAGTGAGTGTGTGCCCAGCGATGGATTGGCGCCCTGTCCTGGGTCTATCTGCCCAGCGCCCAAGACGTTCTCCCCTGGATGGGCATGGGAAACCCCACCGCGACCCTAATAGAGGATAAAGCGGATGATAATGAATAATTGAATTGATATTGCCTGTGAAAATACCTGGTTTCTAACACTGCCAAGTTGCAAAAAAAAAAAAACATTAAGTAAACATTTGGAAAAGAAGCTTGAGTCCTGTTTAAATATTTACAATAGGCAGGTGTAACACAAGTACGATATAAATACAGAAAGAAGCCCAATTACAAATACACAATTGCTTATAATTTTATTACGTTCAGTCTAAAAACATGCAGCTGTCATGTCAATATAAAAAGATCTTTGGGCAAAGGTTTACTTACTTTTCTTAGCTGAGCTAAACTGCCTGTAAATTAAAAAATAGTGGAACTTATTAATACAGAATGAGTTAAAAAACCATGCATTGTATGTTTTACAGATCTAATTCAAACAGTCGTTTTCATGTTAAATATTTAGATGTTAAGAAATATATTTATTCACATATGAAAGCAAGTAAACTTTTTACATTTTTAATCAAGACATATGTTTGGACTCCAGTCCATTTATCAGTTTTAGTGTTTAATGAACAGATATGAATTTAAACAAATGGGATGACTGTGTCTACAAAGTGTCTCAGATGTTTTTTTTTTTTCAGCCTTCACATTTCACCAATTGTTGAGATGCCAAAAGCTGCAGTCAGGGGTTTTTGTATTGTTCTATTAATGCTTACAGTACGTTTTCCACTACATGATCAAACTTCTTACATCACGTATGCAAATTTTCCAGAGGTGGCACAGTCTTATCAAGGCCCTTTGTTTTTAGAGGAGAAAATCTCTGGAACATACCTGCATTCTTGTAAAGCCAGGGTCACTGAGAGGGACAGGCTGTTGCATGCCATGAGTGCATAGACAGGTAGCCAATGTGTCGTAAAAAAAGCCCAAGGCTTCCCCCCCCCCCAGTCTCAATGAAACAAGCCAGGTCTGCCTTCATACTTCATGTACATTTCCTGCTGTATTTCAGATTTTAAAGATATTTTACAGATCTTTATTATACTTGTTTAACTGATGTTTAAAATATGTTTCCTTTTCATTTAAGCCATGAAGAAAAACTCAAAGCCAAAAGCCCAAAGCCAGGTAAGAGCACAGCACCTACAGTTTTATACAGTGAACATGTAAAGGAATTCTTTATGAGGATATCCTGAGTTCATAATTATTATGTAATTACACTACTTTATTATATTATATTTATTATATTTTATTATATTGTATTATTATAATCACACTACTTCCATCAAGCTGCAGAGGCCAGTAAAGGATCACAATGAATTATTTCACGAACATACAGAGGAATCATAGGTAAAAACTGATGTCATGAACTGTTTTATTTTAGTATTTAGTAGAACATTTTAAATTTAGTTTTGCTTGTTTAATGTTCAATCAACCTAATTGTTTTAATATTAAGATTTATTATTTTAGTTTGGTTATATTCACTAACATATTACTCCATGAATCAGTATGAAAGCTGTAAAAGTAGTAGCTCTACTTTTGCCTGTTAATATTTTGACGGTATAAACATTTTAACGTACTTAATTAAAGGTTAAATGTCATCAAATTAACAACAAATCCATATTCTATTTCTGTAAAATTTTACTGTGCAAGGAGAAGTCTTTTTTTTGTAGAATTATTTACTGATGACCACCTTTCTCTGCTGCAAATTATTTTGTATTTCCGCCGCAGACAGATATTATTTGTCAGGGTTTCTTGGATAAGTTTTACCCGGTGATTGATTTATTAGTAGTTAAGGAAAGTTTGACAAGTGTTATTTAAAAAAATAAATGTGAATTGACCTTGGTTCAATGGAAATCTGTTGTAAAGTAAATTTTAATTACTGTTTCAAGTAATAGATATTCACCTATTACAGTATATAAAACATTCAATACATCTTTCAATATCAAGCAGTAAACCCAACCCTGTTGAAATGTATTTAATTTTATGGTGGTTTAAAATATTTTATTTCAAATTACATCTTCCATGTTCCTGTGATGTCGGAATGTGTTTACAAAAAGAAAAAGCTTCCCATTTGTTTACCTGACATCCCCAATCACAATCACCCAGCCCTCAGACAAGCAATCTTTTGTCTGATCTTGACGTAAGCACCAGAGAATCAGTCACATAACTCCTTGCATTTTGTGGTTGCTCATTATTGCCTTTGTCCCATTTGGTGACTTGCATTTAACTAAAGCAGTTTAGCATATTACTTTTACTGCTGTAGTTTCCAGACCATAAAATGAACACTCTGTTTTCACTTTTCTTTCAGAAGAAGAAAAAGCAGAAGGAGAAAAGTGTCACTTCTGCATTGATTAATGATGGAATTGTTGGAGTGATTACGATGGCAACCCCTTCAACATGGGAGAAACAAAAAATAGTAATGGAAAAGATGAAAGAAAATGAAGAAAAGAAAAAGAAAAATAAGGGAGTGATGGATGAGAACCTGAAAATGCAGAAGGCTGTAACAGTCCAAACTGTGAAGCAGGACAAGAAGACGCAGAAGGACCTCAAGCAGAAGGAGATGCAAAGGGCTGAGACCGAGAACCAGGACAGCAAGAAACTATTTAAATTGGAGAAGGAGGAAGAAAAGCAGAAAGATGAGCAGAACAATAAAGTAAAAAAGGACAAGAAGAAACAAAAAGAAAACGAGAAGCAAGAGATGCAAAAGGTGGTGAAAGAAAATGCAGCAAAAGAGCAGCAAAAGGATGAGATCCCAGAGAAGCAGCAACTCGGAGATAAAGAGAACCCTGTTACTATACGAAGAAGGAAAAAAAAGAACCTGAAGGTTACCATCGCTCCTGAAGCCATGGTCATTGAAGCCACTAAGAATGTGAGTTCTCATTAATAATGTGTCACTACATTATAAAATTCTTGACATCTTAAAGCTGATTACATTTGTAGCATATTTTTTTAATTCTGTATAAGAGGATAATTTTTATATTTCATCTCATCTTGTTATCTTTCACTTAAACACATGGGGATTTAGATAGGGACAGTTTAGAGCAGCCAATTTACCTTGAATTAGTGTTTTTGGACTGTAGGAGAAACCCATATTGGGATTCGAACCTAGATATACAGTGCTAAAATGCTAACATGTTACCACTAAGCCACCGTGCCAGCCCATTTAATACTTTCGAGAAGATAATTTTATCAACAGTTGTAATTGTAACATACTAAATGGACAAAATGTGTCCATACTCATCAATCACACCAGAAAAAAAGTTGTGAGGTCACAATTAGCATTTTAGTTTACCCATCAGTTTTTTTCGAACATTTTGAAGAAATGTTTTTTAGAAATGTTTTTCTAAAAAACAACTGGCATGACAGAACCCTGATTATATCATCTTTCAGGTTGTGTGTGTGGGGGGGGGGGTTAAAGAAGTTAGAGATTGATTATATTTCCTATTCATTAATTACAATCAATTAATAATGGCATTTTAAAAGTTGGGTGGCACGGTGGCTTAGTGGTTAGCACGTTCACCTCTCAGCACTAGGGATTCCCGGTTCGAATCCCAATCTGGGTGGAGTGTCCATGTTTTCCCCAGTCCGCGTGGGTTTCCTACGGGTTCTCCGGTTTCCTCTCACAGTCCAAAAACATGGATGAAGGTCAATTGAATTCTCCAAATTGCCCCCTATAGTTTGTGTTTGTGTGAGTGAGTGTGTGCCCAGCGATAGATTGGCACCCTATCCTGGGTGTATCTGCCTAGCGCCCGAAACGTTCTCCCCTGGATGGGCATGAGCATGGCGACCCTAGTAGAGAATAAAGTCAAAGATGATGGATGGATGGATTTTAAATGTTATTTAATGAGGATTTATCTTCACCCAAGCTTTATGCTAAAGAATTTTAGGTTATTATTATTGTCTAAAGTTTAAGTGTAAATTTTACACTTGAGTTTGTCTTTTGGCTCGATTTTTAGGACTGTATTCTTGGGCCACTTAATGGCAACGCGACCCCCCCCCCCTTCCTCAAATTGCCTTTGGTAAAAGAACTGATAAAGGGTCAACATTGGGCAGTTCATTAGACAGAGACTGTATGGTTTAGTGAAGTGTAGCTGACTGCCTCATTGTGCAGCACATAATGACTACTGTACTGCCCTGTTGTGGGGGAATAGGGACGGAGCTTAGTGTAACGATGGGTCCCACCTCGGGGTGATGGACTCTAGGAGGTGATATCATTATTGGAGTGTCTCCTGCGTCTGCACCATCTGGGACATGAAATCAGCACCTCCCGCTTTGCCAACCTGCCGCTGATTCTGCTCTGATTCCTCCAGACGCTGCGCATTCTCCGGTAAAGCATCCATTATGAGCTGAGTGCAGAAGGAATTGATTTGCAGATTCCCTCTGATTTATTTCGATGTTCGGGTGACTATCGACACACCTCACGTGTGCTAATACTAATGACATGTCTACGTTGAGAGTAAATGGCAAATTAAGGCTGTTGTCGCGTTGTGCGCTTATCTGCGGTTTGGATGGCGAATCCCGCGGGACGCTTTTGGAGTTTGGTGCAGCGCGTGTTGCTGAGCTTTTTGATGATCCAACCTGGTGTTAGCATATATATCGAGCGTATATTTCAAGGTCAAATCTGTTGCAATGTGAGGACTTGTTTACATTTGGCTGGTAGGGCGGCGATTAAACGTTCAGATGCGGGTTCATTCCTGACCGGGATGGTTTTGCTGCATCATCGGTTCTTCTCCGTTATGGCTGCGTGTGCGCGTAGCTGGGTGAAAACACACAGATAGCTAATATTAAACATGATTTCAGGTGTGCACGAATGCTGTACCGTTACAGAGAATTAAAAAAATAGCATTTGATAAATGCTTCAAGCATTGAACAAAAATAGACAGCAGTTCCGTGTATGCTGTACATTTAAAACCTAGCTGTCATTAGGGAGTGTTGTTTAGCCTGCACTGTTGTGGTTTATTAAACTGTAAATATACGTTTTATAGGTTACAGTGCTTACTTTTAACAGTTTAATCTGTATTTCTTACGAACTGATTTGTAATTGGTCGACAAGCGCACGTGCGTCATGCGTAACAGACCTGAAGGTCCTCAACAATTTACATCACCTCCAACTTGACCTTCAGTTACTTTTAATAGTCTAAATTTTGTCAATAACCATATTTTAGGAATCACTGAATGTAATCACTGCACTACTCCACATGATCAACATGGATTTTGTTTTGTGAAGAGATTTGGATTTATTTTAACCCTGTAAAGAAAAAAAAAAAAAAAAAAAAAAAAAAATATATATATATATATATATATATATATATATATATATATATATATTCATTCATTATCTCCCGCTTATCCTCTATTAGGGTCGCGGTGGGGTTCCACATGCCCATCCATGGGAGAACGTCTCGGGCGCTGGGCAGATACACCCAGGACAGGGCGCCAATCCATCGCTGGGCACACACTCACTCACACAGACACACTCTATAGGGGCAATTTTTTGAGAATTCAATTAATTTGATCCATGTTTTTGGACTGTGGGAGGAAACCGGAGAACCCGGAGGAAACCCACGCAGACACGGGGAGAACATGGAAACTCCACCCAGATGGGGATTCGAACCGGGAATCCCTAGCGCTGAGACGCGAACGTGCTAACCACTAAGCCACCGTGCCGCATATATATATATATATATATATATATATATATATATATATATATATATATATATATATATATATATATATATATAAATAATTCACTTAAACAATAACACTAAAAGAAAGGTTAGTATTTGTATTATTTCTTCCATGCCATCAGGTTGGAGAATTTTTCAGGCGCTAGGCAGGTACGCCCAGGACAGGGGACCTTCCTTTCTGGGCACACACTCCAACACGCATGTTATGTGGGACAGTTTAAATATGTCAAATTTAGAGCAGCCAATTCACACTGAATCTATATTTTTGGACTGTGGGTGGAAGTCGGTGAAAACCCACACGAATAATGAGGAGAACATTGAAATCCAGATTGGGATTTGAACCTGGATCCCTTGCGCTGAGAGGTGAATGGGCTAACCACTAAGCCACAGTGCCTCCCAGCAAAGTGTTTCAGAGAATAACTGGTGCCAAGATCAAAAAAGCACTTTTCTTGAATTCACATACCTGACACATCATAAATAACAGTTAGTTTGATGAGCTGCAGGTGAGACCTGAAAAAATTTTGCTAAAAGTTTCCTTGGCAACTATTGAGCAAAACTCTAACCTCAAACTTAATCAAAATAGATGCCAACTTTTTTTTAGGCTTACAAGGTAATAAAGTAAAACGTCATTAAAAAATCACATAACTGTACACTTTGATATACCAAGGAGTGCACGTTTAACACTATGACCACCAAGTGCCCTGTGGTTGCAGAATAAACTTATTCATTTGCACTACCTTGTACATAACACAAAGCTGATATCATTTGTTTGATATCATTTGGTTAAAAAATGATTCTATCACCCCCCCCCCCCCGATTTTTTTTAAAATTATTTTTAAAAACTCATTGTCTTTTATCTATGTTGTACAGCAGCTTTTGTTCCCATTCTCATATCATCTAAAGGCAAAAACACCTTAAAATCTGTATAGCTAATAAACATTTAGAACTGCTTACACTGTTGTGTATCAGTGTTGAAACTTTTATTTGGTTGTGCATTGTGTTGGATTTTTCAGTATAAAAAATAGTAGATCCCTGAATGTTTTCAAAAAGTGGACTGCTGACAAAGTTTGTTTTTGTTTTGTTTTGTTTTCCTTTAGCATGTGTTTAAAGCATTGATTTATTTTTGATGATTGCTACATTTAAATACAGAATGTTGTATTTTGTGTAAGCCACATCTTGAAAACCACACTGCCACTCTGTCTGTGGAAAGTGAAGCCTACAGTTACTCCCTTGGCATGTACCGCTTTCCATCTTTAATTCATGTCTCTGCAACACTTCTTTAGAGACTTTTTATAGCACCAGCTAATGGAAAAAGACCTTTTTTAAAAAATACTTAAAAAAATTCCATTAACATTTCAACACACTTTTATAATAAACAGTGTTTTCAAATATCCCAAAATGCTATAGGTAGAGATTTGTTTTTAGAAATACAATACGGTTTTGAGAATAATACAATTTATTGCCTTGACATGTTGAAAAATATGTCTTTCTTTAATATTTTACCCTAATTAAAACACAAACATGGTTATTATGGTTGTGCATTCATACAGTACTTGCTGTGTATGTGGCTATCCCATCAGAGATAAAGTTGCTTATAAATATGCAGAATATAGGTCTTAATTTATTCCACTGTCCTAAACTTTTTGCAGGCTATGTCTGGACCACCTCGTCCTCGTCTTAGGGAGAGATCTGCATCAGAGGAGAGTAGGAGCGAGCTGAGCTCGTCGACTCTACCTGGAGACACACTACCCTGGAACCTGCCAAAGCACCAGCGTGTTAAACGCTCCAAGTCAGCCTCTGGAGATGTGCTGGACCCTGCTGACCGAGCCGTTATTCGTATTGCAGGTAGGAGGGGCACTGCACATATTTACACTGGATGTTAGTGTTCCACTATACACTAGTTCTTATAAATATTGGGTCATATTAGTGGCCTTTATTGAATTTCTATTGACTTGAAAACTCCTACCACAATGCAGGTTACATAAACAAATTATATAATAAACTTGTTTTAAGTACTAAATTACAAAGACGTAAATTTAGGATGTTTTGAGTAGGTTGATGTTTGCGTAGGTTGATGTTCTGAAGTACATTTAACAACATTTTGGGACACTCCCCACTATTGGTAATATAGAACTCTAAGTTCTAAGTCACTTCTCCAAAACTAAACCACAAAACTGTAAACCCTTCGTAATAATTAAAAGCTTTTAAATGCAGAAGTTTGTGTTGTGACATCATATACATATGTGATAAAAATATTTGAATAAATCAAACTAGTGTAAAAATGAAAAGAATATATGTAATTCTTTACAAAATATACACAAAATATATTTTTTATACACAAAATATACACAAAAAAATATTTGTGTATTATTTCACAAATATTGTCAACATACTGGACTATTGCCATGTCTATTGCTCCCTTATGAGATGTTTGCACGTCCATTCCAAACTATGAGAATTAATGGAAAGTAGCTGTTTGGCTCTGAAAGCATCCACTTTTATTTATATGAATACCTTACCGAACCATCAAGTTTACTGCAGCAAAATTGGAAATAGACATTTATGTTTTTTTGCACTGCAGCAATAACTTTACCCTTGTTAATGGAACTGAAAAATGTTGCATAAACAATTTTTAATAAATGATGTCAACATATATATATTTTTTTAGCTTTTTACACATTGTTTTATCCAGTGATTTTAAGTAGGTATTTTTGTTGTTAATTTATGCAAACTCTGTATTTTGTATTCATAGTGCACACAACAGTTTGTGTGTCTTTTGTGAATTGCCATTCTGTTTGGTTTTGTGCCCAGATTCTTGTTTATTCACTGATCTACTAGACCTTAAAAACCCAAATCGGTGTGGTTATCTGCTTACATTTGAAGGCATGCTCTGGATTCAAGACAAATAGCATTTATTTGCACTTTCTTAATAAGTGTTTATACATAGATCATTTCTAATATCACACTGCTGTAGCTGTAGAATTCTTTAAACTTTGTCTTTAGCTTTTGTTTACTAACAGCAGCTGTTTCTGATTTAAGTGGCTGTTAAAGTGAAAACCCTGTCACTCTTCCAACCAGACTGGCAAGAAACTGTTCTACCTCAGACTTGTGTAAGCTACTGATCAAATCACGATAATAAACATCCATGGCATTAGTAACAGTTATTTATTAATATATAAGCAGATAAAAAATTACTTTTGTTTAAAATTGGTCAGCGTAGAAAATTAACTACTATTAAGAAAGAAGCTATACATTTTTAGGTGCTTGTATGAAATTGACATAATTTTATTTTGCATTCTCTATAGTCCCATCACCTCACAATAAGTATGTTCTGACTCATTCCAAGCTTTGCATGTTACTGTTTTATGGCTTTTCTCTATAGGAATTTCCACCCACAGAATAAAATCATGCCAATTGGATTAGCGGGCATTATGTAATCATTCCAAGGTGTGTATTTGGTTGTGTTTGAGTATATGCCATGTGAAGGACAGGACAGCTGTTTTCCCTACAGAGATTTCCCTACCTTTAGCCTAATAATGAGCATTCAGATCAGTATCTCTTGCTAATTAGGATGAGATAGTTTTGGCAAATTAATAAATCAGCTGGGGCGGCACAGTGGCTTAGTGGTTAGCATGTTCTCAGTGCTAGGGATTCCCGGTTCGAATCCCAATCTGGGTGGAGTTTCCATGTTCTCCCCGTGTCCACGTGGGTTTCCTCTAGGTTCTCCGGTTTCCTCCCACAGTCCAAAAACACGGATTAAGGTCAGTTGAATTCTCCAAATTGCCCCATATAGATCGTGTTTGTGTATTTCTGTGTGAATCAGTGTGTGCCCAGCAATAGATTGGCTTCATAGAAAAAGGAATGAATGAATATAAAAATGAATCAGCTGTTGTCCTTGCACTACTTTGGATCTGTCTGTAGATTAAACCATACATTTAAAACATATTTATTTATTTATTTATTTGTGTGAAACAGAACTACTTTAATTACATTGAGTTTTTTTCAGTCTGTGTTTAAAGCAGGACTTATCATGTTGGTGCTACTAAATGTACATTTTTCCATGTAATGTTTTCTGTTTCATTTTTTTCATCAAAGTAGGCTGATTCTGCTCCAAAAATTCCATACAAATTGCACAACCATTTTTTGTAACAACTGCCTGAGATGAATGTATCTATCTGAGTTTCTCTCTGAGCTATCACTGGCAGGCACAGAGTGGTTTCACAGGTTCCTCCTATTAACTGGTAATGTGTGGGAGATTGGTGATTGGTACCGAAACCATTTTCTGACCTTGACCATTACTGTATACTTTGTTGGCCTCACCTCAGTGGGTTACTCTTTTACCTCACAGCAATACAGTCCTGGGTTTGGGTCTTTGCTTGTTAAGTTTGCCTTTTCCCTTTCTTTTTGGAAACCACAACTCTGAATAATTACACATATGGTCCAGAGATATGTAATTCAGGTGAGTTTGACATGCTAATGTGCCCCATGTTAAAATGGTTTTGAGGAATTCTTCTATGTAATTTTTACTCCCCGTCTAAGATCAGGGTATTGTTGAGGCCACACTCTGTTACAAGACTGCGTGTTCCATTTCTTTTATCAAAGACAAAGATAAATTCAAATTTTGGCTCTTTGATCTCATTTTTATGTTGAACATTGTCAGTTAATTGCCTCTGTAAGAAAAATTTTTCTTTTTAACCATAATTTAAAGTCCAAGGCAGGGCTTTCGAAATCATTTACCTCAGCAGAATATCATCTCCAGAATAAAAGTGCTCTTGACATCATTTCAGAATGTTTGTAAGGTTTTTACCATCATGTGTTAATAGTTTAGAGCATTTCTGATCTGTAATGGACTACATGTTTTAGCACTTAATGTTTTCTATTGATCCAGGTGATCTAAACTTTGTTTCTTGCAGTCGCCACATGGTGTCAGTAGTTGGAATGTTTATTAGCTGGAACAATTTGGTGTAGATTTGTTAAGATTTAAAAATCCTGGGTATTTGCTGTGGTTGCTTTCCAGTCATACTAATGAATTTTACAATGTATTATCTTTTTTTTAATTTTACTTCAGGTTTCAAACTCTCATTTGACTAATTTTACTTCATTGTAGCAACCTTTGATTTTGACTCCTCGTAGCCCAACACTGCAGCTAGACCATAAGATGTTCATGCATCTAAAATGTTTAGTATTTATTGCTGCTTTGCTTGTATGTTAAATTTGTATAGATTTCTTAAATTGATAGAATTGGTAAAATTAGTTCATTATCCATAACTAGTTCTGCAAAGTTTAAAACTAAAATTCAGAATTTTAAAATTATATTAGCAACTACTTTCATACTTATTATACATAAGTATAGGTGGTAGCCCATGTTGTGGCCAATGCTTTTTTTTGTACTTGTTTTATGTGGTACATATCTTACAGTTTCTTTAATAATA
This sequence comes from Corydoras maculifer, assembly GCA_019802435.1. Lineage (NCBI taxonomy): Eukaryota > Metazoa > Chordata > Actinopteri > Siluriformes > Callichthyidae > Corydoras > Corydoras maculifer. The sequence continues at coordinate 705,027 of JAFMOD010000750.1, forward strand.
AAGTGGCAGTTAATTAAAATCACCAAAGATTACTATTATAACTGTAGTAATTTGTGTGCAGGGGAATCTGTGCTCCTAAAACCTACAGTATAGATTTCTGTACAGATGCAAATAAGAATTATTCAAATATTTTATTACAATCTAAATGAAATAAAGTAGTTGGTATGGAATTTGCATTCATTTTGTTATCAGAGGTTTGTTCCATGCATTTGCTTAATCAGCACAGTCCTGAAGTTTTAAAAGGCACATGATTCATTGCTTGATATCAGCATAAGATTCAGCTTTGGCTTTACTTGAAATACGCTGATGCAGCAGAGACCCCCTAAATAGTATTAGACAGTTCAGTTATTAATGATTTAATCTTATTAATGCTTTAATCTACAAATACCTGTTGTAAAAAAAGGGGGGGCACAGCATTAAATAACATCAGGTTTGATGAATTTACAGTGTAGTTGGTTTTCTGCATAACTTCTGACTTGTAATGTTCTCATTTGTAAGTCACTTTGGATAAAAGCGTCTGCTAAATGATTAAATGTAAATGTATCTTTACATGGTTGCTTTATTATCTGGATCCTTATGTAAGATATGTTTTACTGATAATCCTTATAAATTTGTTGTGGATCACCTGCATGTGGAGAGATCAGGAAAGTTGTTTGCCCTATTCACTATACTATGTGAATGACATAAGTCCGAAAGAAGAATCATGTGAGCTGCAGTATTATTTATTCTCTGTCAAGGTGCTATAAGATAAAGTAATAAAAATCTAAAGATAAAGAAGCCAAACACTTTCTTCAAAAGTTATTTTCTACAAAATGCTAATTGCGAATTTCAGTACTTGTAATTGTTATTCATTTGAAATAATAACATTACTTGTTATTGCATGAAGTAGTGGAATTACAGTTATGCATTACATCCAATACAGCTTAATGTCTGTAAATATTTCAGCTAGGGAATATATGCATGGTATGATGCCTGAAAGACTTTCTTTTTAATGGGTTTTAGGGTTTTTATTAAAGCATGACAGATGGTCATACTATAAAAAGTAACTTGACTGTCTGGGATTGGGGCAGCATTGTGGCACAGGCCTTCCATCTTACAGGAAGTAGGGTTCAGTGTTTGATTCCTTGTAGGACAGACACAGTTCCTTCTGTGTAGATTCAGCAAAGCCAAATTATCTAACTATGTTCATTTGGGGAAGAATATAAAGATTAGAAATTCCGAAAAGAAAAGCTGAAATTAGATTTGTGTTGTGGGCCTGGGAATAGGCCTTTAAGAGGAGGGACTGAGTTTGTGTGTGTGTGTGTGTGGGTTGGTGTTTCTCAAGCTTAGAAGGGGAGTGGTACTAGTGGTCTGAACTAAGAGCTAGGGCTGTGGACAGCCACACATGCATACACTTATACTTGAGTGAGTGAGGCACCATACACACAGAGCCATATACACACAGACCAGTCTGCACACTGGGAGGGACGTGTGGCAGAGAGACTAGCGGCAAACAAGGAAAAGCAGGAAAAAAAACACTCTGCTGTCCTGACCCCAAGACCATGTATAATCCAGCCAGCCTGCCAGGTCGTGTCGAGGAGCAGTGCTTTGTTCAAGCCTACGAAAACGTCAGGGAAAGATACAAAGGTACAGCAGTACTGTTGAGAGCTCTGCATGAGTGTGTTTATACATGTGGAAGAGATCTGGCTGGTAGAAGTGGTGATTAGAAGTTATGTATCGAGTGACACAGATGAACAGGATAGTAGAGCTGTATGCCACATATTTGCAGCACATCACATGGTCTATTGAGTTATATAGGTTTCTGAGAGAGAGCTCTGAATATCACTGTATTTTTGTGTGCTGTACGGGCAGAATTTTTTTGAAGCATCTACAATAAGTAGTGAAATATGACATGACAATAGTTTAGTTAAACAGTATAAACACACAAGGACTGAAAAGCCTCATGTCTGTAATTCAAATGGCTCTTTCAAAACAGAATATTGTTTCAAACAACTTTTTTTAATGTAATATTTTTTTCCCCCATAGTTCCTCTGAAATCCACTGTATATGTTGATTTTATAACATCTATTAAGTGAGAATAGAACAATTATTAAATAACTGATAATAATGTCTGATCAAAGTGTTAGTTGATCAGTGAGTCAGAGGATAATGCTGTACTTTTTAACTAAATATTTGTAGTGATGTCATTACTCTCATCTATTTCTTATCCATGCCATGGCTTAAGTTTAGAAGATGAGAAGGCAATGCTATAAATATCTGCCTAATTTTTGATCAGACAGGAACTCCACTTAATGCAACACTGAAACTTTATAGCATGTCATTAAATCATTCCATCAAATCACATATTTCTAATTAGCAGACAAAACATTTGTCAACATTCCATTGTAGTCCTTTTTTATACAGCACTTGAGTAAATGGCCTTGTGGAGGAAGTCATACACAAACAATTATCCTTTTTTAAGTTTCTGTTGCACACCAATTTACATGGTTTAACACCAGTGTACAAAAACAGAAATGCTCCATTTTGTTCTCTAAATATTTCTTTGACCACTAGCTCTCAATTAATTGCCATTCCCGTGTTACGCATTATGTTGCATCTTAGAGCTAAGCACTGGAATTGCACTTCATTCTATCTATTTTGATGAATGAGCATGTGTTGCAGTGTGCATATTATCTGTTACTTCTAAGGGAAAATTTGTTGTATTTAAAATGAAAATGGTAATTGCTGTTCAATTCTAGGGAGTGGTTACGTGCCAATATTTATTTATGTATTTATTTTATGATATGATGTGATGAGAATAGATGTCTTTGGAAAAATAGTTCAAGAAAGAATAACTTAACAAAATAAGAGTTTGCTATACAAGAGGAGCCTACAAAATTGATGGAAAATTAAAAGTAATGTACAAGTTAGTAAACAGTAAAATAATAAACTTGCACTGCTGTAGGAAAAAAAAACCCTGCTCTAGTCAAAGGTCTGGAGTAAGACAGGTGGAGATGTGTAGTGGTGTCTAGCTGTAATCCAGTCAATTAAGAGCAGACCTTTTTATTAATTAATTCATTCATTATCTTCAGCTTTATCCTCTATTAGGGTCGCGGTGGGGTTCCCCATGCCCATCCAGGGGAGAATGTTTCGGTTGCTGGGCAGATAGACCCAGGACAGGGCACCAATCCATCGCTGGGCACGCACTCACTCACACAGACACACTCTATATGGGGCAATTTGGAGAATTCAATTGACTTGATCCATGTTTTTGGACTGTGGGAGGAAACCGGAGAACCAGGAGGAAACCCACGCGGACACAGGCACAGAACATGGAAACTCCACCCAGATGGGTATTCGTTCCAATAACTTTTTTTTAATCATGCACCATTGGTTTTAGGTTTTTAAACCAAGTGGCAAATTTACTACAGACAGACTCTCAGATAGTGATGTGTATCAAAAGTTTCAGTATGAACACCTGCTATTATCTATCAATAACTAGCACTACGGCTGGTCTCAGGGTGGTCTCCGTAATATTTTTTGGGTAAGGGAGCTACTTCCACATTACGGCCCTTCTCATTTGTCAGTGACAAGCTATTTCAAAGAGTCTTACTGCTATCTTAGACAGAGACTGGGGCCTTTTCGTACTGGCTCTTCCACAAATTACCTGGATGCACTTTGACTAATAAATTGCACTGCATATACTATCTGTAAATACTCTCAGCACCTGGTCATGCTCCTGGAAGTAGTCTTTAAATTCAGTTAAAAAAACATTCCTTTATACATTTTGTGTTGTTTTGAGATTAACATAAGAATAATTGTAAAATGATTGTTACAGAAGTCCAGAAAGATTTTGTTGTGTAATTATTTTCTTGTGGTTTCAGAATTTAAATTAGAGATCAGATGAATATTAATGTGTACAGCATTTTGCAGAAGTCCTTACAAAGCAACAATAATCATTAACAGTTTCTTTCATTTGAGCTTTGGCATCAGCATCATGGACTGTTGAATTCCAAGGTTTACACTGTCTTTGTTGATGTATTAGAATAAAACTATTGGGACACAACTCTTTATCAATGAGCTCAGGAGCCCTATCTAACAGGAACAACAGGATTCAACATGGTGGTCATAAGTGTTTTTTTTAAATCCAACCTATAATCAAAACTTTAGATTAGATTAATCACAATAAATTAGTTAATATTACCCTAATTTAATTTGAATTAAAATGAAAACAGTTACAGTATGTTTGTAAATCATATGGATTTTATTTCATCTCCTGAGCAGTCCTTGAGCAGTCCAGACGAACATGATCATTTTTTACAGAATTCCTTTTAAACTTCATGACCACTGCTCACAGTGCTGCCACATCTGCTGATCAGAAAGCAGGAGCTGACCTTTGATCTTAGTTCCCTCTGACCTGCCTGTCTGAAGGAATAGAGGCGTACAGATATCTGGGATTGCTTACGCTTAAATTGGTTCAATAAAGACAAAGTAGGTGAGCTCACTTCCAGAGTTAACTCAATGCAGAGGAAGATAAATAGTGGGACTTTTATACAAGTGCTTAAGCTAAAGTGTATTTGGAATCTGATTGAGGGTTTTAAGTATTAAAGAACGACAGCTCGTAAACACCAATTCCTTTGAATATTATTTAAAGCACAACTTTTACTGTATAAAAGTATTTTAAAAACTATTAAAGGTTAAGGGTTCAAAATATATCTTGGTATGTTTTCAATTTGGTGTTATTGAAAGTCTGTCAAAGTTTAATTTAAAACAAACCATCTGGCTTCAATGTATAACACGAAAATAAGTCATAAAAAATGACAAAACGTCTCAGAACATTGGGCCAAACTGGCACTGACCATGTTAAAGAGGATTTAAGTCGATTATGATCAATAATACAGTTTGTACAAAGTATTTAGAAAAAAAAAATCTCTGTAATAAATTGTATACTTACATTTGTTGAATTAAGTTCCCACTGTAGGGCCTATATTATTAATATATAGATTAATGCAGTTATATTTGTCCTACCGATTACCTTGGGAAAATATTACAGTGAGGTAGTACATTTTTATTTTATATATGTATATATATATATATATATATATATATATATATATATATATATATATATAAATAAATGATTCTTTTGGTCAGTTCAAATGTCCTTGTCTATTTCTCTCAAGATTGACGCATTTCCTACCACAGTCCTGCTGTTTTGCCCTATTGCCTGTTGTGTATAAAATTACAAATGATAAGCATCTCTATTTTAAGAATAATCATAAGACATACAAAGATGTTCTTAAATATGCATATTTATTCTAATTTGTCTTAACATTTCTTGTTTATTGATTTAGTAAGGCTGATTTAAATCATCTGATATGACTTGACCTTCTTACATACAATTGAAGCCTGACCAAAATTCTTTTGATCTAATAGGCACATTTTTGTGGATTTGGTTGGATACGTCTCTGAAATTCCAAATCAATAATTAAATAATTTTAGCATACCTTAAATATTTTTTGCCTGTATGTCTGTCATTTTCCCACTCTTTTCCCTCCTTTCCTGCACACCTTTATTCCTTGTTTCTTACTCTCCCCTTCTAAGAAATAGAGAATCAAAATACTGTTTCCTCCTCTCCACAGAGAGATGGAGCCGCTGCGATAATTCGTGACGCATCCTTTTTCCCCCCCTGATATTTACAAAACAGTATACAAAGTGACTTACGAGTAGACCCACTTGATGGCTGAGTTTAGAATCGGCCATGACCCAGCATCCCTGGACCAGTGAGGTTAAGGTTTTTCCTAAAGGGCCCACTTTCTGGCCACTTTGTGGAATTAAACCCCTTACCGTCATAGTTTATTCAATATGCTAACCACTGAGGTACTGCATTGCCTTTTATTTATTTTTTTAATGCATCATTAATTGTTCAATTTGTACTTTTAAGGTGTGAACCTACGTCAGTTATTAGAATTCTTATAGATGGGTTTACACTAACCTTTATTATAGTATGATATAAATTCTGCTGCATATTTTGATGATATTACATTTTACTACATAACAATTTTGCTGGAATTAAGCAATGCTTTTAATATCTAAAATAAAATGTCATTAAGCTTGTGAAAGGCATTTAAGAAATACAATGTTCTTTAAATTAGCAACATGCTTTTTTCGTGTGATCATTGGTTTAAAATAGCACTCTAGTGAGATCTGTATGTTGCGCTAGGGCTGGCTAAATGTGTGTAGAGGGTAAGCTTGCAGCCCTGCCCTTTTCCTTCTTAGGTTTCCTTACCGCTTGAGGTCTCAGAATGGATGCCCTAATATTTCCCACACTGCAACAGCTGCTTGGAATACTTCCCATGTTCACATGACACCAGATTAAACCCTGTATCATTCGGCATGAGCAGAATTTATCATGGGCTTTTTTTTTTATAGCTTTGGGCATCATAGTTTGATCGGAAGTCATCGTAATGTGTGTGGTGTACATTCTTTATAAAAATGCCAGTGTAAGATACTGCATCCTCCTAAATATTATTCAAAAATATAATTCTCGTATGGAACCTATGCAAAAAAAACAAAAATCAGTTTGCTATAATTTGTATTATATTCGACAAATTATTATAGGTGATAATTATTACATAGGTGAATCATAATTATTCATTCATTCATTCATTATCTTCCGCTTATCCTCTATTAGGGTCGCGGTGGGGTTCCCCATGCCCATCCAGGGGAGATCGTCTCGGGCGCTGGGCAGATAGACCCAGGACAGGGCGCCAATCCATCGCTGGGCACACACTCACTCACACATACACACTCTAAATTGGGCAATTTTTTTGAGAATTCAATTCACTTGATCCATGTTTTTGGACTGTGGGAGGAAACCGGAGAACCCGGAGGAAACCCACGCAGACACGGGGAGAACATGGAAACTCCACCCAGATGGGGATTCGAACCGGGAATCCCTAGCGCTGAGAGGCGAATGTGCTAACCACTAAGCCACCGTGCCGCCTGAATCATAATTAATTAAATAAAATAAATTTCAAATGGTAATTTATTTATTATGAATCCTTGGTCAAATATCATTTTACTTTTCCAGGCATTTCATTGGCAGAGCCGGCGGTGTCTAACCAGTAGGTTACCAGATTGGAATTACATGTACTTTGGAAGTAGAACATGGCAGATTTGTAACCTCTTACACATCTTTGACAGGAAGCCGGGAAGCTAGTTGAATGTGAAAGAAATGGGAAAAAAAATATGATTACTTTGGTTTATAACTTTTAAAACTAAAATAATTTCAAAGGATGGGCGACACGGTGGCTTAGTGGTTAGCACGTTCGCCTCTCAGCGCTAGGGATTCCAGGTTCAAATCCCTATCTGGGTGGAGTTTCCATGTTCTCCCTGTGTCCGAGTGGGTTTCCTCAGGGTTCTCCGATTTCCTCCCACAGTCCAAAAACATGGATCAAGTCAGTTGAATTCTCTACATTGCCCCAAACAGAGTGAGTTTGTGTGTGTGTGTGTCTGTGTGAGTGAGTGTGTGCCCAGCGATAGATTGGCGCCCTGTCCTGGGTGTATATGTTCACATGAATATTACCTGAATATTAATTGGACTGGCGGTCCTGCAGGACGCCCCCTAAAGGACTCACATATAGTTTTCCAGTTTTTAGTTTTTCCATTTTTTTAATATCTGTACATTAGTGTCCTACATTGTTGTTGCTGCATGGCCGCTCAAGGAGGATAAGTCCCCACTGAGTCTTGGTCCTCCCAAGGTTTCTTCCTTGAATAACAACATATTCCTTGAATAACATCATATTTTCTTGCCACTGTCGCTTCGGCCTGCTCTTTGGGGGTTTAAAGGCTTTTCATTCTGTAAAGCTGCTTTGTTGTAAAAAGCGCTATATAAAGAAATAACTTGAACTTGAACTTATATGCCCAGCACCCGAGACGTTCTCCCCTGGATGGGCATGGGAAACCCCCCCACGACCATAATAGAGGATAAAGCGGAAGATTATGGATGGATGGAATTTCAAAGGATTAATACCTGACACAATTATACATGTTAAGGAATTTAAAGTATTCATATACACTGTATAAATGCACAAACACATGACATTTGGTGTATTCTTTATTTATTCTTTTCGCTTTAATTGCTTTTTTTTTTTGTACGTGCAAATTACACCTGTTTGCTAGGATGGATAAACAGTGCTATACAGTACTTTCAGTTACTACCAGGGTACTTGCATTACAACATGTTGGTTATAGTGTTTGGTAAGATAACTGACCTGTTTACCAAGCAGTTATTTTTGGGCCCAGGAAGCATTAGTATATAGGATTTAGTGGCACCTAGTGATGAGGTTTTTCATTGCAACCACTATATGGCGACTGCATTGACCCAGTTCTCAGTTCATTGCATTATAATGTTCATCTAAATCCATAATATTCAAACTTTTCATTTAATTAACTTTTAAGTGTCACAGTGTCAGTCGACTGAGCAATAGCATAACCATTGGTAAAAGTGTACTGTAGCTGCAGTATTCCTCTGTTCAAGGTTAAAGGTCAAACAGACCAAGTATTGTTACTGATTTATTTCATAGACTTTTATATGTCTACTTGGATGACTGTGAATTTGAATTAGTGGCTGCTGATGTAATGGTCTGTCCAGAGTGCAGGATTGAGGGATTAAAGGCTTTTCTCTAGAACAACACAGATTTGCTGACTCAACCATGTCACCTACAATGTGCCTGCTCTACATTCTTTTTAAAAGCAATAATATTGCAAATAAAGTAAACAGTTGTTTCACAGAGTAAACAATACACCAACTATAGCATTTAAAACTAAAGTTTTTTTAAAGGATTTATGTTCTGTATGTGTGTGGACGGGGTGAAAGAGACTGTATTCCATCTTTTTGTGGACTACAGTCCATAATGTATATGTCCCCTTACTCTGTTGTCTATTGGTGAGGACCCCAATAGTACTATCACAGGGCAAGTATAATTTGGTTGGTATACTGTTCTCATTCCAGCAGTGTCATTCAGGTGTTTAAATGAAACTACAGCAGCACAGCTACACTAAAACTCAAATTTACGTTTGACCGGTACTGTGTGTGTGTTTATATGTGTGTGTATGAGTGTGTGTGTGAGTGATATCCATCCATTTATTATCTTCTGCTTTATCCTATATTAGGGTCGTGGTGGGGGTTTCCTATGCCCATCCAGGGGAGAACGTTTCAGGCGCCAGGCAGATACACACAGGACAGGGCGCCAATCTATCGCTGGGCACACACTCACTCACTCACACAGACACACACACACACACACACACACACACACACTCTATAAGGGGCAATTTGGAGAACTTAATTGACATGATCCATGTTTTTGGACTGTGGGAGAAAACCGGAGAACCCAGAGGAAACCCACGAGACGGGGAGAACATGGAAACTCCACCCAGAAGGGGATTCGAACCGGCAATCCCTAGCGCTGAGAGGCGAACGTGCTAACCACTAAGCCACCGTGCCACCCCTGTGTGTAATATATATGTATTAAATCTTTTAAAGCCTTAGCATCCTTAATTTGGACATATAAAATGTTACATTTTTACCATTAGTTTTTTACTGTTTATTTTGGCTACATCCTGTTCCCTGTGTTCTGTTCTCACTTTTATGGCTCAGAGACAGTGAGAGAATGATTTACGGTAAAACATCCAGCAAAAACTCTCATCTCTTTAATCCCTCCCTCAATTCTCCTGCCCAGCTCTTCTTAAAAATGCTGTGTCATCCCTCCTCAATAGGGTGTGTTTCCATGTGGACTGCCGCAGATCTGAGTTGCCAACACAGTGAATAAACAGAAATAACTGTTCTGTAATACATCTCTGTGATGGAGATGACGACTAAGTTGCTATAATGTGCTTATTAAGATTTAAACCTTTAAACATCAAAATATAACTTTGATGGTTTAAGGCCAATTTATAAAATTCAGTATTCTGTATAAAATTCTGTAGGTTTTACTGAGCATCAATATGTTGCAGATCTTGAAGCTTTTTGTGGGCTTTTATAAGTCTATAATAAATAAAACTTTACAATGCACTATGATTTAAATTTGTGAACGAGATATGATACTTTTCATATAAACTGCTCTATTTAACTGGTCATTTGTTAAATAATGAAAATGTAGACATTTTTTTATGAGCCACTTTTTCTGATTGCAGTGGGTGATGTCTCTTAGCACTTATTGAGCTAAAATTTAAAGACCTTGTACAGCTTGTCAGTTTGTCACAGGACATACACAGAAACAGACACATTTGTGCAAGTACAGTATTTACATCTACAGGGGCAATTAAGCATCTCCAATTTGTTCAGATTACATGTTTTTGGTCTATAGAAGGAAAACCATTTTCGAGAATCAAGCCTTTGTGCATTTGTGGTGTGCGAACAATGCTACTCAGTTACCCTAACCATGATGCTAAGTAAAATGAATTATTTCAGTTAGAACAAAAATCTATTAGACTTACATTTTATCAATTTTATCCATTAGTTTTAACATATAGGGTTAAAGACAATACACCATTATATTGAATAATTATCTGAGTTGTTCATGTTGCTTAAGCTGACAGAGGGTCCTTACTTGGCATTTAATTTAAAAAAAAAGGTGAGGAAACCCACTGGATGGGTCACTGCCATCACATTACAGACACTCTTAACATAATCATGCACGTATTCTCAGACAGAAGAAAAATTTTTATCACTAATCACTTGCTAGTATGTTTTTGTACAGTCACATTGACCATGATTCAACATTTCGACTGCACACAGAGTTTTGTCTAACTCAGGACCTTCTTGCTATAAAGGTGTAAAGCAGACATGCTCTACTTTGCCAGATATATTAGAATATTATGTGAAAATACTTCCTACTTTTTATAAAGTAAAGAAAATTACAATTTAATGAATTCAATGAATTTAATTTCATTGCTGGAAATGTCCTGGAGCCCCATGAGAGTGTTGGGGTAATTCCCTAATTCCCTTGACAGGTTGCCAACCCATTAAAAAGCCGAGATGTGGACTTTACATTTAGGAACAGTTTTTTAAATGACCGTTCGTATACACATAGAAAGGACCTTGTTCAGTCTGTCAGGAAAGGAACATAAAAAAAAAAAACCCATGCAGGACCTTCTTGCTGTGAGGTGAAAGTGCTCACCACAGTGACACAGTGCATCCAAATTGAGATTTTAATTCTAAACATAAATGTTTTTGTTTAAATTAAGTTAGAATTTTACCACCATTAAGGAGTTTTTGTGTACTTTTATTTTGGCTAAAGAAGTGGATGGATTATACAAATTTGGTTAGAACAATTACAGGGAAAAAATAGAATGCACAATGAGGATTCAGTGTGTCATTCTTTTTGTGTTTTTATAGTCTGCAGCTACTTCAGGTTGCCAAGTGCCCCATCAATGAACATCAATAGGGCCCCTTTTCTGCATTGTAATTAGCGAGGACATTTCGAGGTGAGAGGCAGTAAAGAAGGTTTTTAGTTTGAAGCAAGAGACAAGAAGGGAAAGGACAAGAGGGAGGGGTGTACTTTATTTCTTTTGTACATACCCTGAAAGAGAGCGAGAGAGAGAGAGAGAGAGAGATCAAAACAGAAGCAACGCAGTCAGCAAGCAGTAGGATCTGGCAGTGTAGTGGAGGCTGCGCTCACTTTGCACACTGAAATTTACAAGCAAGTCTGCAGAAACTGTCGGATATACAGGAGCATGGACTTATCCCGATCAATTCAACATGAAATCAGCTGTCTTAAAGGTACAGCATGTAGATTTTTTTGTTTCTTTATATATATATATATATTTATATATATATATATATATATATATATATATATATATATATATATATATATATATATTTCAATTAATTTATTTTAATTTCACATTGCTTATGTGAAATACGATACTTAATGTGTATAACTTTGTGAACCAACCAGAAGTTGTAAAGATATGTTCATTCAGTGCCACCAGCCTCCTTCAACAAACCTATAATTTTAAAGAATAATGTAATTTTTTATGCGCTTGGATATTTATGGTTTAGTGTTATCAGGTTAAGCGGAGGAAAGCTAGCAGGCGTTTACACAGGGTTGCGGCACACATGCGGCAGACTGATGCTGCATCGGCGCAGCACCAACAGCTAGTAATAACCTCACTTCCTCCTGTAGTGCTGTATGTAGAAATGGGTGTGGAAGCTGAAGTAAGTCCCGTTGAATGAAGTAACTCGCTTCTATTTCAGAAGCCATCAGTCCTACCTCATCACATATTAATATACCACGAGACGGAGAACATACAGACTAACAACTGAAGCTATTGACATCCCCTGATTATCTGTGAAATGGAGTTAACTAGATGATGCGTCACAATATAAGCTTTGGCTGATTTGCAGAACAGTGGTACATTTAAGTCTCCCATTTTAAATTATATTTGGTTGTTAATTTTAACATGCAAACCTGTTTACAAATTATTACTCATCATGAAGAGCTAACCTCTTATAGATGATATTTAACAGAAGATATTTCTGATAACCTATGTGAACAAATTCAGATTCCTTGGGCTGTGAAGTTGCCCAACACACCCCACACCCACCATCTCACTGCAGTCTTTCCCAAACTTTTCTTACGATGTAGGAAGCATACATTTGTCCAAAATGCATGGCAATTATTGATTCTGATTTAATTTTATACATCAGTGTCAAAGAGTCTGAAATGAAAGACCTGCATTCAACGTCTACACCATATGCCAAAGAATTTTTTGCTCGTATGTGAATGTGTGTATGTCTAATGTTTTTGAATGGTCACAAAAAAATGTTTTTGCTGTAAAATAAATAGTTGGGTCACATTTGTAAACAAGTCATGATCTAATGGCCATGCAACATTTTAAAACATTATACGCACCAACACCTTTACCAAGTAACTGATCTCTGTTCTAATTGCAACCTAAATAATTTATAAACAACATGAGGACATTTCATGCAGCTTGTGTGGTGCTTTTTGTCGCAATAGTAAAGTTGGTTGGTATTCTGTATTAATAACTTACTTGTTGTACTTTTAAAAGTGAATAATGTGACAATGTATTCCTCTCCAAAATATATGATTAATTATGTCTAGCTCAAGTATAGTCAAACATTTTATAACAGGGTTAATGGTGTAAATATCCCTCCCTATTCTTAAATTATTTATTTCAGACCCTTTCCAGGGAAATGTAATGCATGTATATAACACATTACGACATTTAAAACAGGGCTTTACTTCCAGTCTTATAGCAATGCATTTGGTAAAGACTCCTTCTTTTTATAATGATTGTTCTCTTGTGACCTCCACCCCCTTACTGGAATGCTAATAGATACCTGATGTTATGAAAGACCTTTAAAATGATTCAGCAGAAATTCTCCCAAACACACTGCTATCTAATAAAAACAGTGATTAAAAGAGCTGCTGTTGATACATGTTTTATTAATGCTTTAATGTTTTTTTCTTAATTTGCATTGTTCATAATGTGGTTTAGTAAGACTTTTCACACAGTAACTATGTAAACACAGGATTGATCACTAGTAGGAATTTATAAACTATATAGTATTTAGAACTTCAGGGTTGGAAGCAGGCAATGGATATTTCTGATAAATTTATACAATAATAGCATTTCTGTGTGAAGCTTGCATGTTCAACCCAAAGTTTCTTTCCATAGTCCTATGACATTTTAAGTCAGATAAATTGGAGATTGTAAATTATTCATCTAGATGTGAATGTTTATCTACTTAATGATCTTATTATACTTCTGACTTATTTGACTGAAATTATTTTCTAACATTTCTCTGCTAATTGCACATATTTAATTCTGTACATGCAATTACTATGTTCGTATTTATGTCAGTTGTTTTGCAAGTGCTTTAATCCAAAATGAGTAGTTTATTTATTTGGTAATGCAATATGTAATTCCTCCCCTCTTTAGACCCCCCCCCCCTTCCCGTTACATAAAGAGATTAGAACGCCTGCTAATGAAGTTTATGAGGTGTATCTTTACCTTTTGTGTGTTATGAACCTGCTAAATGTGTTTGTCATAGACTCCACTAAAAAGATCATGAAGAGTAAACAGCCACCATGGTGAGGTGGAAAAAAACAGGAAAGTGTAACTTTTTAAATGAGTGTTATGATATAAAAGAAGGCAAACTAAAGATGGAGTGTCAGGACTTTGTACTGAATGCACTGAATCTTTAGAATGTCAGCACAGAGAGATCAGCTGTGTGGTTACATGTGCTTTTATAGGCTGGCTAAACAAAAAATTTTGAATCAGATGTAGTGGCTTAAACATTCATGATGGAAAATCAGCAAGCAATGCACCGCATCTAGCAGTTGTGCAGCAGCTAAGTCAAAAAAGTGTTCATCATCTTGATGTATAGAATGAGTTTGAAGGTACATGCTATTGTATTTACCTATTTATAGATTTAGTTGCATGTCAATTGTGAAACCAAGGTTACAGACAGAAAAGTGGCTTCATGTCATAATGAACTGAGGCATGTGCTTGGATTATAAGCACACATTTAGCTTTTTTCCCTTTCACGTTCTGCACCTGTTTTACATCAGCTTAAAGCAGTTAATTGATTGCTATGCTCAGTCACCTTAGTGCTAATAATGACTTTGTCTTAGCCAGCACATACATTATTTGCTGAGTCACTTTATGTAAATTAAATAACCAGCTGTTTATCTTTTTGTGCAGTGATTTAAAAAAAATGCCATGGAGCATCTATTCGAATGCATTACTTCTAAACTAAAGCTATTTTCTGGCCAAAGGTTTCTTGACCCCTAACTAGTTCACCCTACAATTCAACCACATTAGTATTTCGTTGCAATGTTATAAAGTGACATTTTAATAACTTATTTTTAAGCTTCTTTTCTCATAATGAGATAAAGCTGCTGATAAATCAGTGTCTGATAATTAGTGTTTTTCCATCATCCTAATGAACTCTCATGTGAATATGCTAATATGCCTAGCAGACCTCAGCAGGTTAACTAGCTTATTTTTTGCAGACCTATGCACAAAACATTCAGATTGGACACAATGCAGATATGTCCATTATTACCAAAATATATTGCACCTGTAAATTGCTTATATACATGTAATGAGTTATGTTGTACAAATTCAGGTATCACCCACCTTACACAGAGTGCTGGCGACATAGGTGCTGACGTCATGTCCACACTGTAGAGGAGGGTAGAGCGACCATAAGCTGATCCGTATTAAAGTCCTAGGTGGTGCTGGAGTTTATCCCAGCGGTCATTCTGTGAAAAACAAAATATCTTTTATGTGCCAAAATTCCATGTGCTTAAAGTATGGGAAGAATCTGAGGCTCTTGGAATTAAACCATTTTGACATGAATTTATCATCAAATTATCACCACATTAAATTGACCTAGGCATCGGAACCTACCGTAAATTAATATAAGCTGTTAATGTTAAGTAATGGTAATTAATATATGTATTTAAATGTTTATAAAAGCTTTCATATATATCAAATATGAAATTTGGCAAATGCCCTAACAGACCAAAGGTTTAATTCTTCAAAGGTCAAATAATGCTGATAAATGCTGCTTTTTCTTGTCATGCCCAGTGGTTGGCCAGCTGGCAGCATTTTTATTTGTCTGAAGCTGGTGGGTCTTTTGCTTGGATTCACTGAGCCTATTTAATGAGTTTTTGGCCTTTCTGCCTCCCCATTGTTTTAAAAACAAGTTTACAAAATAATGACTCCTATTAATTCTTTAGGCTTTAAAGGAAGAAAGTGGTTTTAAAATCTCTCTAGTGGAAAAACATTTTAGTAGAATGACTGTTGAAAGAGTGCAACGAGTTGCACAGATGATGAAAGGTGCTTATGTTTCCTAATTGCTGTTTTATGTTATTAAGTTTGCATTTTCTGTATAGTTTGGATTTTTGTGTACAAGTGTTATAGAATTGTAAGGTAATCTCAAATAGGAATATCAAAATTTAGGAACACAAACACTTTGTTTTGTCCGCTACACGGCAACATGTTTCAGCACATTGTTGACATATAGGGCAAATTTATATGTTTATATGTTGTGGATCCTGAACTGGTGAATGTAAAAAAGTAAGGTAAAAAGATATTTTAATTATTATTAAATAAAAAGAGTTTGGTATGTCTAAATAATATAAATAGAAGTCTGTGTAAAGTCCTGTGTGTGGGCATTCTTTCACATTTATGTGTATTTTCATTAAGTATGAATAATGTTTTTGAATTCTTTTCTTGTATGTCTGTTATTTTTTTCTTGTTCCCCAGTGACTCTATTAACTCTAAATAAAGCTAGCCAGACTTTGTTAAAATTCTTTGGCTTTCTTAAAAAGAAAGTGGCAATTTTTTTTTCTCTGAAGTGCACTGATCTGAAGTAAATTACAAATTTCCAGACTAAAAAAACTCCAAAAACAAATTTGCCCTCATGTTAGAATGCCAGTTTCTTTTAAAATTATGTCTGGGGTTAATATTAAGCCTCCAGTCATTGTAGATGACTGATCCTATTCCTAATCAGTGGTAGGATTCTAACAAGAAAAAAAAGTTTCTCATATATGCAGTTATAACTTCTTACACCTCAAAGAATATGTTTTTTCTATTTAATGATATCTCTATTTGCAATCGATAGCCACAGTATTATATACACATACTTTCTAAAGTGTAATTATTCAATCATGTTATTTTAAATGCAGTAATAACTAAGCAAGCATCAGTGATTTAGCAGAAATGAATAAATTGACCCCATATATATATATATATATATATATATATATATATATATATATATATATATATATATATATATAGTCAAATCTGCTTTAGTCAAATTATTGCTAAAGTAATTTATTTAAAATTTATTTATAATTTAAAAAATAATATAATTTATTTAGTCATTAACAAAAAACTAAAAACAATTGTGTCAAAATATGATTGTATCAAAAACAAGTGACAAGATATCTAATAATAAATCACGTGATGTGGCAGTAGATGCATTATCCACTACCTAAAAGTCAAGAAGTGAAATCTGATCCAAAGCTGACTGAGAAAATCTGACAATGGATTGTTAACAGAAGCATAGACCTTCTCCATATTTGTACATTTAGAACAATAAATACACACACAAATAAGTGAATACAGAGTCAAAAGCATTGTCTTGGAAACAAATAAAATTAAATGCTAAGTAAATTAAATATTCAGTAAGTAAATATTCAAGGGTCTTAAATAAGTGCACATATCAGATTTTTACACAAAGTTTATAATGTTATATGTTGAATTTTCCGATACTTAAATGAAACAATATAGGGAGTAGTTTTCTCAAAAGTTTTTATGTATAAGCAGACAAACTGGATATAATGTCCCAAATAGTCCTCAATAAAATTCCCAGCAGATGGTGCTGCATCAAAAGCATCAGTACACTGGCAAATAAAAGAGAAGTCTTTAAGGGACACAGTTGTTCCATAAACACCCTTCTCTCACCACACCTTCTGTGATTTCCCTGTGTTCGTTTTCTTTTCTTTTTCTTTTTTTTCTGCTTTGAAGGCAACACATTTGTTCCTATCTGATGTCTATAACAGCTCTTCCTGTAAAAGCTGGCATCCGTTTATTTTCATTCCAATCCCTCCACCCTGTGAAAGTACCTTGTGGGAAAAATTAGCTTTATTTGCAGTTTATATATTATGAATATAAAGGTTTAAAGGATGACACAGTATGAGCCTTAAATAACTAAATAATGTTTTGTTATTTATTTTTTCCTCAGGTAAGCCATTTTTTGTCCTGCTCCTGGGTGTGGGATGGTAAACTAATTTCTGGTGTGAAGTAAGTATGGTTTGTGACATTTGATCTCTGCTAGTCATCAATATTTTTTGAGTTCTTCTTTTATGGTATGTAAAGACACCCTCAAACCACTGGGATGTAATACACATTTTGGGTTGGAAGGTTCAAAGTGCTCTTTAAGAGCGAGACTTATTGGCTGGTCAGGGATACATAGTCAGTTTATACTTTCAGTTGAAACAATTAAACACTCTCAGCGGAGTTCAATCTTTTTATTTTTGTGCAGATGTTAACAATGGCCTCTCTAGAGGAATCTTTTCTATGATTTTATTTATTTATTTTTTTTCCCCGACAACCCTATCCCAGATATTGCGGGATATTCGTCATACATTTTGATCATTGTCTCGTTTAATCTGGCATAGTATCAAGTTGGCAGCTTATTATTGCACATTTCTTTAAATCACAAAAGTTGTGCGTTTGCAATCGAAGGAAATCCTTAATAAAACTTTAACAATTAACTAAGACTCAAGAACACAAATTTATGAGGAGGATTAAAAAACATTGTGTAAAGACCTCTATTCCACTCCCTGGATTTAATGTATTACATATAAAAGTTTTATTTGAACTTCCTCCCTGATGGATTCAGAAATCAATGAATCTGCTACAAAGGACACACGAGTATTCTGGACAAAAACAATTTAAATCGGTCATTAACTTTCTTATAATTAATACTATTTCACCTGATGTCAGCATTAATCCTATAACTAATTACAATTTAATGACAAATTTTTTTAAGTAGTTTAATATGTGCGTGCATTTTGTTTTGGAACCCATTGCTTCCATTCATGACACACTAAATAACATATAATAACTAGATTATAAAATAACTTATTTTAGTCAAGTTTTCTTTTGCAGCATTGAATGAAAATCACCCTATAGATTCTGTTCTAATTGACATGTTTCTGATTTATTTTATTAATAAATGTGAAACATACTGACATACAGTTATGATGATGTATGACATTTATTTAGTTTTTATAGTCCATGTTTTTGGACTGTGGGAGGAAACCGGAGAACCCGGAGGAAACCCACGCAGACACGGGGAGAACATGGAAACTCCACCCAGATGGGGATTCAAACCGGGAATCCCCAGTGCTGAGAGGCGAACATGCTAACCACTAAGCCACCGTGCTGCCCCACAAATTATTATTATTATCATTATTATTATTATTATTATTATTATTATTATTAATTCAAAATTTTATATTTGAGTTTAAAGGGGCTTCTTTTGAGGACTATTTGTTCAAAGTTATTTCAGCTTCTTGCAGTGTCTCTTAAAATGATCAAAGAGCCTAAAACATTTGTTTTTAATTTTGCTTGACTTTTCCTTCAACAGACCGTTAACTCCTATCAGTTAAAATATACAGCATTCAGCCGCTGTCAAGGTAATATAATAGGTATGAGACTTTACAGGACAAGGTTGAAAACAGGTTGCTTTCATCTGACCAGAACCTGGCATTACTGAGGAGAAATCAATTTTTCAGCATCAGCCTCTCGTAAATCCAGACCAGAACTCACTCCAGGATAACTTCATACCTTGGAACTTCTTTTTTTTTTTTACCCACCCTTGAAAGGTGTATCTTAGTGTTTGTAATAGATCTTAAAGCTTTTAAAATATAATTTAAAGGAAAACTAGTATAACTAGCATATACTAAAAAGTCAGAAAAAAGTCATCATTTAAAACAATCTTATATTCTAAAGCATCAAATTCCTCTAGTCTAAGAAGTGGGTGGTGAAGCAAAAGCCATTTAAACTAAATATTTTGTGCAGACTGATTAATGCATTTACTTACAGTAAATTTTGATATTTGACAAAGAGACTCTTTATATGTGATTTATGAATAGATTGTTGTGTCTGCTTGTTGAGAAATTTGTGTGGCACTTGAAATGTAGCTTTGTGAGTGTTTCTTGATGAATGACATTTAATGATTTATTTTCCATTTATGGCTGATGTTTAAATTTATTTATGAGGCTTCACTTGATCAGAATTCATACTTTAGTAAACTTGAGAATAAATACACAATATGGTTTTGAATTTTTTTAAAAATATTTTGTCGCTTTAACAGCTCGCACACTTTAAGAAATGTGTTCAAATAGAATTTAGTATCTAAATTTAGTGTCTTTTTTTTTGCAATAGAATAGATATTTTATTCCTGCCTCCAAGAAAAAGACTTTTTGACCATCAGTAGCTGAGTTACTCCGTGTGTGTTTCAGTACATCAGCCATGCATGGTTATACTGGCTAAAGCAAAAACATTTAGTTCATTACAAATTAAATGTACTTCTGAATTTTTTATAACTTTTTATTCAATTTGCATCAGTACTGTATTCTAATGAACTATGCCATCATTTTATTTTTGGCTTTCTTAATCACTTTTAATATAATTGGACTACAGTATTCCCATTCAGCAGTTTAATCACCTTTCACACTCAGGAAGTGGAATGAATTAAATCTGCTCAGAACTTCGCTGCATCAGTGATCACTTTAATTAGATATCAGATCATGGTGTCTTTAAGATCTTCTAATTGTGTAACCCTGCTGGACCTGAGATCAGTATACAGTTAATATAAATTAAATTTCTTATTGCTTTTTGTCTTGTAGTAAATTTATTTTATCTGGATTAGTAAGTAAAGGAGTACAGCAGAAGGAAAAGAAAAGACTAAAAGTAACATTGCACTATTTTATTTTACTAGACAACCTTTACATTTATTACTTATTCTAGCAGGCTTATACAAGTCCTTTTCATTTCCATATAGAGTTGTGTTCATTTTTGGCCTTGTACTTGTTACTGATTGGAATTTTTCTGCACATTTCATCAACCTTCAGAATGTCTTGGCATTTTGGAGGCCAGTTTATGAGTAAAAATGATTCCTTATGTTTTATAAAATGCTCATAATTAGAGTCTGATGAATGCTTTGTTGTTTTAAAATATACTCGTGCCGTCAGTGAAAAGAACTCCATTGATGGGATAAACCTGATCATTCAACACATTCATAAACTTAGCTGACTTCTTGCCATACAACAGTAGCAGCCCAGATCATAACACTCAGAGGTATAAAAGGATTTTTTTTTTTCATTTTTTGTCCATCTAGTGTATGTACTGTGTAACAGATAATAGTGGCCTTGTTAAAGTAAGAGAGGCACTCTCTGTGAAAGCAAGACTCTTGAGTGGAACTAATGTCTGAATCATTTTTCCACCACTCCTTCTTTTCGAATGTCTGAAGAACAATAAATAAATTGTACTCTACAGAGAGAACAGAAGAATGTCTGAATAAGGCTTTGACTTGATATGGGTTTTATAAGCTTTGTTTCTGTAAATTGAAACAAAAGTTCTCTTAGAATTTTCTGACAGAATAACAACTGCATGATAATTAGGCAGTCATGTATCCACTTGATGGACATTGATGGCACCAAAAGTGGCGCCATAATATGGACAAGACATGAAAAATTTTAAAATAGGAAGTAAAAACCAGTCCTTGTTTTGGTCCTTGAGTATTACAATTGACTGAACCTGCAATGTTTATTCACAAAAAAGTGTTAACTCTGTAATTTTCCTAAATATACTATAAGCTTTAATTGTCATGCTCATC
This sequence comes from Corydoras maculifer, assembly GCA_019802435.1. Lineage (NCBI taxonomy): Eukaryota > Metazoa > Chordata > Actinopteri > Siluriformes > Callichthyidae > Corydoras > Corydoras maculifer. Next base: position 726,472 of record JAFMOD010000750.1, read on the forward strand.
AATAGTCACTTTTAGGATTAACGGCCAGCAGGTCAGCTAAACAAATATAAGTAAATTTTTAGAATATTGTAAAATATCAAAAAATCAAAATGAAAAATATTGTATAAATGCTTTTATAATGACTTTTTAAAATGAATTTTATTAAGTTGAATTAAGTGAAAATTTAGGTGTTGAATGAATAGGCAGGTTTAAAGTGTATTGTAAAATATTTTGACTTTCATTGCACCATGTAAGTGAAAGTAAAAAAAAAACATTTACATGTATTTAAAGCACTCTAATCACTGCATTTATGCAAGGGTGTGACAATAATGGTCTAAAATTGTAACAGCCCTGGTAACATTTTTTCTTAAAAATTTGAGAACTAAATAACTTTTGTTTATCCAAATCAGACTGGGAGTTAAGAGATGGTTTGCAGATGTGACCTCATAGTGCCCATAGTTTGATTGTTTTATTGAGTTTTGGTTATGAGTAATTTCCTGTTCTAAAAATGAGTGATAGTTTCCAAGTAGCAGCTCCGCACATTGTCACAGCAAATAAGCAGTGAGTGAGCTGTTTTGCAGATATATTTATGTTTAAATATCACCCACAAACTTCTTAGGAATATTGTGGTGTGTCTGAACTTGCGTATGTAGGATTTTTTTTTTAAACAATGTTAAGAGTGTAATTCTGCACAAGCAGCATTTATTGATGGAGATGTAAAGCTTTGTTTATAACCTTTCAATGAAACTTGTTAGTGAGAATGATATGCATGTTGGAACAGGACACCATTAACGTTGTCCTAAATGGCATGCTTAACTACAGGCACTAATTTTGATCTAGTAAGTACCACTTAATTATTGACTCCTTATGTTATTCATTAAAAAACACACCACCATCTAATGTTATTTTTGTTGTTGTAATTCCAGTATGCTATGTAAAAAAAAAAAAAAAAAAAAAAAAAAAAAGATAAAAAAAAAAACACACCCGGTGGATTTATTTTGTCTCAAACTGGTGGATTGCCTGTTAGTGAAAGCCTGTTGACTTCAATGGGGTCATGTCAACATTGTGCTCACGGGGTATTAGTGGAATGGTATGTGAAATGAAAGTTCTGTCAAACCTGCCTGCCCCACACAACTGTCAGTGATCTTTCAAGAACATTTTAAAGTCATATACAGGCCCCAAGAGGCACATTTGAATGATGCTATCCATCTTACTTTTGCACCTCTCTTGTGTGGTTGGTTATTGGCTCCATAATTCTTTCCATCTTGGCTTGCACACTCATGTTTACAGAATACTGCACAGAGAAACAAAGGTGTTATTGTCCCTGTTCTTTCATAAAAAGCTGGAAAATGTGTGCTGTTCAAATTATCTTTAATGCATATTTGTGTCTCTATTTTTGTATGCAGTGACATGCTCCAAAAAGTCCTGCTAGTTCTGAGATGTCCAATTTTATATATATTTATATATATATAAATTTCTTTTTTTTTTTTTTTTTACAAACGCACAATTTAATTTCTTACTGTTTTTTTTTTAGACAAATTAATAATCTATACTAAAATATACTTATTGAACCAGTACTTGGAAATTTTATGATCTAACACATATGGAAATTTTGTTAAATGACTTTTCCTCTGTAAAGATACAAATAATGTGCAAAAAGTGAAGAATTAACAGGTCTTAAATTGCAGGACATCCAGAAAGTAGAGTATACAGGGTCACTAACTATATTGCTAACATCAAGCATAAGTACATACTTAAATTAATAGTGCTGGAAAGTTATGCAAGTTAAGTTATGTATTCAGTTTGGCACAGTCCCTGAATAAATTGAATAGCCCATGTTTTTAAATGCTGTGTATTAAAAGCTAATATATGTGGGGTAGTTTTTTATTATTTTATTTCTAAGCGTCATATGTTTTTCATTTGAGCCAAAACAAATCAAGCATTTGGGTTTTATCTACCATACACATTCCTAAATTGTTTCGGTGGTGGTTATTTTTCAGAAGGTTCTTTGTCATTTTAATATCAATTGATAGAAGCTTTCTAAGCTTTCTAAGTTTCCTATTAAGTGTATGATGGTATAAATACCTGTCTCTTAAACTGTCAAAGGATGTCAGAGAGTAATTACATATAAAGCTGTACTTTATAAACAACTTCCCTCTGGCTTTCTTTAACAGTGTGTTTTTGTGTGGTTTGAAGATAAAATTACAGAAGGCTTTGATCACCACCTCCTGACTTCTACAACTTTACATAAAGTCCTCTCTTTGTTCATTATACACTGGAATTGCTAATACTTTAATGGATGCGATTTCGATGCTTAAATTTGTGTTCATTTTCTTAAGAAGATTTGGTCTCATTAAATTAATTTGATTGTCAGGCAGATGGTCTTGTCAGGCAGATGGTCTTACCAGCCATGATTTTCTTTGTACTTGTTTGATTTGATTTTTTGTCACATGCTCCTTTTGAGGTCTTTTAAAAGATAATGATTGGACCTAATAATGCCTTACCAGCAGATTCTAATACTGTATAATAATTACTGACAAAAACAAAGAATACCCAGATCAGACTAAATCCTTTTTAGTCAGATAAAAGGATCAGGATTATATATGTTATTGCTTTATTTTGTGTGAATGTTATTTAATATGCTGACATTTATTGTTTGATGTTACTTTAAATCATGCAACCTATAGATTAGTCATGACATAATTCGTAATAAATGAATAATGTAATACTAATTATAATGAATTTAGGCCTCATTTTGAAAATCATTCTTCAAATATTTTTCTACTATTAATCACACTGGCCAAAGCATTCACTATGTGTTCTTTTTATTATCTATATTCATAAAAATTCTAAATGAACACCATGAAGTGTTGAATCATTAATTGGATTTTTTGTTTTTCGATTTCCTGTGTGCTGTAATGCCTCTGTGAACTCTACTGAATGTATCTAAGGTAGATACTAAGGGAGATAATATTTATACTTGATTTTAAGAAATATATTTGCCATTATTAGTGGTAAGTAGTACGTGTATGTCATTTTTACATACGAGTAGTGTACATCAGTTCTAGCAGCTTGGCCTTTTGCCGGATGTTTATCAAATGATGCAGCTTTTAAAGTTTTATTTCACAGGGAATCTATTGCTAACAGTTCTGCATGCCAGCTGTTTTTTAAAAATAACATCCTGATTATCCTGTAAAGAATTATTATTTCAGATAGCAACTAGGTCTTCTATTTATGCAGGGAGCCAGATGTAATAATAAGCTCTTTGATTTGATGAAACTGTAGAATTTGAGACAAACTTTGGTATAGCTGAAAGGAAGGGAGAGAATAACTGCATTAAAACATGATGCTGCTGAGTGAAGACTCGTGGTAATAACCAACGATGTATTGTTTGTCAGATCCATTTTTTCTTTAATAATTGTATTTGTCTTGCTGTGACGCATCAGTCAATCCTGTCCCCCCTTCTTTGGCTCATCTTTTATATATTTTTTCTATTTAGAAAAGAAAGACCGGAGCACTTTCTTACTGAGTCATTTCTTAATAGACCAGTCTCCAAAATAAGCTTTCTTTTTATGTCTTCTATTGAATTGTAACTTGCCAAAAAGTAATTGCAGGAAATAAACACAATGGCAAGAATAGGACTGTGCTTCCATTTTCCATCAACGAGCATTATGAAAGCTGGATTATGTGTATTATGTACGTATTAAATACAATTTTTACAAGGGTGCTTTCATTTTTGCCCAAACTTACAAAGCAATAACATTAAATAAGGTTTGTAAAATCCTTAGTCAGGCTTTGGTTTTATCCAACTAAACATGTTCTAAAAAGCGTATGACAAACCGACAGTAAAAGTTTGACTTTTGGCTACATTTACTGTCCAAAAACACACTAGGTTGAGTGGACAGAACAAAACTAAACTAAAGAAATTAAGCAACTAGACAAAGCTCCTGGTAGCAAAGGGTATTAAAAGGATCAAAAAGACACAATGAGTGTTAAATAAATAAATATATTTTATTCCACAAACAGTTAACTAGTTACTAGTTTGATGTTTTCTGTATTTTGGGAATGATGTAAATTTGATTATCGTTAGCTGTGTTCTTTAATCAAGATGCCATTATTGTTTCTGAGAGAAGACCATAGGCAACTGCTTAGTCTTTGCACTTTTCTATTTTGTAGACATGTTATGCATAGCATCTTGCAGTGTTAAATGCATTGCACAAATTATATTTGTAAGAGTTAATTGCAACTCACCTCAAAAGTGCCAGGTTGCTCTTTTAGGGTTTATCAATATTGTAATCCACAGATCCCTGTAATTCTTTATTTAAAGAGTGTTTAGATAATGTAGATGAAAATATTTACCCAAGTATCAAGTATTTTATTTGTCAATTACACAATATAAAGTACAGTACAGTATATGTGGAACGAGACAGCGTTCCCCAGGAACAAGGTGCTACACATAACAGCTACTACACAACCAACATTAAGTGCACGTGTACTTACATAAATAAACATAAATACATAAATGAATTGTTCTCACTGAGATTTAAACCTGTGAAAGCTATTCTTATTCATACTGACAGATTTTTAAAGGTCAGTCATGTGTCTAACATTCTAATGATATTTTAAATACTGTATGTTCCTACATGCTTATCTATTAAAATAGGTAAGTACAAAGTTCCTAATAGCTAAGTAGAAATTAAAACCTTAAATAATATCTGTTCAAACAAAGCTAATCTAACAGAGTAATCACATTTCATCCAGGGTTGAGCTTTCTGTTTTCTGCCCATTACCTTCTGGACACATTGAATTTCCTTATTAACTTTCTAGTCCATTTGGTTTAGCGTTGGCATATACAAATGTTTATAAAAGGAAGTGTGCAGCTGCTGTCATATATCTTTCATCGACACTTTTATTTACACATCCACATGAATACACACACAAATGCATTATATCTGTGCACTAGTGAAATTAATGGAAACATATTGACTTGTTAGTTTGCCTATATGCTTTATGATTTATTTGAAGTGACGGCAGATGACCAACTTATGTGGTCACCATATTTTGCAAATCAGCTATCCCAAATAGCTGACACTTTTATTTTTTAATAGAGATTTGAGAAGTTTCAGTTTAAGTTTATGAACATGAAGAATATCACACCTTGTCTTAATGGTCCTTTGTTTGTCCTTTGTTGAGTGGGACACCTACCCTAACTCAGCAGTGATAGGGGAAAAACATCCTAGACATCTCCTGGACATCTGTCCATTGTAGGAAAGACATATAGAGATCCCTTGATATAATGTAGTATTTTCAGTTTGCTTACCCCTTGCTTACCCCTGTTATTGTGTACTGTGTAGGGCTCTCAGAGTAAATCTTCACAAATATTAAAACAACATTTAAACCATACAAAACAGACTTTTGTCAAAGAAAACAACAACATTTTATATCATATTAAACCCAGGAATTATTTTATCCAAATTATAAAATCTTTTGAATACTGATGATTTTTAAGTTTCTCATAGGTGAATTGTGAAGAATGCTAATGGGCTCTCATGTGAGCTTCTATAGAAATAAACAGGATGATGTTCACAAGCTTTACATTTACATCTAATAATTAAGCAGATGCTTTTATCCAAAGCAACTTATAAAAGAGAGAACACACACAAGCCAGTAGTTAAGCAGGAACTAGTTACACTGTAGTATTAACAAAGTTATTCAATCTGGTTTTAAGTCTAAATACACCCTAATTTTATTCATTTATTATCTCCCGCTTTATCCTCTATTAGGGTCGCGGTGGGGTTCCCATGCCCATCCAGGGGGGAACGTCTCAGGCGCTGGGCAGATAGACCCAGGGCTGGGCACACACTCACTCACACAGACACAGTCTATATGGGGCAATTTGGAGAATTCAATTGACTTTATCCATGTTTTTGGACTGTGGGAGTAAACCGGAAAACCCGGAGGAAACCCACGTGGACACGGGGAGAACATGGAAACTCCACCCAGATGGGGATTCGAACCGGGAACCCCTAGTGCTGAGAGGCGAACGTGCTAACCACTAAGCCACCGTGCCGCCCACACCCTAATTTATTTATATTAAGTGCTTCTGGCAGAGATGAGTTTTGAGTTGTTTCTTAAAAATGCTAATAATATTGAGAATAATAGTGAGAGTTAGCACCACAGTGAGATTGACTGTGAGCTTTACATCATAATGCTGAAAAAATATATGGCTGGCTATACACACCTCAGAAGAAGCATGTAGCAGAAAAGAACCACATTCTTTTGGCTGTTGTGATGAGAAAAATGTCTCATGGCTGGAAATTAAACACATCTAATATGAAGAGACATGTGGGTTAGTTAAAAAATGCCCATTTCCGATGTTGCTAACATATAATTGTCTAAAACATTTTTAATAGTTGTGCATTATTAATAAATATTTGTGATTCACATACATTTAAATAAGTTCTTAAACAAAAATACTGCAGTGCGATCACAGCTTTTTTAAAACAAATCACTTTAATATATTAAGCTTTGATACTGCAGTAAGAAGTAAGTAAGAAGAAAGCAAATGTAAACCTCAAACATTGCAAGTGCTGGAAATTCGAGTCATTTATGATAAGTTTACTTGACAAGTTTTCTTTTCACAGGGAAACTTCTCCCATATTAAAATGATGCACAGCTACTTTACTTTTCATTGCCATCTGCTGGTCATAGGTTTCCCTGAACAAATATGAACATCTGTTTGCAGTTTGTTATGAAGAAGGAACAAAAAAGGAACGTTTGGACAACCCAGACTCTGAATCAATGTGTGGCCATAATGAGTCAGTGATGTGGGGACAAGGAGCTGCGGTTAATGTGGGGCGTTTTTAAAAAAGCCACATGGCGCTCCATGAGTTTCCATTTCCAGGGCTGATAAATGACAAAGCAGAAGCGGGAGATCTGAGTCCAATTACCTTCCATTGAGATTTTTCCTCTTTCTTCTTTCTCTCCTTTTTCCTTCCAGCTCTCTGTCTCCAAAAGGGCAGAAATCGACTCACTCCACTAGTTCCGTTGCCACCCGTGATTCTGCCAATAATGACTATTTCCAACTTAAGCAGTAACTGCAGGAAATCATGACTAGCAGTCTGAAAAACGAAAGACACGAAAGGGCATTCTGTTCTTAGTGTGTTTCAGATTTTTAGCTTTGCAGATTAGACTAGCTGTGATGGAGTTTGATGATGGTAGATTCTTCATGGAGGATTTGATCCAACAGGGCCAAGGTAGGCTTTGTTTGTAATCTATGTTCAAGATTGTAAGGGGTTTGTCACACATGCAAATAGAAGTAGAGAGAGAGAAAAAAAGGTCCAATGCTGAAATACTGGTCTTATAGTGAAGCATGGCTCTTGAGACTACTGTTTATCTGGTCTTATTTAATACAATTAAATAAGTTGAGAGTTATTCCATTCATATTTTCTCTTTTGCATTACATTTTCTGCATCTAAATATATTGCACAATCTGTGTAGTGTACACCACTCACTTTTATTACTGTTCTTTTTAAAATCTCCATTAAAATTTTGCATTTTTAACATTTTACTTACAGTTGAATCTATATATTTGTATAACTTTTTTTTTAGTACTCACAGCAGTTTTTAAATACACTTAAAATTATTGTGATGCAAATTACAATGTATAGATCACATTTACATCTTTTACTTTTTTTGTTTATTATTATTTTTTTTTTTTAAGTTTGCGGATTGTATTTTGTTGTTCCATGTACAGTTCAGTTTATTTGCTGTTCCATGTTCTAAGCTAGAATGTTGGTTTGTAGATGGATTAAACCAAAACAGTGTGTTTATTTATATATATATATTTTATTTATATTTTGTAAAATGAGGTGTGTTCTTTTTGGAGGAAGAAAAATCTCATCTTGTATATGAAGCAAAGTGGTGGTAGCATCATGGTTTGTGTCAGGTTTGCTAAATTTGGTGTGGATTGCCATTATTTGTGGACGATGAATTCTAAATTATTCCAGCAAATTTGAAAACAAAATGCCAGGACATGTTATATTTACACACACCTGTCTGCCTCTGGATTGGTGTAATGAAAACCTTGAATATTGTTTGGTACCATTATCCATGTGGATAAGCATTAACACTTGTTCTGAGTGTTATACAGTAACTACAACATTTAGTGGTGGGTTATATATGGGCATTTGGGATTTAATCCAAAAGTATTAGGTGATGGACCAGGATTCCTAGCTGAACCCCTTGGATGGAGAATTTTTACCCAAGGGCTTGTGGATTGCACCACCTACTTTTCATCTTTACTGGGAGCTGCCTTCATAATAAGATCTTAGTTACTTTCGTTTTACATGTTCATCCTAAAACTTCTTTTAAAAAGTTTTATTTTTAAAAACACATTTTTTAAAACGTTTTATTATGGTACAGCCGAGACCCTCTGTCACAACTATCAATTGAAAATAGCTTACACAAAGGAAGATTATGTAGGGCAAAAGCTGCATCCTCTGTTTCCCTCCCAAATTACTTCCCGCATTTTCCCTTTACTTAGCGTACTATACGCCCCTTTGGTTTCGATCATAATGTCTTGGGGTCAGATTGTCAGTGGGTGTCTGTGTTTCGGCGGAAAGGGAGTGTAAGTACCACTATGGACCTCTGTTGCTGCTGTTGGCATCCATGTCTATATGGTAGGTTGAATATTATGACTTTAAAGACCATTTGCTTAACAGAGAAAAAATTTGGGTGACTTTATAAAGCTAAACATTTAAAGACTATACATTATGGTAGTATTTTTTTCATTGTAATCATCAAAACAGTGTGTACTTCAAAGGTGACACTTTTTATTTGTTTTGTAATGTTTGTCTTCTCATCTTGAGAGCTGGTCCAACAATATATAAACTATAGATGGACCCACAACACCTAAATCACATTTCTGGCATTTTGCTTTTAAATGCACACAATAGGACTTGTTTAAGAATGTTATGTATATGAATATGTTTGAATTTTAAGGACTTAAACAGCTAAGTTAAACCAGTTGTCTGCTGTCATGGAAACATAAACAGGTCAGTCAAAAAAAACTACAACATTTCAATTTGTAATTGAGTAATGAAGTTAAAAATCTACTTAGGTTAGGTCCATTATACATATTACATAGAAAAACAATGGATATATAGTAGGTACATGCAGACAAATCTTTTAAAAAGCATGTTATTTTGTATTCTGAATATCAAACTAAATTATTTATACATGGAAAAGCTGCTCCCACTCATTAAGTGAAGTCTGTTATTAGCTACAATGCAGTATTGGATTAAATGGCCGATCCTGCATACATTATTGGCTGCTAAACTGTTGACACTGGTTTTGATCTAAGGAATATTGTTATGCAAGAGAGTTTTTTGTGAGTATATAGTATCCAAGCAATCTCAGCCACTTCATGTCTGCCATATTACAAATGTTGTTTGATGTAAGAGGTCAAACTACTAGTTAAAAAGGTTATGCTATTCAATAAAATCGTACACTATCAAGATTAACCACATTACTACTGGAAAACAATGGAAAAGCAGATTTGCTCTTCTTTTAGGAAGGGCCCTGGTCATTACTGCAACATAGCCAATCATGTGCATCTGTGGGCTACAAAAACAGGGCAGGATGGCTTTCCACTTGGTGTGATGCATCATATCCAATTATTGAATAAGAGACAGTGAATCAAGAATGTAAAGCAGATCATTTTTTTTTATTTCCTGGTAAAATTGGACATCAGTCTTATGCTATGTATTTAAATACAGGTCACTTAATAGGATTCGGTAGGTTAAAATAGGTCTAACATACCCAATGTGAGATTTATATTGGCATAAAGATGAAGCTGCCAGGCAGGAGAACGAACAGAAGGTCAAAGAGGAGATTTATGGATGAGGTGAGGGAAAACATGCATGTGGTACAAGGAGGATGATCAGGACAAGGTGAGACGATAAAAAATGATCCACTGTGGTGACTTCCGATAGGAACAGCTGAAAGATGTTATATATTCTGTGTATACATTTAGCTTATAAGCAGCATATTCTGATCTGGATTTTGGGGCTGCTGTAGCATAAGCCAAAAACAAATGTAGAGAAACATCCACTACTGGAGGCCTTTGGACTGTGGAATTTAACCATGACATTGTAAAGGAAAACCATGCAGAAAATGTGCCTTATCCCATGTTTTAATTTGAACCATGTTTTCAGTTGAAAGTGTTAAATCGATGTATCGCCGTTACATACAAACATTGTTGTTCTTATTGTGATTTATTGTTTTCCCTGCATTGTTTTTGTGTTGAGCATCATAATGGTGCAGTAATTTGTGCTCTCGTGCAGGTCCTGTGTAAAGTTAGCTTGTTTTCTTGTTCGCATAGATTTTCTCCAAGGGCTAGGGATTCCCAGTTCGAATCCCAATCTGGGTGGAGTTTCCATGTTTTCCCCGTGTCCGCGTGGGTTTTCGCCGGGTTCTCCAGTTTTCTCTCACAGTCCAAAAACATAGATCAAGGTCAAATGAATTCTCCAATTCTGAAGTCTCTGTCAACACTTTTTTTGTATGTGTACATACTTTATCATTAACCAAATCTTGTTCTTAATTTCTTTGCATCTTTGAAACTCATTGGCTTTAACAGTCCATCTTTTTGTAATTTATTACAAATAGAAAGATTAAGCTATACTAAACTGGACCAATCAGAAAGTATGATATAAGATCATGAGAATACATTATTAGTTTTTTTTTTATAGATTTAGATATGGCTTAAGGAGGTTTGAGGGAGTCAGTTTACATCCTGCCAACAAGATTAAAAGGCACATCTTAGATGTTGTTGGAGTTTAAAGTTTCTGTCCCTGAGAATCATGTTTTGTTTAGTTCTTTCTCGTGAGTTTCTCTTTCTAGTCTTATGATCTTGTAATCTGAGGAGCTTGTTACATCCCAAATTAAGATCACACTACGTTCCATTGCGTGTTTTTATGTGATGACATGTGACAGTGTCTGTAGTTGGCTGCATACCTTCATACCTGGCCTGGAGTGCTTTCTTTTTAAAGCCTCCTGTAGTCTCTTTCATGCCAAACATAAATCCACTGTAATGTCTCATCTATTTGTGGTGGCGTTATTCAGCGCAATGTGACACTGTCGTCGTTACTTTTACTCCCCAAGGCTAGATGGGTGGCAGGGTGACTGGCGTTGGTATTGGGTTTCATCCTGCTGTCCGTTGTGTAGTATTGTGTTTCATTCTGGTTAGTGAAACACAATGAATAATGGGGAAAATCTAATGGGAATGTCTGCAGTATGTTGTTAGCTTGATGGTTTAACGTTTTATTGTCTTTTATGGTCTTTTCTATTGCGACGCATGTTCTTTGTTTGGGTGTGTGTGGTGTTCCAAGTTAGTCATAATGCACCTTTCAAATTACTAAGTAAACAGAATTTGATCTGATGTATTGATCTAAAGTAGAACTGAACTGTCCCCAGCTTTAACTATTTTTGAGTCTAAGCGGCTACGAGAAAGGGTTATATAATGACTGCAAAAGTCTGTGAAGCATTTAAGTGGAGTACCCAGTGGTTTAGGCTTCTGGGAAGGCAGCAGTTTGGGCATATGGAAAAAATCAACAGAAGAGAAAAAAAGTCAACAGGAGTTATATAATGAGAGAGTATTACAAAAAGCAGGGAAATAGAAGAAACTGGGCACAGAGGTAGGATTTAGGATGTTGGGTCGATGCAAGAATAAACGTTGACAGCTATAAGAATTAGTCACTGTGCCGGATACGCAAACAAAAAAGGCAAATATGGCAAAGTTAAATTCATTTAAACACATGGTACCTTTAGCCCCTTCAGCCTTGTCAAAGTCAAGCTAACCTTTTTGTGTTTATATTAGCCTGCAGACATGTGATGAGAGAATGACTGAAAGAAAAAAACCTGTCACGTAAGACTGAAAGTGTAAGGTTCTCAGTCTTCAGCAGATTGTTGTGCAACAGTTTTAGAAAAGAGCAGAAAAAAGCTGAAGCCGGTAAAAGAAGAATGAAATGTTGGAGTACGAGGTAAACTTTTGGACAAGCCAGCGTGATCAGCCAGGAAAGGAAAGAAGAGCGCAAAGTAGGGAGGGAGAGAGGGAGGGGAGAAAACATAGCCGCTGTAGCTAGACGAGTCAGAAAGAAAAAGGAGGGGGTAACACAGACGCTCTCTGCTCGCATATTCAGCAGAGTTGGCCTGTCGGTGGTGTTTAAAGTCTGCCGAGGTCACCACACCCCTCCTGGCCCACCCTCTCCCCAACAACCTCCCTCACCTTTCACCTTGTGCCTTGTTCTGCTGTGTAGAACGCTTATCGGGACACATTCAGTCCCAAGCCCAATGCCGGTAAGCCCCCATGGAAACGCTTTCCCAACCCTTGTGGTTTTGGGGCATATTGTTACCTTGATAATCGTATGGAACTGGAGGCAGCGAAGAAAACAAATAGAAGAAGGTAAGACAGCTATGGAAATTCTATCATAAAATTATTTCAGTTATTATTTTAGAACACCTTTTTTTCCTTTTAAATTAAAAAAAAAATTGCCAGGAGTTTGTCTTCGGACGGTGCCAGTCTGTTCTTCTGAATTTAGCTGTGTGTATCTCCCGTATGTATTGCGCAGTTCTACACTTCATCTGCGACAACCCCTCTCTCTTTCTTTTACTCTCTCACTCTTGCTTGCTCACCCTTTTTCCTGCCTCTTCAAATTGTTCCAGTTAACCCTTTAAATGCTGGGTGGGACCCGATGACGTGCTGGAAGGCGTAACTATGTATATGTAGGCAGCTTATCTCACAGTGCAGTAGTAGTAAATTTTGTAATTATTGTAACTGCCTCTAAATCATTTTAAATGTTGTCTTGTGCTGTTGTACTTGTTCTTGTGTGCTGTGGACAAGCTAGTTGGAATTTAGAGAATGTTAAAAGTTCTGGGTGAGCAGAGGAGACACCTGTTGTCTGCCTTCATAACCCTTTGCATGGTTACTGTGACATTTTAATTGGTTAAGCCAAAGGTTTGAATCATCACTGTCACATTGTCCTTGTCAATGGTTGTTTTCCCTCTCCAACGTGTAGTGACACACCCTAAACACTAACCACAGGTGTTAGATAAAGGACGTAGGCAGGTATACAGTGCTCATTCTTTTGTTTGTTGATGTAGGATAAGAAAACTAAGGTATTTAGAAGGAGGAATGTAATGTAAAATGACATCTGGTTGATCCTTTAACTAGTTTGTCTTCTTTATGTAAGTTTGCTCTTCTAGGTGTTTTAGAAATGTGAGAAGGGGTTGGTCTTACCCAAAATACTGTTTTTTTTTTAATGCTTTTTGTTATGTTGTTGGCAATGCCATGAAGAACCAACATCGTACAAATCGTGTCATGTTCATGAGGTTTTATATTCATTGCTTAAAAAGAACCTGCCTTAAAATACTTTAATTATTAGATCTGCTATCATGTGTCATCCTCCATATTGATAATTTAGACATGACATTTCAGCAAATAAGCAATTATCTCAAATTTAATTTATGCATTTAGTTGTTTTTCTTTCATCTATTAAAACTATTCACTTTTTATAACAAGGACTTGAATGATTGTTGCAAACAAAGTACTTCTCTCTGAACAGCTCATGCTGCCTACCACCATTTGCAGGCTCAGAAAAGTAATTAATTAATCATTAGGCTTTTTTTTCTGTCTATAAAAACTTAATATTATTTTTTCAAGTTCTTAGAACTGTTGGAGAAAGTACTCCTTTTTTACTTGTCTTCAGACTTCAGGAAGTGTGTGTGTATATACTGTACATACATTTATACATGTAAATACAGAGTGGTACCTAAAAGTTAGTGAACCCTTTAAAAACTTATTCTGCTTGGTTTAATTAAAATTGGTTTCATTAAAATTTGTTAGACGTTAGTGGTTAGCACGTTCGCCTCTTAGTGCTTGGGATTCCCGGTTCGAATCCCAATCTGGTTGGAGTTTTCATGTTCTCCCCGTGTCCTCGTGGGTTTTCTACGGGTTCTCCGGTTTCCTCCCACAGTCCAAAAACATGGATCAAGGTCAATTGTATTCTTCAAATTGCCCCATATAGAGTGTGTTTGTGTGTTTTTGAGTAAGTGTGTGCCCAGCGATAGATTGGCGCCCTGTCCTGGGTGTATCTGCCCAGCGGCCGAAACGTTCTCTTCTGTATGGGCATGGGGAACCCCCCTTCCCCCGTGACCCTAGTAAAGGATAAAGTGGAAGATAATGGATGGATGGCGAGTACCCAAATAAGTGAACTTAGCATTTTATTCACTGAAGGAGATAATTTTAATATTACAAATCATACATATAATTTGTGTGGTGTTGAAATTAGCTCATTTCAGTAGACATTTTTAGCCTCCTTCACCACACAAGTAGCAGGCACTTTGTTGAACAAATGTAGGTGTGGCACAGTGTTTGGGTGTGGTTTTGCAGCTTGTTTGACTGGTAAATGATCTCTGAAGCCTTACTACAATAGCAGATAGCACTTGCTTAACATTTGTGTGCTCCAGTTTGCATTCTCTCCAAGCTCTTTTAAAAAAGAACCTGATAATCCTGTTTAATTAGCTAAAAATAATCATTTATCTCTAGTTAGTATCATACCGCTCAACAACAGGAGTGCTTTTGTTAGTGCTTTGATGCTGTTGCTGTGTTTTTTTAAGTCCCTGATACTTTGAGTGTGTTCACCTGGACAGGTGTGCCATTGTGTGTATTTAAATAAGTGAACAAAAGTGCATGTTAATCCTAAATGGAAACAGTTTCTAAAAGAAGCAGGGTGATGAGACTTGACCTTGACCTGAATTTGGGGTTATTCCATATAAATTACTGTAGACTCCACAGTATATTATGTGGTACAGTAGTTTAAAGTCTACTTTAGTATGGATGCAGTAGTTGGTCATGAAATGACCGCACATTGGGTTAGGTTAGTTGGGTTATTTTGGGATACGGTCATAGCTGGTTTTAACACGGAACATACTTACGTGCAACTGTGGGTTTTTTTAAGCCCTGTAAACGGACTCTGTGTATCCTGGATACTGACACAACACTCACACCGATACCCTTTAGCTCCCAGAAGGTCTGACTCCTTACCCCTCAGAAACACGTCAGTTATTTGATGTGTGCTCCAGCAATTGCTTGGCAAACAACTTTAGATAACCTGATCTGCCCCGGTAATGCAGCGTTGTCCGGGACGTTTACAACAATCGAGCAATTTATTTTAACGCTGAGTTTAAACGACACCGACAGGTTACCATTAATCAATGTGCATGTATGTATAGATACATTGAAAACACAGGTTCAAGGTTGAATCATTTGTTTTTTTAAGAATCATTTATTTTTTTAAGAATTGCTTTCATTGACATTCAGAACTCAGGACTTATTCAAGCAAATACTGTATATTTATAACATTTGTGTGTGTTGTGTATATATATATTTATATCATTTTGTGTATATATATATATATATATATATATATATATATATATATATATATATATATATATATATATATAATTTAAGCAGGGACCAGTCCTTTGTGTTTTGCAGACATTGCAAAATAGAAAAGTGATTCTCATTGAAGTAAAATATTTGAATTACTCATTGAAGTAAAATATTTGAATTTATCTGTTACATGTAGTTTGAACATAGACTCGGCTTGCTTTTCCAACCCCTGTGCCACAGACGTTCTTAATCAAACCCTATGCTCATGTGCTCTATTTAAAAGTGAGTCAGAGTTCCTGAATGCGTAAATTTCGTTGATTTCATCTGCATTTAATTTCCATGTGGTTTCTCTGACTCATATGTACCACAAAGCATTTGCTTCGGTTAAAAGCTAGGAAGGGCATCTAACATGTTGCCTAATGTTTAGCTATAGCATTTCTTACTGTGCATGAAGTTATTTAAATATCATGATCTAAATACACTATATGGACAAAAGTAACTCTCAGACTTTAAAATAGGGTCTTTCAGTGCTAACCGTGTATAAAATAAGGAGCCATACATGTTTGACAGATGTACGGTTTGAACTTTGTGAGAACAGATTGTACTTTTCTGTTCCAGCCTGATTGTATAAAATGCAATGGCCATAAAGGAACTTGACTCTCAAGATTTTACAGTGTAGTTGGTTTTCTTCATAACCACTGACTTGTAATGTTCTCATTTGTAAGTCGCTTTGGATAAAAGCGTCTGCTAAATAACTAAATGTAATGTAAGCCCAGTAAGAAAAACTAAAGTGAAAATTGCTAACCACACCCTCTTGTCCAATATCATTGTCTGAACACACAAATACTTATCTGGACGAATGTGCAAAAAAGTCAACACATTCCAAAATATTGTAAAAAATGTTCTTAGAAGATCTGTCTGGGGCGAGTTCCTGTAATGTGTAGTTGTTGTACAACGCTTGTCCTTATAAGTGTCGTCATCTTCTATTTTGCTGGGCCCCATTTTCATTTGCCATATTTCATTTACTTTAGTTTGGACTAAACATGGACATGTATATAATGTTTGAAATGAAACATATATTTTTAAAGTCAATTTTTTTTTAAAATATGTATCTATTGTTTGTTGAAGTATATTTGAATCTTATGTAAACTATAATATTTTGAGGAAATAAGTCATTTCAGCTGTGCAGGTTGATCTGCTAACACAATTGTTTGTCTGGTTTTTGAGTTCCTGTTGCTACTTGGGTGTTTTGTTTTGTTTTTGTGATAATTAAAATATTTCTAATCTATGTCAAATTAAGTAACGCATGCTGTTTTATAGTCACGACATATAAGCAATGGTTATAATGGCCCTTAGTCCAAAGGTTAGTAGTATATTTAATGATGTTGGCACACACCCTAGCCTTACCTTGAATAATGTCTCATTGGCAGTTTGTACAGTGCTGTGTACGTCTCTTTGCTTTGCTTACCAAATATTGAATCTATTTGCACTTGAAACCCGCAAAACACCTGTATAAATGCTTTTGTAACTCAATGCAGGCATAAACAGTCCACCTGACGGATCACAGGGATCGGTTACAGGGATCAGTTGTTATTATAGGGGTTATACTAAAACAAAATAAAAATAAACCATCGCTAGAGGAAAGGTAAACCGTATTAATTGCTGTAACATTTGTCGTGATGAAGAAGTAAGTCTGATTTAGAGTGCAGGCTGTGTGACGGATTTAACGGGGATGTCCTCCGGAGTCACATTTCAGTGTGCTCATATCCCGGAGCGCAACTTTCTCCAGCTGTACGCTCACACCTCGATGGGCCGGGCTTCCCCTCTCCCGCCTGAGCTCAGCTGCCTGCGCCCAAACACAGCTCTGAGCCTAAGCAGCGGAGGAGCCGAGTTAGTGGAAGCAACGGGCTATAATATCGGACATGGCCGCCGCGGAGGAGTTGCCGGCCGCCGCGGCTCTCGCTCCGTGTCTCGCAACTTTTAGCCTGGATGTAATTTACGGACGCGCCGCTTACATCCACGAGCTGAGCTGCGGGGAGGTCGGCCCGCATCTGTACAGCCGCATGTGCTGCGCTGGTGAGTAACGGCGGGGGAGGCGGAGGAGGGGGGGGGGGGGGAGTCGCGGAGGCGCATATACAATCTGCATACGTCCCAATCCAGATATGATGCGCTTTTAGTACACTAGTTTTTTTGGCGTTTGGGACGGTGCCTTTTAGTTGGCCAGATAGGAGGAGTCCAGTTTGTTATTCAGTCCAGTATTTGCATAACTTCCACGGCATTACGCACCTTGGTAGCCGGACGCGCGCGTTTAAACCAAAGTCTTATGCTTATAATATTTTATTCATTTGTAAATAAAAAAGAAAATAATAAAATATTTTTTAATGTTATTTTATTCTTCGAAGTTGATAGCTTTATTGAGCCTATATGACTAATTTTTACTAGTTTTCTATTTTAAAAGTGTGTACTAATCAAGATTAGATATTTATGGTTCATCACAAACCAATAGAGAATAAAATTTGTCTTAATATTTATAAAAGAACATTAGAAATATTTTATGATTTTATATTTTATTCATTTATAATAAATAAATAAATAAAATATTTCTAATGTTCTTTTATTCTTTGAAGTTGATATAGTCTTATTGAGCATATATGACTAATTTGACTAGTTTTCTATTTTGAAAGTGTGTATTATTTAAGTTTATCCCCAAAAGTAGATATTTATGGTCTGTCACAAATTAATAGAGAATAAAATTAATCTTTGATATTTATGTTTGTGTCTGTAAAAAAAGACTTAACATGTACACACAAAGACTAGTTATTGGTTTTACACACGCACCTGTTGACGCTAAACATACCCAAACGAGATGAGGCATGTTGTTGGACAGCAATTTAAATGATTTACTGAAAGGGATTAAAGTTCATGAGGTTGGGGCACAAAGAAGTACGTTTGAATACATATACTACTATGGTATTGGCACATCTTTTATTTACTTATTTAATTTAGCTAATAATGTAAGAGGGAACCCATAAGGCTCTGTAATTATTTAATGCAAACATGATCTATTTTTTTATTCACAAAATGATAAGCAGACCTATCAAATACCTTTGTCTTTAGATAAAATACAAGCCATTTAAGAGTTGAAACTCTTATGTTGTTCGCTGCTTTATTGTACTGTGTTCAGTCAAGTGATTTATGCTTTCAGTCTCAAAAGAGTTTATGTGCAACAGTAAAAAACATTCCTAGCAAAATTGTCCAACCCTTTGAGTTCGGTAAGTGGATGGGTAAACACTGAACTTCACTTTTAACATAATGTAAATGGCTGAAAGTGCAAGATAGGATCACGTTAGGGAGCTGCTTAAAACTTTTTATTCTTGTTAAACTTCTCCTATAAACCATTATTTATGAATACTCTGATGAAACGCCATGTGTCAAGACAAGCTACTTGCTCCTTATCACATATAGCCTCTTAAACCTTTAATTGTTCATAAGCTCAGAGCAGACGTTAACTACCTTAACCAGATGCATTCACAGGTGTTTGTTTTAAGCAAAAAAAAAAAAAAACGTGTTGTCTGTATATGGAACTAAGCTATTGGGACCCATTTTTAAGGTTTTGATTTAAGTATTTCATTTAATCTTTCTGCCCTTGATATATAAAATTTAGCATTTTGGATCATTTTATGCAATGATTTTCGGGAAATGAGAGCCTAGTTAAGGGAGTTTAGTGTGGAAAAATATGACAATCACACACATCGGCCTTTATTAAATCCCCTAAAAACCTTGGAATAAACTAGAACTGTTGTAAAATTGTAAACCTGGTGTTAACCTCACACAAACACTTTTATATAGATGTTGTTTTTATTTATGGTGATTGTAACATTGCATTATTTCATTTATAAGTTGATTTGACAAATAAATCTTGATCTTTATCTTTTACAATGCAATTAAGTTTTACAAAGGTTCATAATAAAATAAATGTTTGGCACAGATGTATCTACACAATATACCTGATTGCAAATACAAACAAATAAAACTAGTTTGTAGTCATTTATCATGTTCACTTCCTTTTAAACATAACTTCTTTGGAAGTCTGGTTAAACATAAGACAGGGAATGAACAGAGATGCTAAAGGTCTTTCTTGAGTGTGAATGTGGGCATGAGCATATTTATTTGTCTGTCATCCCTGCAATAAACTGGCTACCTGTCCAGAGTGTTTAAACATACAATATAGCACTAGCGGTGATCTTTTTTTAGGAGCTATAGAGGCGACTTCTGTCTAAAAATATTTGTGTTATGTTCTTTAAAGTTTAAACTACAGTATTGCACTTCTGATGGGAATTATTGTGCACAGTCGCCATTATCAGCTCTGGCCTTTGTGTCACAGCTGTCTAAACCAGGGGTAAGATGTTGAAAGAGCAATGATAAATACCCCTCCTTTTCCAAATGTCACCAATCACCAATGGTCAGGTTTCCCGACGTGACGATTACAATGAAGCTAAAATCTCAGGCAGAGTTAAGTCTCAAGTTTCCTGGTATTTTGTTCACAAATAAACAATTGACACCATACAGAAACATCGGTTGTTTATATGCATCGGTTGTGGACGTTTTAGAAGTACCCCCTGTTGTTTCAGCAAGGAGATGTTAAACGTGAAAAGAGAATATAGCAAAGGTATGATTTCTATAATGTTGTATTATTATGCATAGTATTAACCTTAAAGTACTAAACTTATTTAAAGTGACATGAATTATCATCCAGGCTTCCTTAACAATTCTATAAGTTCCAAACCAACATAATACTTAAATATTACACCTATAAGTAGTTGTGACATAATTCCATCTTAATAACCATAGTTGTTATGTAGAATCTCCAGCATATAATTGTTTACAAAAATAGACCTCAATAAATTTAAATTTTTTAGTATTTACATTGAATTACATCAGATTGCAAATGCTTTGATCTAAAGGCACTTTCATTTTTACAATTATTTAGGTACTTGGTGGTTGGGGACGGAGCAAAGTGTTACCATACATTATATGAAAAAAACCCTGGAGCAATGAGGGTTCGGGTTACATTGTAATTTTTTTGGTGGGCCTGGGATCTAAAGCTCCAACTTTAAGACTGATAGCCCCTCACCCCAACCCTCTGAGCTACCACTCCCCTCCAATTTGCGTCATAGGAAAACAAAAAGCAAAAAACAAAAAAGGCTCTTTTTGAGCCCTTTACTCATAAATAGTCTGAAGATCTGTAGTTTTTGGATGCAGTTGGTGGGAAAATTTTCCTGGAAATGTCCTCTTTTTTTTCTTTTTCTGAAGGCTTCTGAACCAAAAACAGAGCTTCTATAAATAGTCTCTGTATAAATCTTTGTGGGTTTGGTGCCGTTGCTTTGGAAACATCACTCATGTTGTGTTTACCGTAGTTACAGGATGACTACTGATGGAGTACACTTACAGTAGTGGTACTGGAACAGTTAATTGAGTGAAACCTATATGAAATCTTTTAGGGACAGCTGTGGTTCGTAAATTTCTTTAACAATGAAATAACTAAGAAGGTAGTATATTATCCATTTCTTGCTACTATATTTTATTCATTACCATTTGTTTTATTCAAATACATTTTTGTTGATAAGTACCCAAGTGAACACAAGAGGGAGCCATTTGTAAAATACAGTAAATGATTACCCCTATGTATACCTTTTAATCAAAACCTTTGTGCAAATGTTGTTAATATATATACAGGTAAAATAATGTCATTTGAGGACAACTTGTCATGATGTAATTGAATGACAAAATATCAGTCTTTTCACTTCCATTTCTTCTTTTTATATGCATCCGGATATCGACTCAGTGCCAGTTTCAGTTATGCATTTTTTTATGTTTAGAGAAGCAGAAGTATGATGCCAAGGCCTCCACGTTAAAATTCCCTCCAAACATTTTTTTGGCATGAGTCCACTTTTATAATGCTTAATTAGAGGGTGGAGGTAATTTAAATAAATCTCTTTTCTAATGCCTTAATCTAATGAATAGACTGGATTTAACAGCCATGGCTTTTAATTTTCACATTTTTAAAAATTCAAATAAATAAAGAAAAGGCATTCCAGTCTGACTTTTCATTAGATTCTAGTTGTTTTACAGCATGTGTGTGCCCCTTTAGAGAACTTAACAATTCTCAGGCCACATAGATCATAAATCAGAACATAGAGGGCCCGTGAAAATGGAACAACCCCTTCTAACATTCCAGTCTTCTTTATTAGTGGAACAAGTTCTCACACATACATACCATTGGTTTACTATCAGGTTGTGGGTATAAGCCCTTATAATTATATAAGATGATTATATATTTTATATATATTTATATATATTTCAGTTCACTTTTGCATGGTTATGCACGGTTGGCACATTTGGGTGGCCTGGTTTATTTGTTTGCAATGTATATTAGAGGGTGCATGCATATTATCTTACAAAGTATTTCCTGAACATTGAGTGATCAAGATATTCGTTTTGTGAGTTAAGGACAGTGCGTGCGCAAAAATTAAAGTGGTTGATTCCCAGCACTGCTTTTGATGGGCCTTTAGGCAAGTTTGTAATTACTCATACAATACATACATTTTAACTACATATAACATTTTTATTTCCTTTGTGTAGCACCAAATATATTTTATATTAATAAAAACAAACAAACATTCATTGAGGAAATATGTCTTATGTTAAAGCAGTTTTATTTTGTGGTTAAAACAATACAATTCTAACAAAAAATGTATTTATTTGATTACTGTTATTTCTGCTCATTAATATCAATATATGTGCTCAACAATTGCATCCAATTGAATATGTGCATGTAATTATAAAAACATTAACACATTTAACATACCATCATTCAAAATTATTGCTGGTGACAGCTAAAAACCTGTAATTGTTTTTCTACTGAGTGAACAGAAAAGGCACTACATTTTATTGCTCAATGTTTGCTTCAGGGTATTGACAGATTTATCATTTGCTTCTTTGCAGAATTTTGAACACATAATTTATCACACAGAACTACATTTTTACTTGGCTAATCTGATCTCAGGAGTCAGTCCACCTCAGGACATTTTGTTAACTCAAGCCTCAACAAGTCAAGTCCCCACCTCCCCACCTCTCTGTCTGCTTGTTGTTGTGTTGGTTGTCTGAAAATCAGTGGTTTCAAGTATTACATTACAAATCATCTGTCTGCACATACATTTTTCTGGTCATATTTATCTATTCTTTGCATGTTGTTGCAACATACAGACAATGACTGTAGTATTCATGCATCAGTCTTGTAATTTATTTCAAGTTCATCCATTTATCTAAATTTGGCATTAAATCTAAGCTTAAATACTGCATTCTGACTTCTTTAATTAAAGTATTATCATTTGTGATGTTAAAATTGCTTTAAATTGTGAATAACGTGCTATCAATACATTTTGTTATAGCATTTGATAAAAAATAAAAATCTTAGTAAACAGTGATTTGAATAGTTTACATAGTGACCTCTACTGGTTGGGTTGAAAACAATTCTACGTAAAATAATATAAAATAAAATAAAAATTTGTCACATGCATAGTAATACAGTCTGCTCAAACCAAAAGCTAAATATAAAATAAAATTTTTTGTTGCAAAAATGCAAGTAAACTTTAAAAAAACAAAAAAAACTCATTGAAATGTGAAATGTAAGTAAAAGAACAATAATGAAGTCAGATTTCAAAATTCAAATTTAAATGGGGAATGAAACAGGGTGTTTTTTAAAAATGTTTCTGAATTCATTCCTTGGACCTAAATCTGTTGTTTTTCATTTTTGATTTTTAAATAAAATGTAATAATAGGGTTGATGTGCTTTACTCACATGTTTGCAGGACAAACAACTACAGTTTTGATTTTATAGTTTTGAAATTTCCATGTGACAGTCAGGCAAACATCTTCCTCTATAAAGTGAGTCATTTAGAAAACCTTGTGCCCTACACTCATTTCCCTTGTCCAGATTAATGTTTATATATATATATATATATATAAATATATATATATATATATATATTGCATATTTTGAGTAATTTAACATAAATGTGTAAATGTGGTTTTATATTTATTTTTCAAATAATATTTTAATTATTTATTTCATACAACTTTAATAACTAGTCACTGTATTCCATCTTTGGATATTTGTTTTCTTTCTTACTTACTTATACAGTAGGCAAAATAGGTTACTTTATACTTTATATGTTTATATTCTTACCCTAATTTAAACTTATAACTTAATGTTAAGTGCTTCCACAAGGCAACCACGACCATGTCAGTGCCATTCTTTAGAATTATTCACCACCTAAATGATAGGTCGGTCAGTCTGGTAGGGGGTCTTGGCCATTAAAGAACAAAGGGAAAAATATGGCAAATAAAGTATTAGGAGCAGCAGTGTGTAATTATATAAATAGAAACTGCACCTGTAGTTTGTAGTGGAGCTGAATAAACAATTCCTAAACTGGACATAATTCAAATGTTGTGGCTCATCTTTGTTTGTTTCTCTGAGCATAAGCAATAGCATAAAGACAGCTTTTAGCTTTCCTTTGGAATTATTTAAGGTATTATACTATTAAACCTTATCAACCCATGTTAGTCCATCCCTTAGCCACATCCTTTCTCTGCATGCATTGACTATGGACAGTGAGACAGAGCTATGTTCTAAAGACCGCCCAGTTTTCTAAAACAGGGAAAGGGCAGCTTCTGCCTTTATAGTCTGTGTTTAGGTGTTTATTGAGCACAGAAAGAAAAGAGAAGGAGGGTTAGAGGAACTGAACGAGAAACAGGGGAAAAAGAGAGGTTTAGCAAATGCACAAATCAAAGACATTGAACACTCCCAGCTCCATGAGTTCCCTCCTCATGCCTTGAAGCATCTTGCAATCATTTATAGCAGGGATTCAAAACAGTGCTTTCACTAGAGCTTAATTTAATATAGATATGGCTCAGCAGCAAACATTTAGGACTTATTCCACTGACAATTTGGCTAGTGATGCGGTCTTCATGGATGACGGCTACTACCAAAGAAGGCTGAAATCCACAGAGGAACGGAAAGGTAGCACTAAAATATTTTAAAGAAAACACAAGTTGTTGTCACACTTTTAAGCCAGTAGGTTAAAGTACGCTTCTTTAGCTAATTCAAATGCATTTTTAAAAAACTGTCAGATTTTTATATTACAGATTAGATTTGACTTTAATGTCTATGGTGTCATACCTTGTTAGAAGAATACTGAAGCTTAGTAATTAGATTAGATCTAACTTTATTGTCATTGAGCAGAGTAAACAGCTACAGAGTCATCAGAATGTAGTAATAAATAATAAAAGCATTGGCATGATTTGAAAATGAATAAGCTGGTCTTGTCTGAAATATGATGTGTATACAGTATGGCATGCATAAATGTTGTGTGGGTGTTGCTAAATGTTTATATACTAGGTTTTTTATGTAGCACAAACAACAGAGCATTTGCTTTGATTTAAAGGATTTTGATATTTAAGACCAAATGATTTAATGGAATGTACTGCACAATTTGAGTAAAGCAGTAGATAAAAATTCTACTATTTTTTAAAAATTAGCTGCATATTTAATATTGTAATACCCAGATGTTTAGATAAGTATATGTAACATAAGTGCTTAGATAAGCAACTATTGAAAATATCATCAATTTTTCAAATTTGAGATGTAAATAATGTGACTTCCTCATACCTTAGTTATGCTTCAGGAATATTTTTGAACATTTGGTGAAAATCTAAAACCTCAAGTGTTCCACATCCTTTCTTTGTCACGAAGTCTGGTTTCACTTTCAGAGCTGATTAAGCTCATTTTTTAATTCTCTGGGCTTAAGCTTATTATTGGTTAAAATTCCCTGTGCCATTATGGAACTCATACAGTACTTGCACTTAAAAAACTGTGTTTTTAAAACCAGATTTTAATATTATATGAAGTTTTACAGTCTTGTCTAAAAACAGAAGTTTCACTTGTTGAGAATAGGAAATGAAAGTGGTCCACAATATGTGGGATTGAAATTGGCTTTTGATGAATATTCTGAATTTCATTAACCAAAAATTGTGAAAAGTACATCTTCATGTACTCAACAACCAAAATATACATAATACCTACTAATAATTACTTTATAATTTAGTTATATTCTTAATTTTATCACAATGTATAATAATGGTCATTACAGTTTTATGTAAAATGTTATAACTGATGATTCTTTACAGCCCCTGTTTTTCATGGGAAATGTGTGAAAATTATTTCATACAAAAAAGCTTAGGAAATCAGAACATTTCCTGCATCTATTTAAATACCAGCCACAACCACATGCTACAGAGTATCTGTATTAGTATGTCTTCTAATTATGAACCACTTAATTATTGGTACTACATTTAGTAATAAAACTTAATTTCAATGTATTATCCACTGATACTGTGAAAACTGGCAATGTTAGAGGGTTATAGAATCCTCAGCTCTTCCATTTCATATGGTGCTTCTATATTTAGAATGCTTTTGCTCGCTTTACAAAATTTTTAATTAAATAATTCTCTTTCTAATTCTCTCTCTTTTTTCTTTTTTTCCATCAGATGAGCGTGACCGAGTACAGAAAAAGACCTTCACAAAATGGGTGAACAAGCACTTAATCAAGGTACTGAAACAAAATTTAAAACCTTTTCTGCACTACACCTATTTTACCTAGCATGACTCGGGAATGTCAGAAAACACTCATATTAATGAATTGCTACTCCAGATTTCTGTGCGCTCATTATTATGCACATTACACATAATAAAACCCTGAAAGACTGCAATGATATGTGCTTGTCCACATCTGGCTTTAGGTTCATTATTACATGCCCTTGTACATCCACATCTGGTCAACTTTTATTTTCCTGCATAAGCAGTTTGAGTTATGGTGTCATGACTTTCCAAGATTCCCATCTGGCTCACAGTTGCTTAGCTGCAGGTGGTCTTTAGCTTTCACATTACTGGTTAGCTTCCTGGATAAACAAATAAACCAGGTTTACTGTTTAGTTAAGTTTTATCATAATTTTGTTAATACAAAATACTTTTTAATACATATAGATCAATTTTTTTTACATCATGTGAGTGAGCTTCAGTTTATAGCACAGTGTGATGTGGATTCTTTCTCCAAAATAGCTTCCTATTCATTATATATTTTAGAGAGTTTTCATCTACTGCTTGGTTACTACTGCTTATTCGGACATATTAGCTTTTCTCACCTAGAGTTTTGATTCGGATGCAGCTGTATGATCTACTCATGCATTTACAAATATTCTATATTTGGTTACCTTTAAATTAATCTGTAGTAGATTTTTAGGCTCAAGCCTAAAAGAAATTCTATCATCTGTACCTAAAATAAATCCTGCAAAGACGTAATTTAAAATGGATGACATTTTTATATTACTCATAATGCTGGTAATGAAGGTCATAAATTGTCACCCAGGAGTTATTTTGTTTATCACTTGTACCTAATTGATATTTTGTAGTGTTTATAAAATGTGTAGCAGATAACTTGATATTTTTATTACAGTGTAAAATATTGAAAAATAAATATGGAAAATGTGAATCAGTGCATCACAGAATCAAATGAAAAAACCTGCTGATGCATGAAGAATTATAATGCAATTGTATCATAGCCAAAATTCTGTGATGGTGTCATGTTGCTGCCTTTATGCACCATTTCCCAACTCTATTCTCATATGACATGATCCACATCGTCATACCCATCTTCACATGTGTCTCTTCCTCTTTATTTCTTTTGTATACCATTTCACTGTCCATCAGCACTGGAAAGCTGAGGTAGGTTGAGTGTGCAGTGTCAGTTAAACTCATTATGCATGGACTTTTTTTTATCCCTTTAGACCAAGCTGTCCCAGATTTAATATTTTTCTCTCTGATTACATAGTTTCTAAATACTGCTTTTTCTTGTTTGTAAAAAAAAAAAACAGAGGTTAAATGTTTTTATCTTGTTTAAAAAATTAATCTATTCATTCCAATTTTATTATTAATTCTCTCTTAATTATTAATTCTCTCTCTCATGTAGCAGTTAGTGTTTGAGTTTTGGTTTGATGCTTCTAGTCCAACTAGGGTCTGTTTGGTTTGCTGTGCTGTGAAGAGTGGTGATTCCATTAAAGGGTTTAGGGGATAGAGCATGTAGGTGATGTTCGATCCATCCATCCATTATCTTACGCTTTATCCTGTATTAGGGTCGATGGGCCCCATGCCCATCCAGGGGAGAACGTTTCGGGCGCTGGGCAGATACACCCAGGACAGGGCGCCAATCTATCGCTGAGCACACACTCACTCACACAAACACACTCTAAATGGGCAATTTGGAGAACTTAATTGACTTAATACATGTTTTTGGACTGTGGGAGGAAACCGGAGAACCCGAAGGAAACCCACGCGGACACAGGGAGAACATGGAAACTCCACCCAGATGGGGATTCAAACCGGGAATCGCTAGTACTAAGAGGCAAACGTGCTAACCACTAAGCCACAGTAGGTGATGTTAACCAAGAAATTGATCAACTATATAAACTACCTGTTTATGAATGTACAATAAAGTGAAAATATTTATTGGTAAGACCATGACATTGTAGGAGCACCGTCATCTGTTGCAGGAACTTTTGTTTTTACTACTTACAATTTTAAGGCTGAGAATATTTCCAGAAGTTGAATAATCTTGTGCTGTGTTTTATGCATGTTTCTAAATTTGATTCTTTAGCTATTGTCCTTTTAGTTTATCTGAAACAGTTATCCCAATATGTAACAAGCTAGTTATATTATTTAATTTAATGTATGCTATGATCTAAAAAATGAGAAAATATATGTATGAAGATAAATTATCTTAAAAATAAGGCAAAAAATAACACCTTAGTTTATATGATTGTTTAAGTATTTGTTCTTCCTGTTAGGCCCAGAGGCATGTCACAGACCTGTATGAAGATCTCAGAGATGGCCACAACCTTATTTCCCTGCTGGAGGTGCTGTCTGGAGAGACTCTGGTAAGTTCATCAGCATATAGATTTGAGGCATATTCACCAAAATAATGTCCTTTTTATAAAACCAGTAAAAGTCAAAAGAGTTAAAAGGTATTATAATCCAGCATTCAGACTACTTTTGTTTCCATTTTTTCTTCTTAATCCTCATTTTACCTACAACATCTGCATGACAGTTAGCAGCTGACAACTCACTTAACCTTTACCTAATTACATATGACCACAATATTAATTCTGCATGATTCAGTGTTGAAATATTATATGTGAAAGCTTTTTTTTGTGAGGACTGAGATCTTACCCAATCAAATTGTTCTGTAAATACCCAGTTTATCTATTGATTACAACTACTTTCACTGGTTTTTCCTCTGTTGCACGTTTTATAACTTGTTAACATTGTGTTTTCTGCCTCTGTTTCAAATCCCTGCACTGGTTTTGCCCCCTCAACCTTTCAGTTTTCTACTTGGCTGACTTCTGCCTTAACCTTGACCCCTTTGCCTTTGCCTCTTCTCTTGCGATGCTCTTGCTGGGGTAGCCGAGGGAGCGTGACGTTGTCAGGAACTCACGGTTGGTGAGTGGGTCTAGAACCTTCTGACTCGCTTTCTTAGGGGATCTGGCATGCGTCACTCCCAGGTCACCTGGGTTTTGCATGATTTCACATCCTTCATCTTCCTTGTGGGTCTCGTGTAACTCCCCTGCGAAATGTGATCTTTTTATGAGTCTGTAGTAAAATCTGTGTAAATGATTTGAAATTTACTATTGTCTAAAATTAGCGTAATTTGGGCAATAATTGTAATTGGAAACTTGTGTGTCTAGAACAGAACAATTATTAATAAAACAATGAAATGTTAAGGAAAATGAACTAAATAAAAATAAGGTAAACACAATAATAACAAAACAAAATTAAGCTTTCAGTAATATTTACAATACATGGACAACTTTTTGCCTTAAATTACCTATGCTAATTTTAACAAAGTAACTGATGCTTGTGGCCTATACAGAGCTCACTATGTATAAAAAAACACTTTTACACTTAAGCTTGAATAAAACATGAATACGAAGAAATGGAGATATTTATTATTTTATATCAGGTGGCATACATTCATTGTAACTTTTAAAATTGCAAATGCTTGGATGATGCATTAAAGGTGACCAAAAACTTGGCTGGAACATGTAGTTAAAGGTAGTTTATATTGGCCTCTCTCTGTCATGTTTATTAGTAGATCTTGATAGCTTTATCATTATACTGTATATTTATTAGTGTTGCTTATTGACATAAAACAGATGCATACACATTAGTATTAAATTCGGAACATTGTACCATAAACAATGGGTTGTCAGTTTCAGGTGTCATCTCGATGATTGATTGACTTTTGTATGCTAATTGCAATGACTGACGTGGCGTGCATGTTCTGGGCTGTTTAATAGTGCATTCTTAAGATGAATGTCCTGATGGCTTTGAATGCACTGCATTTTTGCTGTCACATTACTTTACCACATATAACCACAGTTTGTAGATAATTTTTTTACTGAAGTAATTAAATAAAAGGATAGTTAATATGTAAACATGAGGTGTTAACTGAAACCTGGTTGTTGAGTGTCTGTAGTGAGACATAATAAAAAAAATGTTCATTTTAATTGTATGTTTATAAATAAATAAATGAAAATAAAGGATACCTCATAGTTTGTCAAGTAATTACATATAGATGTATTTTGTGGTCTTTCTTTAAAATTTCCTGACTGAAGTGGATTTGTTGACCAGGTTTATTCACCAAGTTTGAATAGAAGTATTTTTATTTTTATTTCATTTAGAATGCAAATTCCCCAGGTTTCCTAATCTTAATTTCATATATTTGTCCCTTAGCCAAGGGAAAAGGGCCGTATGCGCTTCCACAAGCTCCAAAATGTCCAAATTGCCCTGGACTTCCTCAAACATCGACAGGTATGGAAATCCCACCACCACTTTATTCTTATGTTTAAATTTACTTTCCTTAGTGAATAAATTGTACATTTTTTGGGGGAAAAAATAATTTCTATTTCATCATATTTTTCAATAACTACTGACTAATAACTCACATGCATTTTTTTACATTGTAATTATCAGGCCACATTTAACATCACTTGTTTTCTATTAAAACCTTTACATGATTTATGCACTCGTCCTTTACTAAAAATAAATCTATTCTGCCAGGTGAAACTAGTGAATATCAGGAACGATGACATTGCAGATGGAAATCCTAAGCTGACCCTCGGGTTAATATGGACCATCATACTTCACTTCCAGGTATGATTTAATCAGTGGAACCATACCATCTATGTAATTACATTTGCAGTATAAACACTTCAGTGTGGATATTCAATCAAATGAAATAATTGACATCAACGGATCTGCTTTGAAGATAAATTTTCTTCAGCATCGTATTCTTACTTGAAACAAACAGTTCACAGAAGCAGTAAAAGCTGGTCTTTGTGTAATGCACAGAGGCTGTTTTGTTGCACCAGAAAATCTGTCTTTAAAAATTCTTCAGCAAAATGGTTGGTTTTATCCGTTGGGATATAAGTTTTATTCAATTTTTAACGACGGAAAATAAGTAAAAAACAGACTTCTCTAAAATTATAATGGGCCCACTGAGGATTATGAGCTAGGACTGTGTTTATTGACCTCAGTGACTCAGTGTTCCCTGTAAGAGGGTGTGGTTGCATTGGCATGGCGGTTTGATGATTCATGTAGCTTCCATTTTTTTATACTTCTGCTTTTTTAAAGCACTGACAATAGGCAAACACAACCATAGTCCGTTTTTGGTCATGATATTTTGTGCTTATTTTTCATTATGCTGTTTGATAATAGCAGTAGAATGCAACATGAACAATTTCACATGAAAAAATGTGCCAGTTTATTTCTGTATTTATTGCCCATCTGTTTAAAATAATTAAGAAAAATAAATAGTATAAAAAAATAAAACATTATCGCTTCACAAAATGGTTCCAGCATATAGGGCTAACTTTTACCAGAATAAAATGTATACCTAAATATAAATAACTCAATGTTTGCTACGTACATTTATGAATTGCCACATAATTTATTTTATAGTATTTAAGGTTTGGCAGCATGGTGGTAGAGTGGTTAATATTTTTATAAAGATCCTAAGTTTAATTCCCAGACAGGGCAGAATGTCCGTACATGTTCTACATGTGCCTGCATGGATTTCTGGCATTATTATGGAGTTGGACCCCTTTTTAACACAATAACTGTTTCTATTTTTTTGAAAAGGCTTTGTATCAGATTGTGTTTGTGGGAACATTTGCTCTGTTATCCAGAAAAGTACTTTTGAGTTCTGATACTGATATTGAATAAAAGGGGCTGGCTTACCATTTCGATTGTAGTTCATTTAGTCAAGCACTCCATTTTGGGCCATTTTAAGTTTTTCCACACCATACCCTTACTATTATGAATAAAAAGGACTCCCCAGGATGTGCCCACAAAGTTAAAGGTAAACATGCAAAAATGTCTCAGTATGAAGTAATACGACTGAAACAACTCCGATAGAGGCCTCTTCAGACTTATTTAATTAAGTTAATATTACTGTAAAATATTAATCATGGCCATTATGCAATATTATGCAATATTATGCAATATTGGTATTAGACCAAACTTACAGAATTGGATATTAACGATATACAATCCAATATGATTTAAAGATTCCACACATTATTTTCTGAATATCAATTTTTACCATGATGCCAAATCAATTGCATTTTCAGTAAAACGCAATATGGTTTGTCCTAACCTGATGTTTTTAATAGGTAACACTGCCCTTTGTGCTCTAGTAGCAATTTAGCAGTTTGTATTATGCCAAGAATAGATTATGAACCTGAAATGACATGAGTGGGTTACAGAAAATACATTCGTATTTTATGTACCACTATTTTGATAATACAGAATTCACAATAGCTTAGAACATGGTGTCATTATTCCGAACAGCATACGTACAGAATGTGTTTTCTACTGGAAAGAAATCTTTCCTTTCTGTAGACATGCCATGGTCTATTAGAGAGTCTAAGCTCTCCTCCTGCATTGGAAGGAAGCTAAACCAGTCCCTCGGGTTCCATAAAAGTGAAGTAAGGTGGTGGGGAGTGATGTTTTCATACCATATCATTCATTGTGCGTACACAGAAGCAGACTGTCTGCCCAAACCAACAAAGTTCCCTAACAGCCACACAATGGTTCACTTATTACAGCTGCATCTGGTGCCAGTTTTAGCCCCAGGGAAGTGATTAAGCCAAAGGGAAATCCTGACGATGAGTCACTACTGAAGACACACACACATACATGGCTAACCACAAAGCTAAAACCTAATGCTGAACAACACGCTATCATGTGACATTCTTTGAAAATTTGTAATAATCACTATCACACTAGTTATAAACTAAGTATTCAAGTAAATCGCGTTGGAGTCTTAATAAAGGCTGTTTACTCCCTTTTTAGAGTTAAGAAAATGTTTTAAAATAATATTTATTTAAATAATAAATGTTGATTATTGGGCGGCACGGTGGCTTAGTGGTTAGCACGTTTGCCTCTCAGCGCTAGGGATTCCCGGTTCGAATCCCCATCTGGGTGGAGTTTCCATGTTCTCCCCGTGTCTGCGTGGGTTTCCTCCGGGTTCTCCGGTTTTCTCCCACAGTCCAAAAACATGGATCAAGTTAATTGAATTCTCCAAATTGCCCCGTTTAGAGTGTGTCTGTGTGAGTGAGTGTGTGCCCAGCGATGGATTGGCGCCCTGTCCTGGGTCTATCTGCCCAGCACCCGAGATGTTCTCCCCTGGATGGGCATGGGGAACCCCACCGCGACCCTAATAGAGGATAAGCGGAAGATAATGAATGAATGAATGTTGATTATTTTATAATCAGGTGCTAATTGACTGCAGCAGCAGGTTAAGTTGCATTGTGTTTTGTGATTAATGTATAATAAAGTATAGTAATAAATATGATTAATGTTTTTTATAATTCCCAATAGCATTTCCATGATTAGAGGTAATAATGGTCAAGGACTTTAGATCATTTGCAACATTTTTTGCATATGTATTATTACACAGTTTTTTGTTTTAATAGTATGCACATCAGAAATATGAGTATCATAGGGGTACATTTCTGTCCTATAAAACACTACAAAATCCTACAGCAATATACCTCTGGGGCAAATTCTTTGACCACAGAGCAGTAGTATGTATCTTTTTAAGTGGTTGGGATGTATTTTTGTGGTTTTTAAGTTACACATTTATACTATAAATTATTTGCATGATTTTTTAATGCTAAAAGGTGATAAAATTATGCATAATTATTTTTAATAATGTGTGTATCTATCTGACTAATTATTAATAAAGGCATTAAAGAACAATTTAAAATTGTTTTAATGAACAAGAACTCTTATAAAAATAATTAAAACACTAAGTCATAAAATATCCATATTTATAAATCAACCTGCTTGCAAAATAGCATGTTTTTTGCATTGAAAACTTATTTTCATTGAACAATAGACTTTGTCTTATAGAGCTTGTAAAGTTTGTTGCATGATACTATTTCAAATGTGCAATTTAGGTGTATGATTTTTAAGAGGAATTTTAGAAGCTTAAAGCATTTTTTTCATCTTGCAGATCTCAGACATCCAGGTTAATGGACAATCTGATGATATGACAGCAAAGGAAAAGCTGCTGCTGTGGTCTCAGCGCATGGTGGAGGGCTTGCAAGGCCTACGCTGTGACAACTTCACCACCAGTTGGAGAGATGGCAGGCTGTTTAATGCAATCATCCACAAACACAGGTAAAGGAAAATCCACCTGTAAAGGCATTGCTTTAAAAACAAGTTTGAACACCCCTACAAAAAATAATAACACTGGTTAAGTTCTAATCAGATGCTTTAAAAAAAAGCTTCATTGTAAAAACCTGTAGACCTGAAAACACAATTAGAATTGTAGACAAAATTTTGCGTTTATTTAAACATAACATTTGCATAATGTAATAGTCACTCAGTTTATATGTATGAAGGGTTTAAACTCATTAAAAAATGTAAACTTAAAATAAAATTTTTAATTATTTTACTATTTTCAACAAATGTGAATTTTAATTTATTAAGTTATTTAATTTTATATGTCAGTTTCAGGATAAAGATAATTGATTCTAGATTAGACAAAACATCACATCACTTAAATAACTACTATGAATAAAATGTCTTTATACCTACAAATCTTAAGAATAAAATCAGTTCAGCACATTAAATACCTATGCAGGTTTATTTCTGAATTACAATTTAAATTAAAAAGATAAGATTTATGGGGCAAAATGCTAAGCTTTTAAATTTTTGTTTGTTTTCAAATATATATAAATAAATATATATATAAATTAATATATATAAATAGAGGTCATAAAAGTATAACCTTAGGGAAACTTGATCTAGCAGATGGAGAACTGCCTCACACACCTGGTTTACTAAATGTAGTGCATATCAGCCAAAATACATTCTTAAAATATGATCTCATGCTTGATAATTTGTGGACAAAATATATGCACTGCTTATCCTTTTGTTAAGGGAAGTCCAGGTCAATATCATCAATGACATGGCAAGACAATGGTGAAACATAGAGTGAATTCCTAATTTTTCTAATTTGGCACAAGATGCACAAAAAAGCACATGTAATATTAAATACCTGGTATGTAAAGTCTTCTTTATGGAGTTTAAAACTGCTTAATATTTTTTAGACAAACAGAAAACTGACACATTTAGTTATTATACTTTATAATGATCAAAAAGATGGGCTTGCCAAAAGAGGGTGTATACATTTAAGAAGTGTTCCCAGAGGCTGTCCTTTTTAAACACCTTGCATGTGCCTGAACAGCACAGACATGCCTTGCTGCCTAAAGAGATAAATCAGTCTTCATCTCATTTAAATGAAAGACAGACACTGTAATAGTTTTAGCTCTCTTCTGCAGTATGTCTTTAACATGGAACGTAAAGGACGATAGAGATGGAGCAGTGCAGTAACCTTGGAATAGAACAGTCTTTTTTCTTGTAAACAAAAATATTTTGGACCGTGTTTGTGAACTTGCACAAAGAGCATTTCGAATTAGGAAGCTGGCACACTTGCAACAATGCAAAGCTTGAAGAGGAAACTTCGTATGAGGAAAAGAGGCAATAGCACATCAAGTAGCACCCATGGCTCAGTCAGTGATCTTGAAGATCGGGTGATCATGCTTTGTGAGGATTTGCCGTCCACAAACTTCTTTGATGCAGACACCTTAAGTCCTGAGGCTTGCTCCAGCTGTGGATCTCAGAGTGGAAAATTGGCACTAAGTGCAGAACAATGCCTCTACTCTTCCAGCATTGACAACATGTCCTACAGGAAGGCATTTTGTTCTGAAGTGGTACCTGGGACAAAGGATTGGTACTACTATGACCACAGAAGCAGTGAAATGTATGCACGCTGTATACTTAAGAATGATGGGATATAATAAGAATTTTGTTTGTGTCTGAGTGTATTTACAAGTTTATAATAGTTCTACTATCTGTTAGGTTTTAGTACATTAAATAAGAAAAGTTATGTTATATAAGTTATACATGTCACATATTTACCGTTGTACCATTTTACCGAACTGCATCTGCAAAACAATTATTTAAAAAAAAAACATTGCTTATTCTAAACTTGAGATTATTGATTATTGATATGACATGGCATTCATATGCAATAGTGATTTACCAGCACCCATATTACAACTGATCAGTCATGGTCCACTGATATTTAGTGTAGTGATCTAATCAAATATTTGTGGAATCAGTCACTCTGCCACAGGTTTTCGTTTAAATCGATGCTGGCTTACCTTTAAATACACTTTTAGTGCTCTCTCAGGATAAATGATTGAATTAATATTTTTTTGGGAAAAATTCATAGCAAGTCATCGGTGTTCAAGGGTTATAAAAGATCACTGTAATTGTGCATAATTCATGTAGTCCTTGTTATTTCCATATATGACACTTAGGGACACTTCTAAAAAGGATTTTAAGTAAAGTATTTTATGATTTAATGATGTGCATTTTTATCTAACACACAATGTGATAATCAGGTTCTAAAAATCACATTTACTTTGCAGATGAATATGCTGATTAGAGCTGAAGTGCCAAAATTAGGCATTACTAACACGGCGAAGAATGCATAATGATGACATGACTTTAGTTGCCCTTTCCAAGATGTGTTAATAAGGATGATTGTTTATGTTCTGACCCATGCAGGGTGCCACTGTTATTGTTAAGCAATTACAAATGTTGTGAATAAGAATGAACTCCATCTGATTTTTCAGGCTGTAAATCTAATATCTAACAGCTAGAATAGATAAAGCAGCCCATGATATTTTGATTTGTGTTTACATCTGTTAATGTTTCAACAAAACATTCACAATTTAATAGTGTCTTGTTTTTAATGGCATGCCTTGCAAGAAGTTCATTCCTCACCAGTTTCCTGTACTTGCTAAATCTTGCTCTGACTTGGCTCCTGATTTTTATGTTTCCCTCAGGCCAAATCTGATTGACATGAGTAAGGTGTACAGACAGACGAACCTGGAGAATCTGGAGCAGGCCTTTAACATTGCTGAGCGAGAGCTGGGTGTCACACGTCTACTTGATCCTGAAGGTAAATTAGATCACTCCCTCAGACTGAACAATCTAAACATGTCTAATTCTTTTGGCATATATATGTAATGCCTTTAGGGGAAAATAAATTGGCCTGGATTATATGAATGCCATTAATAGTAACTCAGAAATATTTTTACACAAAACCTTACATCAGCTTGCCAAGTTCTATTATGAATGACGTATCATTGTTGAAATCTGTCAGTAATCAAAGACTGTATAATGTTTGACGGCTTTATTTATGTCAGGTAGATGAAGAATTGAAACTAGCTGAAATATAATAAATACATTTTTACATATAAATTAAAGAAGCATATTTTTTTAAATGTGGACCCACGTTACAATATCATAAGAAATAATGTCAGTATTTATTACTGCAAAACTGTATTTATAGCTCGTGTTATATCTTCCAAACAATATATTTAGGGATATTAATTTAAAATTGATACATGTTGATTTTTAATAATAAATGGGATCAAAAACGGCATGGATAAATAATAGATATTTTATACATTTCAATTACTTAAAAGTATATTTATTTGTGCCCCACCGGCCAGGCTTTTATAACAGACAATAGAACTTAATGTTCAGCAGTGAGGAAATCTGGCCTACAACTTGACCAGTTGTATCTCTGGAGTACTTATTACAGTAGTCTTTTGTGCTAATCTGCTGGCATTTACAACACTACAGCATTGGAGTACCCTGTTTTTAATAATTGGAGTACCCTGTTTTTAATAATTGGAGTACCCTGTTTTTAATAAAAAGTGTTATTTCACCTTTATTAATAGATGTGGATGTGCCACACCCTGATGAGAAATCCATCATTACTTATGTCTCCTCCATGTATGATGCCATGCCACGGGTGCCTAGTGTCCAGGCTGGAGTTCACGCTAATGTAAGTCGATTAAATAGCTTTGTCAATTTACATAATACCAGTAAGATATTACTACTATAACATTAGTAAACAAAACAATAACTAATTTCTATGATTTTATTTATTTATTTTTTTTCATTGGTTCTTGAATATTTTTCTAGTAACATAATTGGATTTCCTCCATTCTGGTTTCTTAATATTATAATGAATAAATAACTAAATAATGTTAAATATTTTCAACTTACAAATTGGTACATCATAATCATTTTCATAGGCAAAAAGGATGTAATTGATGAAACACTAAAATATATTTCAGAAACCTAAGAAAAACCTAAATAGAATCAAGATTCATGTATTTTTGATTCTATAAAGTTTTACATAAAGATAAATGTTATGAGGCAAATGAATGTGAGGGCTAAATACAATTTCTCTGTTTTGGAGACAGGAGCTGGAGCTGCGATGGCAAGAGTACTATGAGATGGTCTCCATGCTGCTACAGTGGATTAGACATCACATTGTTGTGTTTGAAGAGAGCAAGTTTCCCACGAGTTATGAGGAAACTGAGGTCTCTTAAATCAGATACATGTCTAATGATTTATTTTAATTATAATTGAATTAAATTGTTATATATTTATAATTTCATGCTGCTTTTAAAATTGTATAATTTGATGTTTTAGGTTCTTTGGCGTCAGTTTCTGAAATTTAAGGAATCTGAGCTACCAGCGAAGGAGACTGACAAAAATCGTTCCAAACATATTTATAAATCTTTTGAGGTAAACAAATTCTAATGCTGAAGTCATTATTTATTATTAACAATAACACTTGCAACTTAATGTACAATGCATTTTGCAGAAGAACATAAACACTTCCTATTCAAATTTCTTGTATTCCAAAGCCACTGTTTTTTTTAACCCTAACCCTTTTTATTGTAGAGCCATATTTTCATTCATTCATTCATTCATTATCTTTTGCTTTATCCTCTATTAGGGTCGCGGGGGGTTCCCCATGCCCATCCAGGGGAGAACGTTTTGGCCGCTGGGCAGATACACCCAGGACAGGGTGCCAATCTATCGCTGGGCACACACTCACTCACACAAACACAAACTATAGGGGGCAATTTGGAGAACTCAATTGACTTGATCCATGTTTTTGGACTGTGGGAGAAAACCGGTGAACCCGGAGGAAACCCACGTGGACACAGGGAGAACATGGAGACACCATCTAGATGGGGATTCGAGCCGGGAATCCCTAGTGCTGAGAGGCACCGTACCGCCCGAGCCATGTTTTATTTTATTTAATAAAAAATGGGTCAGTCTTAACTCAAACTGTGTCAAAATTTTTTTTAAATATTACTGTGTATGCTTTAGCGATGAGAACTAAGAGACATAACCCTTGTGTGTGTGTGTGTGTGCGTGCGTGTGTGCGCATTCTTCGTAGACTGCAGTGCAGGCTGGTCAGATCAAAGTTCCTCCGGGCTTCCACCCCATTGATGTGGAGAAGGAATGGGGTCGCCTTCATGCAGCTATCCTTGAGCGAGAGCGACTGCTCAGAACTGAGTTTGAACGGTAAGATTAAATTGTACTCTTGTTGTGTTTACTAAAAATGAAAGGCTGCCAGGGATTTTTTTTGTCTATTTATATTGAAATAACTCCGCTTCAAGATGCATATAACATTTGCATCATTTCATTTTAATAGTTCAAAGAACTATTTAAGAAGTAAATAAATCCACTGACACTTCATTCACAATTCAGGTACCATTTCATGAAAACTAGAAGATGGGGTGCAAAATAAGTTTTCTATTAATGTATTAATAATTTTGTCTTTGTAGGGCCGTTAAAATATTTCGAAATTTTCCAGGCAAACAATAAAAGTTCTGTAATATTTAAACCACCCTAACTAAGCTTGATGCTGCATCAACATTCTATTAAGTTAAATAGCTTTTAGCGAATCAGAAATAAACAAGGCGTCACTTTATAGAAGACACATCCCTTTATCACAAGACAGAGTAACTGCTCCTCAGTCCGATTCCAGTGCGGGAGTTATGAGACAGAAATCCAGGGAGAGTAAGGATTATTATGGCATTTGTTAACGACAGTCATGGACTTGAATATTTGCTTCGACCGAGAAGAGTGTATGTTTAAAATGAACAAAGGTTTATTATTTTTGCCGATGCAGTTGACCAATCTGAATTGTCTCTTGTATTGTTGGGTTTTGTTCACTATTGTGATATGTGCAGGTTGGAGCGACTGCAAAGGGTCGTCAGTAAGGTGCAGACAGAATCAGGTGTGTGTGAAGAGCAGCTGAACCAGGCCGAATCTCTACTACAGGCGGTGAGACACTAACAAATATACAGTCACATTGAAAACCATGCTAAACCAAAATGACACGCTTTTTCCTTAAAGCTTAATAAATCCTGAATTCATGTGTTTAAATGTCAGGATGTGCGCATGCTAGGAGCTGGAAAGCCAGCTCAGCATGCGGAGGAGATCGAGACAGATCTGGACAAAGCTGAAAACATGATCCGCTTACTCTTCAACGATGTACAACTACTCAAGGATGGGCGCCACCTACAGGCAGAGCAGATGTACAGGCGGTCAGTTTCCATTCAATTCTTAATGTGATTTAAAGTTTAAGCATTATCTTTTAATATTAATTAGCTCATATGGCTGCTGTCATGATAATATTTGGATGTAATATTTAATACTATTTTAAAAGTAAAAAATATATAAAAGGGTAAAATGCAATCTAATAATTTGAGCTCCCAATTTCGAATATATTAAAAGTTTTGTAAATAATACATAGGTTATTGTTACCACATTCTATTTACAGCAATGATTTAAAGATTGTACTTTTTTCTTATCCTTTACCATTATTTTCACCAAATTATATTTTTTGTTGACTGTATCATATTGGGCGGCACGGTGGCTTAGTGGTTAGCACGTTCGCCTCTCAGTGCTAGGGATTCCCGGTTCGAATCCCCATCTGGGTGGAGTTTTCATGTTCTCCCCGTGTTTGCGTGGGTTTCCTCCGGGTTCTCCGGTTTCCTCCCACAGTCCAAAAACATGGATCAAGTTAATTGAATTCTCAAAATTGCCCCATATAGAGTGTGTCTGTGTGAGTGAGTGTGTGCCCAGCGATGGATTAGTGCCCTGTCCTGGGTCTATCTGCCCAGCGCCCGAGACGTTCTTCCCTGGATGGGCATGGGGAACCCCACCGCGACCCTAATAGAGGATAAGCGGGAGATAATGAATGAATATATCATATTGATAAAAATATTAA
Organism: Corydoras maculifer; assembly: GCA_019802435.1. Taxonomy (NCBI): domain Eukaryota; kingdom Metazoa; phylum Chordata; class Actinopteri; order Siluriformes; family Callichthyidae; genus Corydoras; species Corydoras maculifer. The sequence continues at coordinate 767,773 of JAFMOD010000750.1, forward strand.
ATGAGCCATTAGTTATGCAACCCATATTTACCTTTCCAATATGTTTCAAGTATATTACATACCTGTATATGTTACATTTATGTTAGTAAACATATAGTAAGTGTAAATTATATTGTCCTGTAATATTTCTTTCTTGTATAGGATGTGTTAACACACCGGGTGTATGATAAAGGTTAAACTAGCAACTTAGGCTTAGAATAACAACATAAATAATATGATAATTAAGGAAGCACAATACCTCAGGATTGGTTCAACTTTGGAGGCCTTACCATTTGTTGCAGGATTTCTCTGTTCTTTTCTTAAGCTACTTATTTAGGACTTTAGCTTTGTACAATGCATTTTAATAAACTCTCCAAATTTATAGCACAATGACCTGGTTTTACTAAGCACCATTTATAATAATCATTTAAATGGTCATGTTTCCTCTCAGGGTCTACCGTCTGCATGAACGTCTGGTAAACCTGCACAGTGAATATAATCTGCGCATGAAATCTGGTGTCCCAGTCACCCAGGTGCCTATAACACATGTGGCAGCACCCATCAGCCTACAACAGCTCCCACAAAGTGTACGGCCTGAGTTAGATGAAGTCACACTGCGCTACATCCAGGACCTTCTGGCCTGGGTGGAAGAAAATCAGAGACGTATGGACAAATCAGAGTGGGGAGCAGACCTTCCCTCTGTCGAGTCCCAACTGGGCAGCCACCGTGGGCTTCACCAGTCTATTGAGGACTTCAAGTCCAAGATTGATCGTGCTCGGGCAGATGAGGTAATTGGGTTAAATTATTCTTTACCATCACTGCATTGTTTTTAGTAATAGAATGATTGTGTAGACCTATGCAAACTTAAATTACAGATTTATAAAGTGTTCTCATGTTGCCTTTTTAGAATCAGTTAACTCCTGGTAGTAAAGCAGCATATAGAGACTACCTGGGTAAGCTGGATCTGCAGTACAACAAACTGCTGGTAGGTTCTTTATTTTCCAATTTGTTAAGCTTGTGATTTTTTTCGCTTAAACTTATTTGGCACTGGTTTTACTGTGGCACGGGACGCACCCACATTTATTTATTTTTTTGTCTCTTTAAAAGACCCCAACAACTTTTAGTTGTTTTATTAATTATTTTAATTGTTCAAATATAGTGACATGATTTTTCATGAATTAAAAATATTAGGGAAATAAAATGAAAGACACATTCATTCATTCATTCATTATCTTCCGCTTATCCTCTATTAGGGTCGCGGTGGGGTTCCCCATGCCCATCCAGGGGAGAACGTCTCGGGCGCTGGGCAGACAGACCCAGGACAGGGCGCCAATCCATCGCTGGGCACACACTCACTCACACACACACACTCTAAATTGGGCAATTTGGAGAATTCAATTAACTTGATCCATGTTTTTGGACTGTGGGAGGAAACCGGAGAACCCGGAGGAAACCCATGCAGACACGGGGAGAGCATGGAAACTCCACCCAGATGGGGATTCGAACCGGGAATCCCCAGCGCTGAGAGGCGAATGTGCTAACCACTAAGCCACCGTGCCGCCCATGAAAGACACATTTAATAATAAATATTTTTCAGTAAGTGAAATTCAGCAAAAACAAATAAAAAAACTACAGAAAAATATCAGCAGTTAGAGCTCCCAGGTTTAATTTACAGTTGGGATTAACAAAGGTTCTTTCTGTGGGAAGTTTTTATGTCCTTCCTGTGCTTAAGTAGCTTTTATTATGATTTCTTGGGATGGCTTCCACTTTTCAAAGACATGCCTAGAGGGAAATTGAAAATACTAAATTATCTCTAAGACTGCATCATATGCCATTCCATTCCACCATTCCAGAAAATATGCAGTGATACTGTCTTAACATAAACTCCTAAATAAATCAAATTAAACCCACGTTGGTTTAAAGGTAAGGTGTAAAGTAGTTTAATGAGTTGGCTTTTGTGTAATACCCAAGTTTTACCAGAAGGTGGCTGTAATGGGCTATTGGTAAATAGACATAAGGACACAATCCAGGATATTTTATAATTGAATATGTATTCTACATGGCACACACCACATAATCCTTGAACTCACTCCCCACAAATAAAAGTTAGGAAAATTATATATTTTGTAAGAACATTTTGAGAAAGTGGCACGGTGGCTTAGTGGTTAGCACGTTCGCCTCTCAGCGCTAGGGATTCCCAGTTCGAATCCCCATCTGGGTTGAGTTTCCATGTTCTCCCCGTGTCTGCGTGGGTTTCCTCCGGGTTCTCCGGTTTCCTCCCACAGTCCAAAAACATGGATCAAGTTAATTGAATTCTCAAAAAAATTGCCCCGTTTAGAGTGTGTCTGTGTGAGTGAGTGTGTGCCCAGCGATGGATTGGCGCCCTGTCCTGGGTCTATCTGCCCAGCGCCCGAGACGTTCTCCCCTGGATGGGCATGGGGAACCCCACCGCGACCCTAA
>JAFMOD010000750.1:770679-812854 GCA_019802435.1 Corydoras maculifer
TTCCTCCCACAGTCCAAAAACATGGATCAAGTTAATTGAATTCTCAAAAAAATTGCCCCGTTTAGAGTGTGTCTGTGTGAGTGAGTGTGTGCCCAGCGATGGATTGGCGCCCTGTCCTGGGTCTATCTGCCCAGCGCCCGAGACGTTCTCCCCTGGATGGGCATGGGGAACCCCACCGCGACCCTAATAGAGGATAAGCGGGAGATAATGAATGAATGAATTTTGAGAAAGTTCATTTTTGAAATGACATCACTGTTCTTTAGCGAAGAGGGCAAATATTGTTGTGTGAGTTTGATGTAAAATAACGTTACTGGTCCACACAGAGACTAACCGTAACTTTGTCAAACAAATTTGGTGTAATCTCCTGCTTGCTTTCTTTCCTGAATCAGAACTCCTCAAAGGCCCGACTGCGCAGTTTAACCCAGCTCCATGCTTTTGTGGTAGCTGCCACTAAAGAGCTGATGTGGCTGAACGAGAAAGAGGAAGAGGAGGTGAACTATGACTGGAGTGATCGTAACACCAACATGACTGCTAAGAAGGATAATTACTCAGTAATCATCTTTCCTTCACCTTTGAGCTTATGGAATTTTGTTCCAAATTGCTTTTATGAATCCTAAATATGATATGTGAATAGGGTCTGATGCGAGAACTGGAGCATAGGGAGAAGAGAGTGAACGCTGTTCAAGCCACTGGAGACAAATTACTGAAGGAGGGCCATCCAGCACGAGGCACTGTGGAGGTAAAATTAAGATAAAGATAAGATAAGATAAACCTTTATTTGTCCCACAATGGGGAAATTCACATTTCTCAGCAGCAGATACAGAGGAGGGTGAAAAGGTATCAAGTCATTAAAGAGAATTAACTAAAATAAAATAAAATAAAAATCTAATTTTCTAATGTTAGTTATTTAAAGTCGTACAGGATTGAAATGAATCAAACATGTGGTGTCTGATTAAGCAGCAGACAGTTATTATATAGATGACTGAAATGTATTGCACTATCAATGATACATTTATTGCACAGTTGTTTTTAGTTTGGTTTGGAGTGATTACTGGGAGCAGTGCTGATTGTACAGTCTAACTGCAGCAGGAATGAAGGACCTGCTGTAACGCTCCCTCTTCGGATGACGTAGCCTGTCACTGAAGGTGCTGCCCAGTGCTGCTAGAGTCTCAAACATGGGGTGGGATTCATTGTCCATAAGAGTTGCTAGCTTGTTTAGCATCCTCTTGTCTCCCACCACCTGCACTGGGTCTGAGCGTTCCCCCAGGACAGAGCTGGCCTTCCTAATTACTTTGTCCAGTCTGTTCCTGTCTGCATTCACCATAAATATGTGATAGCTTTAAAATACAAAATCAATTTTATTAGGTAGCAGTGAATCTAAGGTTGGAAACCAGACCGTCAAATGCCTTTCAACTCTCTGCAGGCCTTCACTGCTGCTCTGCAAACTCAGTGGAGCTGGATACTGCAGTTGTGCTGCTGCATTGAGACTCATTCTAAAGAGAACACAGCCTTCTTTCAGGTGCCCTTATTTAAATTCAGTTTATTTATTAATGTTATGGTTAACTATAATACAACTGTCAGCCAGTGCATTAAAGATTTTTGGGCATGCAGTTTTTTGCAGATGTGAAAGAGGCAGAAGAGAAGATAAAAAAAATGCAGGATATGATGAAGAAGAAATATGTGTGTGACCGCTCCATTACGGTGACACGCCTGGAAGACCTTTTGCAGGATGCTATGGTGGGTAATAAACATCAAAGAATGATGCTAATTGTAATGGAAAACTCCTTCTAAGAGAGGTTAATTATTTAAGTTATGCTACAGGAAAGTAGTGTAATGTTATGTTCAATACAACTTTGAGATGGTGACTTTGACCAAAAGGCAGATGAGAGAGATGCTGCAGTCCAGAATGACAAGGATATTCAAAATTTAAGAGAAATTTCGGATGCTTCTGGAACAAAATTCGAGAGGCAAGAATGAGGTGGATTGGACATTTGCAAAGGAGAGATGAGACTTATATTGGTAAAAGGATGCTGAGGATAGAGCCTCCTGGCAGAAGGAGGAGAAAAAAAACCAAGGAGGACATTTATGGATGTGAAGGACATTATGTGGTTTAGGGTGATGTAGAAGGAAAATAACGTTCCTATATGTTTGTCCTGCAGGATGATAAGGAACAGCTTCAAGAGTTTAAGACTCATCTTGATGGACTGAACAGAAGAGCCAAAACTATCATTCAGCTTAAACCCAGAAATCCTGCCTCTCCAATCAAAGGCAAGCTGCCCATTCAGGCCGTGTGTGACTTCAAACAGGTTGAGGTACGTTGGAAACCACTATTAAAATACATTATATGAACTATAGACTATACACTATATTAAAATACACTACGTATATGAACAAAATTATCATGACACTCCTCTTAATCACTGAATTCGGATGTTCCATCTATTCCTTACTAAAGAATTGTATGCTTTTAATTTAGTTTGGGAGAACTAGTTGTTTAGTGTGGAAGAACTAGTGTGGAACACACAGAGCACTGTGTGTGACTTAACAAATGGTCTTTTAGTTAACTGAGGAAATCCCAAATACACACTTCAAAATCTTGTAAAATGTCTTTTTAGAAGAGTGGGAGTTGTTATAGCTGCAAATGGGGCCCAACTTAATATGTAGTGTGTAGGTGTCCTGATACTTTTGTCCTTAGATTAGCAAAATTTAAAGAAACACACAGTTATTAAAGTTGGTCCTGAACTCTTATTAGCTTATTTTAAAGGTCCCGTTTTACTTTTATATGAACTTCAATGAACTTTCCTTTAACAACATCTATATCCACTTATGTGTGTTCCAGCTTTTTCTGCCATGTCATATTAAGTCTATCACCAGGTTGCCATTTTTGTATCTGTTAATAATACAAATAAATCCTCTGTATTTATGAAATTTTTTTTGCTTTAGATTTCAATACAAAGAAAAGATGAATATATGCTGTTAAACAACTCACAACCTTTCAAGTGGAAGGTGAGAAGCAAAAGTGGTAATGAAGCTATGGTGCCGTCTATCTGCTTCATTGTTCCACCTCCCAACAATGAAGCTATCGAAAGCAGCTCTAGGTATAAAGTTATTTGACTTTGCCTTCTTTTTGCCTGCTATTGTTCATGTTGCTAGTATTGTTCATATCAGTATTTCTTAGAAAATCATGCATTACCATTACCAAAGTTAATTGTCTTGTGTAGTAGGTTTATTTAGGCCATAGGCATTAAGAACATAGATCATTACATCCTTATGTGACTTACATGATCTTGATTATACATCATTTAAGTGCTTTAATATTATCTTTGATTTTTTTTTTCTGTAGTCTGGATTCCAGTTTACAAAAGCTGATGATCCTGTGGCAGAAGCTTCATGTGGATATGAAAAGTCTGCTCTCTTGGCAGTATCTTATGAGAGACATACACTTCATCAACTCATGGAACTTTATAATGGTAAAGAGTGTTTAATTGCATTGTGTTAACTATTTAATTTATGCATTTTAATCAACCCACATTTATTGTATACCTGACTATAGCACATTAAATCAAACAATAAATGAAATATTTTAAATGTTCTTTTAAATAGTTTTAGGGTGGTGAAAACTTTGCTTAATTCCTCCACCCCACATTTCATTTGATTTGTAATACCAATAGTTGTTTTTTTTCCCCTTTGTGTTGGAATTTCTCAGTTCAAGACTCTAAAGGTGGAGGAGTACCGTCTGACTCTGAAGAACCTGGAGGAACACTATCAAATTTTTTTGCGTGATAGCCAGGACTCTGAGCTGTTTGGTGCAGATGAGCGCATCCAGGCTGAGAGTGCTTATAAGAAAGCGACTCAGCACTGTGACAACCTTCAGCGCTCAGTGGAGCAAGGTGGGTAAATAATATGCTTAAATCACAGACTTGTGCCACAGAAATCACAGCCAATTTTTGCAAAATTGGCTGTTACTATTTTATACCCAGACAGCACAGGTAGGTCGGCGTAATGTCTGTTTCCTTCCTGCAAACATATTTACATGAATGTCATTTGCTCATTGGCACCATGTCATATAGACATTTCAACTTAATTCTTAATAGAATGTTATCGATGGCTGTGGGGTTAATGGTAATTAATGACTAGAAGACGAATATCCAAGTCATAATAATACAAGTGCTTAAATGTGTTTTAATTACCATTTTTAATTTATCATGCAGTCCCAACAGGTCTCTACATATTACATATAAACTAATACATGACATACACTATAATAAATGTATAGATATATCCATTTAGTTCCACGTTTTAAAAAGCCATAGCTTTCATTTTGGCACATAATAAAGTTACAGTTTACAGTTTTGTGTGTAAAACCAGTGTGGGGCAATAACAATTTGTACTAATGATAAATGGCGACAAGAAAAAATTGCTGATAGGATTTTAAAATATAGGTGTGCTTTTATTAGACAGGTAGAAGTAAATATACTGCTGTTTCTTAAAATGTATGCAAGAGGTCTTTTACAGTACAGTTTCAAGTAGTAGGTGTCACAAGGACATTTATTTCAGTCTTCTGTTATATTTTAGTAGATCTACTTGATGAGAATGCTATAAGCAAAGACAAATTAAAAGTACATAGTGCAATTGTAAGCTAGTATTAATTCATTGGGCAACATCTCCTGCTTATAGCACATGACATATACAATACGAGTAACCATACACTCCATCTTTCAGAGCCTGTCATCATCCCTAAGGACAAACATGCTGGTAAAAATCTCACATTGAATTTGAGTATGATTAACCCAGCATCGCTTTATCATTGTGCCATCTCACAACCAATCATCTTCGTGTCATCTTTGAACCACTGTCATGTCATCTTTCATCTATTAATTACTCTTATCATCTTTCAGCAATGCTACATTGTATCATGTCATCTCTTTCAATCACTGTGCTGTCTCATTTCTATTCATCATGATTTCAGCTTGTATACATGCATCATGTCGTCATGTATTTCATTTAAATATATGCATCTTAATCTTGATTTTGTATTCTTTCTTTATTCCGCTCACTATTTACTTGTATATTGTTGTGTTTTAACACTTTTTAAATTCAGTTTCGAAAATGAATTGTTCTGTAATTTACAGCATGGCTATTCTTTGTGTACTTAATTCACTTGTGTTTGTACCTGTCTTGCACAAAGCTCACTTTATTAATGAGGTGCTGTTAAATTGTCAACATATTTAGGATTAGATGTAAAACCTTTAAAAAAAATTTTTTACCTCTTACAGGAGAGCAAGATGAGTCTGTGTGTAAGAATTACATCACACAGATTAAGGATTTGAGGCTGAGACTAGAGGGCTGTGAGTCTCGCATGGTAAGCCGTCTCAGGCAACCAGTGGACAAAGAGCCCCTAAAAGCCTGCACACAGAGGACCACTGAGCACAAGGTATACGACACTACATTTATAGTTACATTTACATATAACTAATGATTGCAGGGGTGCAAAATAATCCACTTGCATGATTCCTTGCATGAGCTGAACAATAAAATTAATTTTACTATATCATTTAAAATTACATTAAATAAAATCAATATTGTGATAAATCATTTGCAAAGAATAAAACTGAAAAATCTGTTCTATGCTTAACATGTAATTTGCTCGCAAATTGTGCTTTAATAAGAAACTAGTAGCTTAATTGTTAAGTAAAATGTTTTTTTCTTGAAAAAAAACATTGGTCTGCAGATCACTAGATGGCGCTCTGTAGCCTAGATTTGATCCCTGCACTAAATAACGATAGGAGGACTGATACAACATTCGTCCATTTGTCCATCCATTATCTTTCGCTTAATCTTCTACTAGGGTTGTGTGTGGGCACACACACACCCTATATAGGGGCAATTTAGAGCAGCCAATTTACTTCAAAAACATGGTTTTGGACTGTGGGAAGTAAAAAAAAAACATGTAAACATGTAAACATGAAGTAAATAAAAAACATGTTTGGGAATTGAACCTGGATTCCCAATGCTGAGAGGCGAACATCTTTTTACATACAAAATAAGAACTAAACCTTAGTTGTAACTAAAGTTCTGTAATATTTTCCTATTTATTTTAATATGTTGTCAACAATGACTTCTTTATTTTAACATTTTCTGTGACCTTTGTTTATCTATGTTAATATGTCCCTTTATACGTTTTCCTAGTGTCACCATTTATATCAAAATGATTCTAGTGTAGTAATAACTTTTTTGCCTGGCTCTGTTCTCAATGATACTTCATTTCTCTATACAGAAAGTGCAGACTGAGTTGGAAGGCATAAAGAAAGATCTGGATGAGGTGGTGAAGCAGAGTGAAGCAGCTCTGACCTCCTCTCAGCACTCAACCTCTGCCCCAGTCCTCCGTTCAGAACTGGACATCACCCAGAAGAAGATGGATCATGTCTACAGTCTGTCTTCTGTCTATCTGGACAAGTTAGTCCACATATCAAAAATTTACCACTTGCTTTACTTATTGCCTATTATTGTTATTTCGATGTCAGCTGTTCATTAAACTCTGTAGATACTAAACTTCCCTTTTTACCTACATAGGCTAAAGACAATTAATTTGGTAATACGCAGCACACAAGGGGCAGAAGATGCCCTGAGAAAGTATGAGAACCAGCTACGTGATGTTCAAAAAGTGCCTGCAGATCAGAAGGACCTAGAGGCCAGCCAAGCACAACTGAAGGTGCAGACTGTCAGACAGCTGAAACATTATTTATATGAGCACCAGTCCCACATGTAACATTTTTGATAATAACAACAAACTGAACTGTTCCACACTGACACGTATCGTAAAACCATAGTGTTATTAATAATAAGTGACCTCTTTACAAAATTTTTATAATTTTAAATTATATATGATATAAATGATATAAATTATATCATTTTAAAATGTCTTTAACTTAGTTTTACACAATGTCCAATTTGATTTGTTACATGAAATGACCTTGCAATGTATTTGTTCAACTCCAGAAACTGCACTCTGAAGCTGAAAGCCAGCAGCCAGTGTTTGACCGTCTGGATGCTGAGCTCCGTGACGCTGTGGCTGTAAATGAGCGCATGTCTCGGGTGCACAGTGAGCGTGACGCTGAGCTGGAGCACTACACACAGTTGGTCGCAGGCCTGAAGGAGCGCTGGATGGCTATATTTGCTCAGTTTGAGCTCCGTCAGAGGGAACTAGACCTGTTAGGAAGACAGATGCAGGCTTACAGAAAGAGCTATGACTGGCTCATTCAGTGGCTTGCAGATGCCAAACAAAGACAGGAGAAGATCCAGGCTATGCCCATTGGAGACAGCAAGACCCTTAAGGAACAGCTGGATCAGGAAAAGGTATCTTATTATGAATCTATTATTTATGTTGAATTTGTGTTTTTAAAAAGTACATAATTAGTAGATACTGTGTGTTTTATTAAAAAGTGCTATGTAACATGAACTTACATGCTGAGTAAAAGCATGGAGGGGTAGTGGTTAGCGCTTCTACCTCACAGAAAGATGATCTCATTGATGCTGATGTCATTCCTCTGCCTGTGTGGCTTTTCTCCAGTGTCACCTACAATTTACCTTATTGCTTGCACACAAAACAGTGGTAGTCGTATATTTATATTTAAATACAGAACACAGGGTTGATGCAGCACCCCTTGAGCAATGAGGGTTAAGGGCCCATTTTGGTAACTAGTGGACAGAAACATAGATAACACACAAATTTTACACACCATTGTACAATGTTTATTCTGTATTCTTTACCAAAACCTCTGAACAGAAACTCCTGAAAGAGCTTGACACAAACAAAATCAAGGTGGATGAATGTGAGAAATACGCCAAAGCCTACATCGATACAGTAAAGGTAAGCTCACAATTCACTTTAAAAGGCAGTAGCTCATTATTGTATCATAATTTATACATTTTATTTCACTTTCCAGGATTATGAACTTCAGTTGGTGACATATAAAGCCTTGGTGGAACCCATTGCTTCACCTCTTAAGAAACTTAAGGTGGAGTCTGAAACAGATAACATTATACAAGAGGTATATTTTACTCTTCATCAATGAGGTCCTTTTGTAGTGCTATCATATTTTATGGTTTTATATATGAAAATACCAATAATACACCTTCAAACACTAAACTAGCATTTGGGGCACAATAAACTCCCAGAGAATAACTGTTACTTTGTTTTACTGCTTATCAGAGTTGTTATCTGAATTAACATTTGATGTTCAACGTTTGGCAAAAGCTATGACGCAAAGCCACAGTAGTCACGACATCATATAATCTGAGAATTTCAGCCTTTGGAAACTTGCTGATAGACTCATCAGATTGGCAGTGTTGGGATAACAATTATGAGTTGTCCACTGTCTGATGCTTATGACACTAACCTAAATCTTACTGTAGCTCTGGTCATTATTTGTTTGGCCATTGTTCTTGTTATGATAATTTTTTTAGTCATCAACCAAATTATGTGTTTTCATCTGGGGATATGTGTCTTCTCATTGACACACCTTATGGGTGTTTTTTTCTCAAATATGCATTGCACCAAATACACACCTTAACTATAAGTGTTGGTGAGAGTTATTTGAGGGTTGCACCCTAAGTGACTACCTGAAGCTAAGTTTATTACATCAAATTACTGTCTATTGCTGTTGGTTCCTCCTTACACTCCCAGTGTTGTCTGTCCTCTATATCCCTGCCACAATAGGAAACCCAAAGGTTGTTGAAATGTTGTCTGAATTTAACCAATACTCTATTTAAGTAACAATTTTCTTAATGACTTGTATTTTAGTATGTCACTTTGAGGACACGCTACAGTGAGCTGTTGACCCTGACAAACCAGTATATTAAATTTATCATGGATGCACAACACCGATCAAAAGATGAAGAGGTAAGAATAAGAGGCTGACTGCTTTATAACCACTAAACATCAGAAATTGTAATGCTTTAATCCAAACATATTGTTTAAGTACAAATAAATTTCTAATTAGAATTCATGAGAAGATATATATCTAAAATCAGAGTGTGCACTAAAGTCTGAATGAGTTTTTTTTTTATTATTTTTTTTTCACTTCCGGTAAAGAAAGTGCTGTCTTAGGACATGAGAAATGTTAATGCTAGTGGTGCAGCACATATCATTTACCCCCACAGTTTGTCACTCATTATCATTGTACACAACTGTGTAGGGGCAGTTTACATCTAAAAAAGTGAATTTGTAGACAGACATCAGCCTGAAGCAATCTCTTTTTTAAAAATCACCCCCATGTCGTGTTAAATTACTTCCTAAATGAATCCTGCTTGTGAAGTATAAAATTTTGTAGAATATGAGCAATTTATCCATAGAAAACAAAATGAATTAATTACCATTTATTAAGCAATTAAATTTTTTTTTTATTGATTCATGTCTTGACATCGACAATGAACGATTGTGCAAAGTTTCATATTAATCTGATAACGGGAAGTGGGTGAAATAGCATTTGCAAACTTTTTACCAGACACAAAGACAAACAGATGAAGCTAACATAGGGATGGTAATAAAAAATAGCACTAAATACGAGTGTTTTAGTCTTCTGAATCTTCTGAATTTCTTTTGTTATACAAATTTATCAGCCTTAACAGTTTTCCTTTGCTTGACTTCTTGGAGTTTGTTTTTTTGTTTTTGTCAGAGATTTCTTCAGGCTGTTTTTTTCTGTATAATATTTTGTTTCCCTGTAAAGCACTATTTTAATTTTTCCCCTCTTTTTTTCTAACTTGCATTTCTGCTTGTTTGCTTCTCTGTACGGCTTGCCAGTGCTTTATCATGATGAATGTTTATCATGTTTGGGCACTTATGAGGTAAAATATCCACCACAGTGTTGTATCCATATACAATTTAAATATATTTGCTGTCATTTTAATGTTGTGGAATTTTACTATAATACTACTTAAATAAATTGCACAGTGATACACTATATGGACAAAATTATTGGAACTTGCATTACATTACATTTACTTTTGGTCATTTAGCAGACACTTTTATCAAAAGCCACTTATCCCAAAATGAAAGACCTACCAAAGGGACAGCATCCCTGGAGCAATGAGGGTTAGGGGCCTTGTTCAAAGACCCCTAGTGGTAATTTAAGTGTACCTGGGATTTGAACCCCTTACCTTTAGATAGATACCCTAAATACTGAGCTACATTTAGCATTATGAGATTTTATGACATCAAATTATAGCATGGTCCTGCATTAGCAGCTATAACAGCTTGCTCTCTACTAAGAAGGCTTCTAGAGTGTGGCTGTGGGAATTTTTGCTTATTCATCCAGAAGAGCATTTAAAAGACACTGGTGTTTGGTGAGATGGCTCATCAACTGCTGGCACACCAAATTCACCCAATCATCCACAGGGGCACAGTCAAGCTGGAACATAAAAGTTTCCGTCAAGGTGGAGGCATACACAATGTATGACTAGAAGATTTTATACACTTGTGGAAATGGGACTAAATTAACCACTCAATTATAATGTGTCCTTATATATTGTCCATGTAGTGTACATTATATTCGGCTTCATTGTATATATAATCCATTGTACAGTCCAACAGTCCAGCTAATCATTAACCATGACATTCATCAAATAAATAGTTCCTGTCGACTTTTATTGGCATCCTTTGTTTGCTGCATCACTAGACACTATGTTCGTAGGTGCTGCACAGCTGCAAAGATTTGTGACAAAAAATTACGCTTTTTTAATTTATGTTCAAATCTAAAGCATGCAAATGTTTTGCATTTCCAGTCTTCTGTTTTATAATAGTACTGCAATTTTTTTTTCTCACAGTTATTTTATAAATGGGAAATAAAACAATGATAAGCCAGATATTTTAACACTCAGGAGTTTCAGAGGACGAAAAAACATACAAAATATTTATTAAGTCACTAATGACAATAACATATTAATAGCATGAGTCCATTCCGTATTCCACAATTTTATTTGTGCTGTGAAGTGGTTGTGCCTAAATCTGTGTGTCATACATTGAATGTTCTCAGATGTTTAAAAGTTTATTTTAAATACGTAACCATTTAAATTTTCATATGCTTTACCTGCAGTAATGTCCATAGATCTGAGACCAATCTCTTAAATCTAAGTGAAATTTTATTTCAAAACATAAAACCTTATGCAGAATACAACAGTAGGCTACATTCTGTCTCCTATATTCATGACTTTATTATATATATATATATATATATATATATATATATATATATATATATATATATATATATATATATATATTCATTTATTCATTATCTCCCGCTTATCCTCTATTAGGGTCGCGGTGGGGTTCCCCATGCCCATCCAGGGGAGAACATCTCGGGCGCTGGGCAGATAGACCCAGGACAGGGCGCCAATCCATCGCTGGGCACACACTCACTCACATAGACACACTCTAAACGGGGCAATTTTGAGAATTCAATTAACTTGATCCATGTTTTTGGACTGTGGGAGGAAACCGGAGAACCCGGAGGAAACCCACGCAGACACGGGGAGAACATGGAAACTCCACCCAGATGGGGATTTGAACCGGGAATCCCTAGCGCTGAGAGGCGAACATGCTAACCACTAAGCCACCGTGCCGCCCTATATATATATATATATATATATATATATATATATATATATATATATATATATATATATATATATATATATATATATACTAGCCATTGTTAAAAAAGAAGGTAAATCCTTGTACCATAAAGGTAAATTAGTAAAAATACAAATTTGTATACCTGAAACAAAAACATTTTTTTTTTTTTTTGTTTTTGATATCTTAGTCTTTTGGACATTAGTGTAGAAGTTAATTAATCACGTGTTTGGACTACTATTGAAATACTCTCTAATATATTTTTCATAACTCTTTTTTATCTCCTTTATGCCCAATTTATGAATGCAGAAAGCTTCAGAAAAACTTGTGGAGGAAGAGAGACAAAAGTTGGCTGAGATGCAGGCCGAGTTAGAAAAACAGAAAAAGTTAGCAGAAACTCACGCAAAAGCTATTGCCAAAGCCGAGCAAGAAACAGAGGAGCTGAAGCTAAAGATGCAAAATGAGGTCAGCAAAAGGCAAGGTGTTGCCGTTGATGCTGAGAAACAGAAGCAAAACATTCAGCAGGAGCTTCAAGAACTTCGTAATCTTTCTGACCAGGAAATCAAGGCTAAAAGCCAACAGGTAGAGGAGGCCCTTCAAAGCAGAATCAGGATTGAAGAGGAGATCCGCATAATCCGGGTTCAGCTAGAGACAACTGTAAAGCAGAAATCAACGGCTGAGGCAGAACTTCAGCAGCTCCGAGATAAAGCGGCGGAGGCTGACAAACTCCGAAAGGCTTCCCAAGAAGAGGCAGAGAAGCTCAGGAAACAAGTCAATGATGAAACGCAGAAAAAGCGTAAGGCAGAAGAAGAACTCAAACTAAAATCTGAGGCTGAAAAAGAAGCGGCAATGCAGAAACAGAAGGCTCTTGAGGATTTACAGAAGTTTAAGCAGCAGGCAAAGGAGGCTGAAATTCGCTTGAAGCAAGCCGAATTGATAAAGGAAAGACAGATCAAAGTTGTAGAAGAGGTAGCTCAGCAAAAAGCTGCCACAGAGCTGCAAAGCAAGTTCCCGTCATTGGCTGATAAAACATCAAAGCTTGAAGATTCACTTAAACAAGAGCAAGGTACCGTTATTCAACTAAAAGAGGAGGCAGACCGATTGAAAAAGCAACAAGCTGAAGCTGATAAAGCAAGAGAGGAGGCAATGAAGGAGCTGGAGATTTGGAGACAGAAAGCCAATGAAGCTCTTCGACTAAGGCTTCAAGCTGAAGAAGAGGCTCATAAGAAGAGTGCCGCCCAAGAGGAGGCAGAGAAGCAGAAGGAAGAAGCAAAGCATGAGGCAAAGAAAAGAGCAAAGGCTGAGAATGCAGCCTTAAAACAAAAAGAGACCGCTGAGAAAGAACTTGAGAAACAAAGAAAAGTTGCTGAAGAAACTGCTCAACAGAAACTTATCGCAGAACAAGAACTCATACGTTTGAGATCAGAATTCGAGCAGGCTGAACAACAAAGAACTCTTTTGGATGATGAACAGCAGCGACTGAAAAATGAGGTCAACACAGCTGTAAAACAAAGACACGAGCTAGAGGAAGAACTTTCTAGAGTAAGGAAGGAGATGGAAGTTCTTGTGCAACTAAAAACCAAGACTGAGCAAGAGTCCATGTCTAATACAGAAAAGAGCAAACAGATCATTGAATCGGAGGCCGCCAAAATGAAGGAGCTTGCTGAGGAAGCTGCGAGATTGAGAGCAGTTGCTGAGGAGGCAAAGAGGGAAAGACAGCGCGCAGAGGATGAAGCAGCGCAGCAAAGGGCAGAGGCTGCAAATATTTTAAAAGAAAAGTTGGCTGCTATCAACGAAGCAACCAGTTTAAGAACCGAGGCTGAGATTGCTCTGAAGGAGAAGGAAGCTGAAAATGAACGTCTGAAAAGAAAAGCAGAGGATGAAGCTTATCAGAGAAAAGTCTTGGAAGATAAAGCAGCACAACACAAGCAAGATATTGAGGAAAAGATTGGACAGTTAAAGGTATCCTCAGATGCTGAACTGGAAAGGCAGAAGGTAATTGTTGAGGAAATTTCGAGGCAGAAAAAAATCGTTGAAGAGGAAATTCACATTCTAAAGATCAACTTTGAAAAGTCCTCCAAAGGAAAACAGGACCTTGACCTTGAACTGAAAAAACTGAAAAGCATAGCAGAGGCGACTGAGAAGAGTAAAGTAAAGGCAGAAAAGGAGGCAGAAAAGTTTCGAACACTTGCTCAGGAGGAAGAGAAAAAGAGGATGGAAGCAGAGGAGAAAGTCAAAAAGATAGCAGCTGCAGAAGAAGAGGCTGCAAGACAGTGCAAGGCTGCACAACAAGAAGCTGAGCATCTTCGAAAGAAAGCTGATGAGGCCAAGGTGCAGAAGGAAAATGCTGACCGGGAAGCTGAGAAACAGATTGTTTTAGCCAAAGAGGCTGCACAAAGGTGTTTGGCTGCTGAGAAAACTGCGCAGGATGTCATTGTTCAGCAGAAAGAGGAAGGTGTTGCTCAAACGAAGATGAGTGAAGAATATGTGAAAGCAAAGAAAATGGCGGAAGATGCTGAGAAGGCCAAGAAGAAAGCTGAAAAAGAGGCTGCGCTCCTAAGACAAAAAGCAGATGATGCTGAGCGTCAAAAGCAAGCAGCTGAGGAAGAAGCAGCTAAACAGGCAAAGGCACAGGAGGAAGCTGAAAGATTAAGAAAAGAAGCTGAAACTGAAGCTTCCAAACGTGCTAAAGCAGAGTCGAATGCTCTGAAACAAAAACAAAAGGCTGAAGAAGAGATGGCCAAGCACAAACAACTTGCAGAAACAACATTGAAGCAAAAGTCTCAGGTGGAGCAAGAGTTGTCGAAGGTTAAAATACAACTTGAGGAAACCGACAATCAGAAATCTCTTTTGGATGATGAGCTGAAACGCTTAAAAGATGAAGTCAGTGATGCTGTTAAACAAAAGGCACAGGTGGAAGACGAGCTTGCTAAAATCAAACAACAGATGGAGGAACTGATCAAATTAAAGCTCAAATTTGAGGAAGAGAACCGACAACTTATGAAAAAAGATGAAGAGAACACAAGGAAATTGCTTGAAGAAGAGGCAGATAAGATGAAAAAACTGGCCGAAGAAGCTGCTCGCCTCAGTGTAGACGCCCAAGAGGCAGCGGGACTGAGACAGAAAGCGGAGGGTGACCTTGCGCAACAAAGAGAATTGGCCGAGAAGATGCTCAAAGAGAAGATGCTTGCTATTCAGGAGGCAACAAAACTGAAAACAGAGGCAGAGGAGCTTCAGAAACAAAAAGACCAGGCGCAGAAGGAGGCACAAAAACTCCTGGAAGACAAACAAGAAATGCAGCAACGTTTAGAGCAAGAAACTGTGGGTTTCCAGAAATCTTTAGAGGCTGAACGGAAGAGACAGCAAGAGGTAACTGCTGAGGCCGAAAAGCTAAAGGTTAGGGTAACAGAGCTAAGCAATGCTCAGAAGAAAGCACAAGAGGAAGCCAAGAAATTTAAAATGCAGGCTGAAGAAATCCGAGTCCGTATGCTGGAAACAGAAAAGAAAACTTCGGAAAAAATTACAATTGTTGAGAAATTAGAGGTGGCGAGGTTGGAGAGCAGCAAAGAGGCGGATGATCTGCGCAAAACTATTGCTGAACTTGAAAAAGAGTTGGAGAAGCTCAGAAAAGAGGCTGCAGATTTACAAGATAAAGCTAAAAAGGTATTGTTAAAATGGAACTACTTCCAAATTTTATATATTGTTATGCCAAATAACATTTTTAGTAACCCTAACTGTGAAACACAGTTTTTATTCATGTACCTTGTCTTCATTTCTACTAAAAATTGTAAGGGCAATATTTATGACCTTCCAATAAGTTATATTATATTTAAACAAATGCATGAGCTCTTAATAAAACACATACTGTTAAAGCTTAGACTTATTGTCCTCAGATGTACATTATACAGTATGGACAAAAATGAAGGGACACACCTCAACTTAAAAAGCTTCAGTAGAATTTATTGGTGTAGCTAACTGGTGTAGTATGTGCCCATACTGTATAATGTACATACTGGTACTTATTTTTGACATGCCATAATTATTTAGTAATTGGTGTCCGTATTTTTATGGTTTTTAATTCTATGGTGTGGGCTAATTTATATAAAGAATATAGGATATACAGTATATAACAGCTTTCCTAATTCTGTATTTAAAAACAGCATGTCTGTTGTGTTTATATTTATTTTGATATTTAAAAAATTATTTTATTACAGACATCCAGTGCCAATCAGGAACAAATGCTTCAGGAAAAGACAACCCTTGAGCAGATTTTCCTCAAAGAGAAAGAGACATTGTTGAAAAAGGAACAAATTATAGAGGAAGAAAAAACAAAGCTACAAAAACAGTTTGAGGAGGAGGTAAAGAAAGCCAAAGCTCTTAAGGAGGAGCAGGAGCGTCAAAGGAAACAGATGGAGGATGAAAAGAACAAACTCCAGTCCAGTCTGGAAAGTGCATTAAAGAAGCAGAAGGAAGCCGAAGAAGAGATGGTTAACAAGCAAAAAGAGATTGAAGGTCTGGATAAGAAGAAACAAGAGCAAGAAAAGCTCATGGGTGATGAAAACAAGAAATTGCGAGAAAAGCTTCAGCAACTACAGGGAGCACAAAAGCCCAAAACATCAAAAACAAAAGAAATGGAGATCCAAACTGATCAGTTTGTTGAAGACGAGTTGGTTACTGTTACAACAGTAAAGGAAACAAGGAAAGTTTTTAATGGTTCTACAGAAACTGATGGCGTTAAACCGAATGGAGACTCGCTGCTGGCGTTTGATGGAATCAGGGAGAAAGTGCCTGCAAGCAGACTCCATGAAATTGGTGTGCTTAGCAAAAAAGAACTAGATAAACTCAAAAAAGGCAAAACAACTGTGGAGGAACTTAACAAACTGGACAAGGTCAAGAAATCGCTAAAAGGCGAAGATTGCATTGGGGGTATAATGGTGGAGCCAAACCAGAAAATGAGCATCTGTGCAGCTTTAAAAGAGATGAAAATTGACCCTAACACTGCTGTGAGTCTTCTTGAAGCTCAGGCTGCATCTGGATACATTCTCGATCCCATAAAGAACAGGAGACTCCCAGTCAGTGAGGCAGTGAAGGAGGCAGTCATAGGTCCAGAACTGTACACAACATTGCAGTCTGCTGAAAGAGCTGCAACCGGTTATAAAGACCCCTTCACTGGAGAAAAGATCTCAGTATTTATAGCAATGAAAAAAGGTCTGATCACTGAGGACCAAGCCTGTAAATTTCTTGATGTCCAGAATGCAACCGGAGGAATAATTGACCCAGTAAACAGCCATCGTGTGCCGCTTCAAACCGCATGTAAACAAGGTCAGTTAGATGAGGAGCTAAGTAAAGTCTTGGCTAATCCTCCTGATGATAAAAAAGGATTTACTGATCCCAACACACAAGAACGTCTTAGTTATAAACAGCTTCTAGAAAGATGTAAAACTGATCCTGAAACCAAGCTTCCATTCCTCCCAGTTTCTGAGAAAGCAGTCCTCACTTCAAAAACATATTCAGATGATGAAACTAAAGAGACATTCAGTAGTACTAACGTACAGATGCCATTTGGAAAGTTCAAGGGCAAGACAGTGACCATCTGGGAAGTCATTAATTCAGAGTACTTTACCGAAGACCAAAGGAAAGATCTCATTCGTCAATATAAAACAGGCAAAATCACTGTGGAGAAAATTATAAAGATTGTTATCACAGTTGTTGAAGACAAAGAAAAAAATAAAGAACCCACCTTTGACGGTTTGAGATCACCTGTGCCTGCATCCGAGCTCCTAGATTGCAAGATTATTAATAAAGATCTATTCAATGAGTTGCAAAATGGCAAAACATCTGTTAAAGAAGTGTCTGAGATGGAGCCTGTTAAAAAAGCACTAAAAGGATCACACAGTATTGCTGGGGTGATTATAGAGTCAACAAAAGAAAAAGTGCCAATCTATGAGGCCATGACAAAGAACATGCTTGAAACAGAACCTGCCTTAATTCTCCTTGAAGCCCAAGCTGGAACAGGCTTTATAATTGACCCAATGAAAAACCAAAAACTTAAAGTTGATGATGCTGTAAAATCTGGAGTTGTTGGTCCAGAACTGCATGAGAAATTGTTATCTGCTGAAAGAGCAGTATGTGGGTACAAGGACCCATACACTGGGAAGACAGCATCATTATTTGAAGCCATGGAAAAAGCTCTAATCAACAGAGACCATGGTCTACGTCTGCTAGAAGCTCAACTTGCAACTGGTGGAATCATTGATCCTGTAAAAAGTTATCGAGTGCCTCTGGATATTGCCTACAAACGTGGCTATTTTAGTGAAGAAATGAACAAAACCCTTAGTGGTTCACCCAGCCATAATGATGTATTTATTGACCCAAACACTAAACAGAATCTTTCATATGCACAGCTGTTAAACAAGTGCATCACTGATAAAGAAACAGGGCTTCCACTGTTACCACTTACAGAAAATGCTATAAAATCCAAAGAAGCTGATGATCTCCTAAACGAGCAGACAAAAGATGCCTTAAACAAGGCAACAGTCGAATTACACAAAGGGCCATTTAAAGGAAAAACTGTCACCATCTGGGAAATCATTAAATCTGAATGTCTAACTGAGGAACAAAGAATTGACATAATACGTCGTTACTCATCAGGTAAAATCACCATTGAAAAGATCATCAGCATTGTCATCACACTGGTTGAGGAGAATGAGTTGAAAAAGCAGCAAGATGCCTTTGATGGCCTTAGATCACCTGTAAGTGCTAAATCACTGTTTGAGTCACAAATCATTGACAAAGCTACTTACGATCTGCTCCAGCAAAGTAAAATGAAGCCTAAAGATATTAGTGAAACAGATGTGGTCAAGAGATATCTGTATGGATTAGCCTGTATTGCTGGAGTAGTCAATGAAACATCAAAAGAAAAACTCAGCATTTATCAAGCAATGAAGCAGAAATTACTCACATATAATACAGGCATTTCACTGTTGGAAGCACAAGCAGCATCTGGGTTTATTGTTGATCCTGTTAGGAATCAGAGGTTTACAGTTGATGATGCTGTAAAAGCTGGGCTTGTTGGGCCAGAGTTGCATGAAAAGCTCCTGTCTGCAGAAAAAGCAGTAACCGGATATAAAGATCCGTACACTGGAAACAAGATTTCACTTTTTCAAGCAATGCAAAAAGAACTTGTTCCAAGACAGCATGCCATTCCACTTCTTGAGGTTCAAGATGCAACTGGAGGTCTAATCGATCCAATCAATAGCCACCGTGTCCCTATCAACATCGCTATTGATAGAGGATACTTAAACCAGCAGATGGCCAAGTCCTTCAAAGATCCTTCTGATGACATCAAAGGTTTCATTGATCCCAACAAAGAAGAGAGTGTCACTTACAGACAACTAATGAAAAGATGCACACAGGACTCCGAATTTGGCTTTTTCCTGTTGCCGCTTTCTAAAGCAGAGGTTCCAAAAGATATCGAGAAGTCATTTGTCTACACTGAAGAACAAGCACAGACAGACTTGGCTAGCACTCAGGTTGATATACCACATAAAAGTTTTTCAGGAAGGCTAATGTCCTTATGGGATGTTATGTCATCAGACATTCTTCCCACTGAGGATAAAGAAAAACTTCTTGAACAATACCGATCAGGGAAGATCACAAAAGAGAGAATGATCCTCATCATTATTGAAATCATTGAACAAAGAGAAATCATCCAAACGGAGCAAAAGATGTTATGCGATGTCATCAGACGTAGGGTCACAATTGAAGAGCTTTACAGCTCTCGTATTATTGACCTTGAAACTTACAATCTGCTTAAACAAGGAAAGAAAACTATTCGGGAGGTTATGGAGATGCCAACTGTTAAGCACTATCTATTTGGTACCGGTAGCATTGCTGGAGTTCTCACTGACAACTCCGCCAAACTCAGCATGTACCAGGCCATGAAAAAAGGCATCATTAAGCCTGAAGTTGCTGTTGATTTGTTAGAGGCACAAGCAGCTACAGGATTTATCACTGACCCAGTGAAACACGAGTTGCTAACGGTAGATGAAGCTGTCCGCAAAGGTCTTGTTGGTCCAGAACTCCATGACAAACTTTTATCTGCAGAGAGAGCAGTAACAGGGTATAAGGACCCATACAGTGGAAAAGTAATTTCCTTATATCAAGCCATGAAAAAGGGTCTGGTTACTGAAGATTATGCTTTAAAGGTCATGGAAGCTCAGCTCGCAACTGGTGGTTTAATGGATCATGAGTACAATTTCCACCTTCCTATTGATGTTGCAATGCAACGGGGCTACATTAACAATGAAACCAAGGAAAGGTTATCTAGTGGAGATTTTAAAGGTTTCACGGATCCAGCAACAGATGAAAAACTATCATATGCCCAACTTCTTAAGAGATGTAAAGTAGACAAAGAAAGTGGCATGTATTTATTGTCTCTTGCAGACAAAAAACTGCTGGTAAGAGGTCTTAGAAAGCAGATCACTTTGGATGAACTGCTATGCTCTCAGATTATTGATCAGAAAACTTATGCAGAGCTCACAGATGGAAGAATCTCACTGGAAGACATTAGCAAAGATCTAAAGAAATACCTTGAGGGGATAAGTTGTATTGCAGGTGTTTATGTTGAGGCTACAAAAGAACGGTTGTCAATCTACCAAGCTATGAAGAAGAACATGATCAGGCCAGGCACTGCCTTTGAACTGCTGGAAGCCCAAGCAGCCACTGGATATATAATTGACCCAATCAAGAATCTAAAACTGACAGTAAATGAAGCTGTTAAAATGGCAGTGGTCGGTCCAGAGTTCAAAGACAAGCTTCTTTCTGCCGAACGAGCTGTTACTGGGTACAATGATCCATACAGTGGAAAGGTAATTTCCTTATTTCAGGCCATGAAGAAGGGCCTGATTCTCAAAGACCATGGAATTCGTCTTTTGGAGGCTCAAATTGCCACAGGGGGAATTATTGATCCCGAGGAGAGTCACCGACTTCCAGTGGAGATGGCATACACACGTGGGCTTTTTGATGAGGAGATGAATGATATTTTGACTGACCCCTCTGATGATACTAAAGGTTTCTTTGATCCAAACACAGAGGAAAATTTGACTTACCTACAGTTGATGGAACGATGCATCACTGACACTGAAACTGGTCTGGCTCTCTTACTTCTTAAAGAAAAGAGGCGGGAACGAAAGACGTCATCAAAGTCATCTGTACGAAAACGTAGGGTGGTGATCGTCGACCCAGAAACAGGCAAAGAAATGTCTGTTTACGAGGCCTACCGTAAAGGTCTTATTGATCAGCAGACATACATGGAGCTTGCAGAGCAAGAATGTGAATGGGAAGAAATTACCACTTCGTCTGCAGATGGGGTCAAGTCCATAATTACTGACAGAAGGTCTGGACGCCAGTACGACATTGATGATGCCATTAACAAGGGCCTCATTGACCAATCTGCTTTAGACCAGTATCGTGCAGGCACACTGTCTATCACTGAATTTGCAGATATGCTCTCTGGCAATATGAGTGGTTTTAGATCACGGTCATCATCCTTTGGGTCTAGCTCCTCATATCCCATGAGCCCGGTTCCATCAATAAGAGCCCCGGCCACAACCTGGAACGACCCAACTGAAGAAACTGGTCCAGTAGCTGGGATCTTAGACACAGATACTCTAGAGAAGGTGTCAGTCACAGAGGCCATGCGTCGCAATCTGGTTGATAACATTACGGGCCAAAGACTCTTAGAAGCACAGGCATGCACTGGGGGAATCATAGACCCAAATACCGGAGAAAAATTCACTGTCGATGATGCTTTGAGTAAAAGCCTGGTAGACAAGTTAATGGTTGAACGTATCAAATTAGCGCAGAAAGCCTTCCAAGGATTCGAAGATCCCAGAACTAAAACCAAAATGTCAGCTGCACAAGCCTTAAAGAAGGGCTGGCTATATTATGAAGCAGGCCAGCGGTTCCTTGAAGTTCAGTACCTCACTGGTGGATTAATTGAACCTGATGTTTCGGGCAGAGTTTCACTGGACGAGGCTGTAAAGAAGGGTACTATTGATGCACGCGCTGCACAGAAACTGAGAGATGTCAGTGGATACTCCAAATATCTCACCTGTCCCAAAACAAAGCTGAAGATATCCTATAAAGATGCAATGGAAAGAAGCATGATCGAGGAGGGCTCTGGTTTGCGCTTGCTGGAGGCATCTTCCCAATCAACGAAAGGCCTTTATAGCCCATACAATCTTAGTGGCTCTGGATCGACCTCAGGATCCAGGTCTGGTTCTAGAACTGGTTCAAGATCTGGCTCTAGAAGAGGCAGCTTTGATGCCACTGGCTCGAGTTTTTCTATGAATTTCTCCTCATCTTCCTACGGCTCCCCAAGCTACGGACGACGATATAGTTCAGGAGTAAACAACGAGATAAACGTGGACCAACTAGAGAAGGCTTTATCAGTACTGACATCAACCAGAAATTGTTTCACAGAGGACAAGACGAAGTTGTCACTAACACAGTTAGGATTCTCTTTGGCTTAATTGAAATAAAGTTCATTAATTCTGCTCTGCATATGGTTGCTAAATTCTATAGCTTACATTGCTTTCATAATAGATTTACTGCTTGAGTGGGTTTTTTTGAAAACGTTTTAAAAACTTTTTTTGTAAAATATCCACATAGCTGTTTACTCTTTTTCTTTATGGACTCAGTGGAAAGAGTTTTTTTACACATTATAAATAGCAGCGTTATTCTTTTTGTTTCTTTCTTTCCCTTTGACATGAAGTTCAGTAAATGGTTTATACGTACACACATTGCTTTTTTTGTTGTTATAATTATCCAGATGTAAAGAAGATGCAATTTAATACAATGCTTCAAGAAAGAATTTTGTATTTTTGTGTACAGATACACATAATTTAGTCATTTTTTTTATTAATTGTACACTATTTGTTAATTTCGAATGGTAACCATGTGTAGAGCAGAAGTAGTGGAAGCATATTCAATTAACATCACATGAAAAAACAAACTTCATAAAGTCTTTTTGGCAAAACCCTCACCATCAAGAGATTTCTTCTGACTCCCTATCGAATCTGGAACTGAATTGCACTTATGATCATCCTCCATCAAAACACAACATGGGCTCATTGATCGCTCTACTGTTTATCACACAATAATTAAGAAAGGACCCCAGGCACACCAAATGGCAGAACATGGCACTAAAACACCTATGTTTGAAGATCCAACCAACAAATCCTCATCAGACTTCATCTCCCAGTAACAAAATACCATCATTATTCAAAATTACTGTTGACCTCCAGGCATTATATTGTAAGTGTAGTTACCTTTTGTTTGTATTATTGATGTTATTATGGTTAGTAATAGTTATAATAGTAGAATCAGCAGTAGTAGTAGAAGTATTAGCTGTCTGTAACCCACATCAAGCCTATAAAAAGTTTTTTTCTTTTGCTTTTATGAAAGAATCTTTATCACATTTCTTCTTTATCTTTAGCCACTACTTTAGAACTCAGCATAAAACACTTGCCAGTACTAACAGACCCCACAGATGAAGGTATTGATTATTCTGCCTTGGATTACCGTTTTTAGTGCTTAATGAAATAAAAGCAGTTCTTCATTCCTGTGATTTATAGATAACATTATATTGTTTACTTTATTTTTTCTGTATCGTAGAAGTGAGTGCATCTTCCCCAGCCACTGGAGAAATTCTATAGAACAGAAACTAAAATGCTTCAATTAAATAAAAACACCACAAATACAGACTGCTTGACCAACATACATGTTCTGCTACCTTCATGTAAATTACATTTGCTTTTGAAATTTTAGTTTGGTTTAATAAGTTTTTATAAATTGCTGTACCCCTTAATACACTATTTAGGATGCTGATGTGGTTAAAATTTGGTTAACGAAGTGCTAGGTTGTTTCAACCACTAATGTAAAAGACAGGAAGATAAACTGTATAAACGGATGAATAATTGTAAAAAAATTGTAAGTTAATCTCTTTAAAACAACTAATGCTCTATTGTCATTAGCACAAGTGGGAGTCGTGCATCACTACAAATCACTATTATACATACTGCCTGGTTCAGTATTTAACATGATTTTAGAGCATGGGCTTTTTTTGTGTATATATTTTTGTTCGTGTTTTTGATTCATTTCACTTTACTCTGACGCAGGTCATTTATTATTATTCACGATATATTTTTTATATTTTACATTTAGCTTAGCATGTTTGTGCTAACATCATTAAAAGCAGCATTATACACAAAGATATTTAATAAAGCCCTTTGTGAGTAGACCTCTAAAAGCCATGAAAATGCCTTTTTGAGGCAAGTTGTGGAAGATTGTATTTATTGGATGGTACTGTATTTAAATGTAAATAAACAATTCAATTATCAAATGCCTTAAATCATTATTTATAGTTTGTGCATGTGTGTGGATAATAATTTAAACAATTTTAAATGGTTAAATTACCTATTTCAGAGCATCAATGTGCAGTTTTGTGACCCCTGTGAACAGATGGTTGTACAAATACTGACTATGTCCAATTCTTTGTGAGTTTTTATTCCCTATCGCTAAAGTTGTGCAAGTTGCAATATTGTTTTAAATTCTATTTTGTTTTGTAATGGGGTCCTATGGAAACATTGACGCCTCAGTCTTTCCAGTCATTTTGAACATGTGATCAGATAAATTTTTGGAAAAAATATTTTTACATTTTAATAATTAATTCATTTTATGTCACTTTTTTTTTTCTTTTTTTGGAATTCAGAAGTGGGGATGCTGAAGCTCTGTGGGCAAAGGGAGAGAATTCCACAGCAAAGAAAGAGACTTGTTTAAATTGTTCAAAAATCAAATGCAGAATATTCCTGATGGAAGGTTTAGGGTCAACTACTGTGATATCCTGATGTACTTTGGCAAAGTTTAATCCTGAAATGTTTTATCAAAAGCAATAACTGGCTTTTAACATATTAATGCAGGGTTGGGCTAAGCACATCACATGACCCTAATTAGGCTGATGATGCCATGATACACATACATAGATGGGAACAACCCGAATGTTGACAACTAATAACATTATTCTGTTTCATTATCATATTTATTCAAAAAAGTCTCATTCACAAGGATTAATTTTATTTACATTGAATTTCTATTTTGTGGTCTATGTTCTCAATACATTCATTCATTCATTATATTCCGCTTATCCTCTATTAGGGTCGCGGTGGGGTTCCCCATGCCCATCCAGGGGAGAACATCTCAGGCGCTGGGCAGACAGACCCAGGACAGGGCGCCAATCCATCGCTTGGCACACACTCACTCACACAGACACACTCTAAACGGGGCAATTTGGAGAATTCAATTAACTTGATCCATGTTTTTGGACTGTGGGAGGAAACCGGAGAACCCGGAGGAAACCCACGCAGACACGGGACGAACATGGAAACTCCACCCAGATGGGGATTCGAACCGGGAATCCCTAGCGCTGAGAGGCGAACGTGCTAACCACTAAGCCACTGTGCCGCCCGTTCTCAATACAGTTTATGTAAATAATTTTTTTAAATTGCGTTCAAGAAAAAATACTAAAGTTAAAAATGATTTCATTATTGGAATTTGAAACAGGCTTTAACCAGTGATACTGCACAGACATGTATACTAATCTTGTTATATGCTGTATAAAGTTTATGTTACCCAGAAATCTATATTAATAAGGTGCATTTTAAAAATATGTAAAGCTATAAAACTCGATGTGTAAAGAACTGTGCAGTTCGAAAGGATTTAGACCATAACAGTATAATACAGAGCATTTATGTATTTAAGTTGAAATCATCAAGGATCATGTCTAATAAACATGGTGTCCTAGCATGTCCATCATAACCACTAATTTAGAAATGCCCAATTTCTTTTAAGGCAAATCCTACTATAATGCTACTATTTTCACCTAGGTGAAAATAGAACTGTAGCTCTGAATAGCCACAGCTAATTCCCACCCATTTGCAAGGTCTTCCTCTATCACGTTTCCCTGCAGTTCTAAATGATTATGGCCGATATTTCATGGCTACTTGCTAAACTTTCCTTTGATTCAGATGTTGCTGGTGTAAACACACTTATGAATAGTACTAATTAAATAACTTTTCTAAGTTTTGTAATAATTTTGTTTTTAAATGATTAGCCCAGCAAGAATATATGGACAAAACTAATGAGATGCCTTCACATTACAGCCACAGGAAAGAGCTTTTATGACATTCGATGCTAAGCTGGTTTTCCTATAACGAGGTCTTTCTACAGGAATTTGGATTGTAGCTGTGAGAACCGATGCCCATTTATTCGGAAAAGTGTCTGTGAGGTCATACACTGGTGTTCAGAGAGATTCAAGTCAGAGCTCAGTTCCTACTAACTCAAACATGCCCAATATTTTTTTTTTTATTGCCAAAATAGTTTCACTTGCCTTTGTATTGAGTCAGTAGCAACTCAGTATTTAATGCTTTGTTTTTTTAAACTGGAATGACTTTCAATTTTAATGACGGGACGCTTAGACTAAATGCTTCACTAGAAGTTGCTTAGATTTTGTCATGTCTCTGATTTGATAAGTAACCAAATTAGGGCACCTCCTAAATACGTTAAAGTATTACACTCAGTTACAGTGCTCTAACTGTATTCATCACCTTGTTTCCACTCCTATGTATGACTATGGTAGGGACAAGCCCAAAATACGGACGTTGACAGATTTTTCAAAAACATATAAGCAAAAAACAATGTTAATTTACTTTCTTGCTATTGCTTACAAGTATTTTTGTTATAAGAACGAAGTACCTGAGAAACTACTTACAGTATGTAGTTAAAGAACTATATAGATCTATAATATTTAAGTGAAATTGATCAAATAAATAAGTATACCTTGTTTCCATAGACATTGTTTGGTTTTTGCATAAGTCCTTTTAATGTCTGTTAATAATTCAACCATAAAATCAGTTTTGTTACCTGATTACTCCCTTGTTGAGATTTGCTGGAATGTGTTGTATTATTCAGAAACTCATGCTGACCACAGCTGTTCTGACACACCTTATTTTTGCTCTTGGATTATTTCCCAGGCATACTGACAGTCATTTAACTAAACAATCTTCATTTTTTTTGTATGCCTTACATTTTTCATACTGTACAATATTCGATACGCAATCACTCTCATCCCAGAAATAGTCAATGAACTTCGCTAAGGGTGCTCTGTGTGGACCAGTCATCTTTTTCAAACTACTAATTCAACCATGTTGAGGTTTAAATCTCAGCAATACCAATCTCCAAACCAGGACATTTAGCTAAACTATTAGTAAGGTTGTGTCTTGTTGATTTTGTATGTCACTGAATGAGAGCACATTCTAAATACTGTGTTACACCCACTCATGGTGTCACAGTGTTCTACTGATTTTCATCAACCTGTATACACTCCTATATATGACTAAAATTGTAGGTGTAAGCCCAAAACAGGGATGTTAAACTTTAAATGCTTTCAACAACTGAATTACAAAATAAATTAGCAATAGTTAAATGCATCTATGGCCTTTCTTACCATTTCTTATCAGTATACTACAATACTGGCCTGTGCTCAGTATACGGGCCTGTGCTGAGATTAGTGCTTCCTTGGAATTTGCTGGAATGTTTTTGTTTTATCCAGAAACCCATGCTGACTGCAACTTCGACACACCCTCTATTTTAAGAGGATCAATCTCCAGAGATAAGTTATTTTACTGACCTCAAAGTTTAATAGCATTTAGGAATTGCTATTGTATATCATATAGCATATTCATTTATTCATTCATTATCTTCCGCTTTATCCTATATTAGCGTCGTGAGGGGGGTTCCCCATGCCCATCCAGGGGAGAAAGTTTTGGGCGCTAGGCAGATACACCCAGGACAGGGCGCCAATCTATTGCTGGGCACACACTCACACACACAGAACCCGGAGGAAACCCACACGGACACGAGGAGTATATGGAAACTCCACCCAGATGGGGATTCGAACTGGGAATCCCTAGTGCGGAGAGGCGAATGTGCTAACCACTAAGCCACCGTGCCGCCCTATATAGTATATTGTATATTATAATTTGCACAAATGCTTTTAGCAGTCCTTAAATTGTGAGATCATTTGGCAGGTTAACATAGTTTTTTATATCCATGATAGTCATAACGATTCCATACCTTTGACCATTAAATTGAATTTTATTTACAGTGAATTCTGCACAAATAAATTTCATTTTTCCTTTGTTTGCACTAGCTTACAAAATTCCATTGAGGTATATAATCTTACATCTACAACATACAGTTGTTTCTGACTCTGTGAAAACAGTTTAGGGAAGTCATCTTTGGCAAGTGTGAAGGGACCTCATGAATTTCATGAACTGTGCATAGTTATATTTAATAAATATAAAAAGATTAAGGTGAGTAGAAAGCAAAAAAGAAATTCTTTGGTGTTCTGCTGTCACGTTTCCTGTTTCCTTCAAATTAAATGACTCAATTGGACCAAGATCCAAGTCATAATGATCACTGTTAAATACATTAGGGCTAACCCCATTTCCGAGTAATAGTGACAAATCTAAATTGCATGTCAGAGTAATGATTTACATCAATTCAATGATGTTAAGAGGAATTACCTTTGACATCATGCATTATACTAATGTCTGATTATAGCCCTGGCATGTTGCATTCCAATATTGTTCCATGCTAAACAGTCTAATCATATTTTAACAGCTATCATAGTGATATGAATAAGTAGTTTTGGCACTGGAGGCCGTCATAGGCGTGTGGTTAAGGAACCGCCCTTGTGACCTGCAGGTCCCTGGTTAGATTCCCAGTCCCATCAAGTACTATGGTTAAAATGCCCTTGAGGAAAGCACCTAACCCCGAATGCTCCCCGGGCATCATATACAAGGCTGCCCACTGCTCACAGACTGCCCAAAGGAGAAAAAAAAAAAAAACTTAAATTATTTGCTGATAATAGATTTAGCAGAAAATAAAGTTTTAAAAAAATGCATTTTGAATTATTTAAATAATCTGCTCACTGAACTTTGTCAGCCTAACCCAAACAGATTTGCTGTTGTTTATGAGCCAATGAAAAATTCATAGGAAGAAAATTAAACCTCACTACCAGGCATTAGTGATAACAGCCTGTAAGATAGACTTTCTTCGAAGCAGCCGTGTTCTGTTGAAACATGTTTATAATGACGGTACCAGTTGCATACAAATCTTGGCTTTAAGACCTTTACCAAATTTACAATTACCAAATTTATTAGTTTCAAGTTGATGTACCAAAACTCCCTAAAATTAATCTTTAAGATCTGTGTGAATCACAAAAGCCTATTTATAAAGATCACTGAACTATTTGAGTAAATGTTCCTGCTCCATGAAGCACATTTTATTTGCTTTGGCAACTCATCCATATTTATTTCACAGATTATGCAAGGATGATTTTTTTTTAGGATTTGAACATGCACAGTTTGCCAGTAACATGTAAGAACAAGTGCACATAAGAATGAAAATATAATGTGTTCTAGTGCTTTCAGTTCACATAATGTAATTCTCAACTATATTAGTATATATTATATGTTTCCCATGCAAGAAAAAAAATAAAGGTCTGATGAATGATTTTTAAAAATGTGTTCTAAAATAAATTAAAGTGAGACAAGTTTAGAAATATATCTTTATCTACTTATTAAGGATTTGAAGTGGAAATAAGATCATCTTTCCTGTTTAACTACTAATGTTTAAATTGTAAAATGCATATACATGTCATGCAGTGTGAATATAGTAGTCCATTAAAATCACCAGGATTCATTAGAAGATCAGAGGCTGTGGAGAATTGCTTATTATAGCTCAGCGGAATCCTATCTCACGTCCCATTGTGCTATTTTATTATTATTATTTTTAATAGTGTTACCTGTAATAGGCCTTAACTATTCTCTCATGTCAATATTTATTGGTGATAGCCCTTATTTATTAATTACTTCCAGCAGCACACGTGTTTAGCTTTATTTAAAACTATTATATATATTATATAAACTATTGTCTGATTTTAGCCTGTCCACCCACCTGTATCTCCTTTTAAGTCATCAGTCCTCCCCATGTTAAGGAATGCACTAAAGCATCTCTGTTGTTTTTTTTTCTTTTGGTAATTTGAATACATACCTCTACAGTCGTAAAATGAAAAGATAATTTGGGAGCGGCTCTACTGACATTTTAAGGTTTGATTGATGTTTTATTTACTTCTATGACTTGAAAACCTCATTGTGGGTGATGCAATGAATGTCTAAATTAATCAGGAATAAGTATAAAAGTGGTGAATTTCTACATAAATGCAGTGAACAAAAAGCAGCAATATTTACTCAGTGGTTAGTGTGAGCTCCTCTTTCCCTTAAAAACAAGTTTAGTTTTTGAAGGTTTGCTGGAAGGCAGTTTAAAAGGTATGCTGTTAATTAGTATTAATTAAAATTCTTTGCAGGACGGCTGGTTAGCATGTTCTCCTCTCAGCGCTGGGGATTTTGGTTCAAATCCCAATCTGGGTTCAGTTTTCATGTTTCCTTTGGGTGCTCCGGTTTCCTCACAAAGTCCAAAGATATGGATTCAAGGTAAATTAAATGCTTTAAGTTGCCCCATACAGTGTGTTTTGTGTGTTTGTGTGAGTGAGTGTGCCAAGAGATAAATTTGCGTCCTGTCCTGGGTGTATCTGCCCAGTGCCTGAAACGTTCTCCGCTGGATGGGCATGGGGATGCCCTCCTCAACCCTAGTAAAAGATTAAATAGAAGATAACGAATGAATGAATTTCTTTATTAAGGTTTGTTGATGGACTGCATTGACATTGGTTTACTAAGTTCATGCAAATTTACCTACTTTGCATAAGTATAGGAATTTTTACCAGCATTAGAATGCTTTGAAACTAAATATATGTTTTGATGGTCAAACCACTTCATAAATGTCTCAATACATTTGAAAGTTTTTGGAGACCATGGTGAAAAATGATTCCATGCTTTCTGAACCACTGAAGACTGAGGCATCCTGGATAACAGTAGTCCAATCAGTCAATTCATTTGGGTATGTCTGACATCAACCAGATACCAAAGCTTGGAATCTTGTTGCATTGTTTTAGCATCTTATCAGTTATCTTAAAAACAAGATGAAAGGTCACTAGTGAAAGTGAAGTGAAACCGGAGTGTAGTACACTTCAATAAGTAACAATTGTATATGAAATTTCTTCAGGTTTATTAACAAAACAGCTGATGCATACACATTTTTAAGTGAAACAAGAAATCCTAGTCATTATTAAAACTATAAGGAAACTATCCTTTCCATAGGAACTTAATGAAAAGGTAATATGTGTAATTTATTTTAGGTAGATTACTAACTTTCTTCTTTCTTTATTTGGATAACAGTGTAACAACGTTTACTAAGCTTAGGCATAACTAACAAAATACACCTCACAATATTGATTACTTATTTCAATTCATTTTTAGTCTTTGTTTATGATGATAATAGCTTTAAGCTTAAACAATTAGTCATTTAATTAAATGTTGTGTTATAACAGCATGTTGTCTTTAGGCTATTTAAGCTACCTGACTACAAAACAAATCAATCCAGATGCCCAGTGAATGCATATTAACAGTTTTGCAGATCTCAGATGAGCAGATCTCAGTCTGTCATATGCTTTCCAGGATCTTATTTAAACCTATAACACCTAATGTCAAAAACAAAAATAAAGACTATATTTAATCAAAAGTGTCACAAGAAACAATTTAGTAGTTAATAAAATGTCATTTAAGAAAAGAGTTTATTGTATATTTATATAGACTTTACTTGACCTTTTTAAGTTGTCAGTGTGAATTTGCATATTGCAAATCGACACTCCTATCACACAGACACTTTCTTGTCTACACTTGTCTTTTCCTGTTACTTCATCATAAATCACTGCTCTCTGCAATCATCTGTAAAATTCTACCACTACCTCAGCTCAGCAGCCATGTTAACAAACAAGAGGGCAGCATGTAAAACTTTTTTTTTTAATCAAACTTTGAAGGTTAATCTGACAGCAAGGTGTGATAAAATGCCCTGCAGAAAATATGGTTCATGAAAAACAATTCTTAATTAGGAGTTCAAATTAGTTTAGTAGAAAGAAAAACAAATCTGTATTAGGTGTGTCTCGAATGACTATCTCTGAAAACTTTTCAGGTTAAAAATTTTATCTATATATATCTACATAAATCTGCTTCTATATATTTTATAACTGAAATTATAAAGGTGTGTTGTGGTAAGCACATTCACCTCTCAGCTAATGGGATCCAGGTTCGAATCACAAACTTGGTGGTGTTTTTATGTACTCCCAGTGTCCGCATGGGTTACCTCCTGGTTCTTCTGTTTCCTCCCACAGTCAAAAAACATGAATTCAAGTTGAATAGGCTGCTCTTAATTGCCCCTATCTAGTATGTGTTTCTTTGTGTGAGTGAGTGTGTGCCCAATCTTCTCAGGGCAGTGCAGTGCAGTGCGTGCAGCCTAGTGCAGTAGTGACAAGATTTTATTAAAAATGACAAAACAAAATAACAAAAAGAGATAATGTGCACATAAACAAGGCAAATATTGGATGTCCAAATATCGATCTGGTCAACAACTGAGTAGATACCAAACTGATGCTTTACCCAACATAAATTCTAAATCTAAATGATCTGCTGTCTTTCTGCATCAATAAAAATACTTCACCTTTTAAGGATATTCATAATTAATTAGTTTGCATATTGCAGCTGGATACCTGTCACTCTGTCACTCCGTAACATAACACCTTTTCATGTCTTAACTTGAGCTCTTGTTTCATTTTAAATCACTGCTCCCCACCACACCTTCAGATGAATTCTGATGTTTGTTGCCCAATGTTGAATAAAGTATTCTGATGAAAGCTTTGGAAGTTTAGCACAAGCAGAATGAATCAGTCAACATTTTCTGCCAGGATTCATTTCAGGCCGCTGGAGTAATCGTGTTAGGAATGTTTTCTTGGCTCACACACTGATCCTATGATATTTATTGATTTTCAGTTTAGATCTAAATAGCAGGTTCAATTTCAATATTTGAAAACAATACACAAAGCTTATAAATTATGTGTGTTAATGGTTTAATAATACTCCGAAAACTAGTGTGTGATATCACCTAATGCAATACTTTTTCTGACTTTAGATGACTCGTTTAAAATTCCACAAGATCCATGATGGTCAGCACTCCTGCGATTCACCACCAACATTGTACCTCTCAGCACCCCAATGGCATTGATTTCCTGGTGGTGTGTAAACTGTAAGTGTATATATAATATATCAATACAATTGCCTGTATAATTTTTGTGTACATTTATTTGAACAGCTGTTGCTTGGCATGTTGATTTACAGACACCCAGCCTATTCTAATAAGCAATCATATCTTGTCAAATACTCTTCAGTCTGAACCATGCTGTATATCCTTAGAGTGAAATTCATGACATTTTAGTACTGTACAATATTGCAAAATCCATGTTTTCCTCCCTTCACTCCCGCGTTGTTTTCTTTATGTCTACTAACTTTCACCTTGTTACGTTTCAACCTGTTTGTCAAGTTTCTACTGTATAAACAACACTAACCATATGTCACCTTAAGGCTAGCTCTGTTTATCAAGTGGGAGTATGGTACTCTTAGGTTGTCTGGTCTAATATGCACATCGTCATGTCAAATGTAATGTTCACAAGGACAGCTTATGAGCCTTATAAAAGCAATAAACGAAAAAGCCATTAAATCCATAAATTGTAAATGAGATCTCACACTGTAGAACACACTGCTTCGTGGACTTAGTCTTAAATTATTTACATTATATAAACATATTACATTTGGTCAAAAAAACTTTATCCAAAGCTACTTGCAAAGTGAGGACAGGGTTAATACGGCCTCCTGGAGCCATGGGGGTTAAGAGCTTTGCTAAAGGAACCACATTAGTGACTTCAGAGGACCTGGGATTGGAACACACAACCTTTAGATGGATAGATCAACACCCTAACCGCTAAGCTACTATGCCCTCGATTTACCTTTGATGACATGCAGTCAGGACGGCACGGTAGCTTAGTGGTTACACGTTCGCCTCTCAGCACTAGGGATTCCCGGTTCGAATCCCCATCTGGGTGGAGTTTCCATGTTCTCCCTGTGTCCACGTGGGTTTTCTCCAGGTTCAACGATTTCCTGCCACAGTCCAAAAACATGGATCAAGTCAAATGAGTTCTCCAAATTGCCGCATATAGAGTATGTGTGTCTGTGTGAGTGAGTGTGTCCAGAGATAGATTGGCGCCCTGTCCTGGGTGTATCCGCCCAGCGCCCGTAACGTTCTTCCCTGGATGGGCATGGGGAACCCCCCAGCAACCCTAATATAGGATAAAGCGGAAGATAATAGATGGATGGACATGCAGTCAGCTGGCAGTCTTGCCACTATGTCAGTGTAGATATTTTAAAGCTATTTGCTACTGTTCTGTATTCCTAGAAACATCCCCACAAATAATAACACATGTCTATTCATATACTGGTTATTCATTGTCACGTCACATACTGTCTCTCTATTAGTTACTGAGATTAATAGTCCATACTTGCACTTATTTATTTAATGCATTGTTGTATGTACTAAAATAAATGTATGTCTGATACATAGGATCTGGATGACATGGTGGGTCATTGCATCAAGGTCTTAGATATAGTCAGTGTGGGTCCTTTTGTACAGTTCCTTTTCTTGTTCTTTCTGCATCTGCATAGGTTTTTAAAATTTTGTATCATCACCTTCAAGCCAAAAGATTGCAGGATGCACAGGATTCTTTATTTGTGATATTAGCATTTTCTCCATGTGCATGTGTTGGTTTTCTCAAATAGCCTATAACCTTGAATGGGTTTTTCCGAACACACTAGCAGGTATATTAGAGCCACTAAATTGTCTCAGGCGTGGATGTGTATGGTTGTGTGTTTGCTATGCAATTAACTTACACCTGAGCACAGGGCTGAAGTACAACCAACGCCTCCTGTTAGGATGTTTGGTTCGGAAAATGGGTAAATAATATAAAAAATAATTAGTAAATTTTTTCCCTCTTTTATATTTATTTCTGTAAAATGGTGTTTATACCTGTGTTTTAATCAAATGACAATAATGAATGTAAAATGTAACTATTATGTGGTTATGTTTAAAGCTGCAGGTAAAAGCCAGTTCAAGTTAGTGTGCTTATTAGGCTGCTGAACTGTGCAAATTTTCCCCTTGCAATGAGATGTCTTAATCGCTCTTTCACTCTTTATTTCTTTCTTTTTACCTTTTTAAACATTAATTCCTTAAAA
The DNA here is from genome assembly GCA_019802435.1 of Corydoras maculifer. NCBI lineage: Eukaryota > Metazoa > Chordata > Actinopteri > Siluriformes > Callichthyidae > Corydoras > Corydoras maculifer. The sequence goes on from JAFMOD010000750.1 coordinate 805,666, forward strand.
TGCTCTTTCTTATAAGCCCATCTACTCATTCATCTTTTCTTTATACTAAGGTTGTGGTTTGGTATATGTTGTAAATTACACTTGTGCAAATCAGGGTTTTAGCTGATTGGCATGCTTGAACAAGGCTGGCAGGGAGGCACAATGGGGAGCACCATCATCAGACAGAAAAAAAGGTTCTGGATTAAGTAACTTATGAATATGTTATTAGATTTATAGATAAAATGGCATCAAAACTAGCTTTAAGTATGTAAAGCTGCAACTGTTTCCTCCTAAAATTATTTTAAACAATGATGACTTTCAATTTATAGTAGGTGGAAATATCAGTCTAAAGGACTGTAATGGGAACGTGTATGCAAATAATGTCCAGTGTAAAGAAAGCAGCCAAAATATTTTTCAAACAAGTATGGGCAAGGTTTGAAGAGGTGTGGCCCTCCTCTGAACATCCATTAAAAACAAAACTGTAATTCAGGAATTTGGAAAGCAAGCCCCAAACTTGTCCTGCAGTTCTCTCAATGGGTTTTAGTGATCACCCACTTTATTTGTTTTTTTGCAATTTAAATTGAAATTATACTAACTAATATTATTCCACACTAAATGTAGTTGCATTATAGACTTCAGTGTTATTTTCAACACTAATAATACAAGGGCTAATATTCACATAATAAACATCCTACATTAATAGCTGTATTGATGAATGGTAAACTAGTGTTTGCATTGATTTGTGAAGGAGCGGAACTGTTTGTGATTATTTCCTTGTTTCAATAAGCCACTCCAATTCCAATTAAGATGCACTAAACACTAAACTGAATGTCATATATGACTGGAATCAATTAAGGATAAGTTAGTGTTAGTCAAAGGCAGTACTGGAATTAAAATCCTCTCTGTGGAAAACATTACAGATCCACGGGTCAGTAGTGTCGGTGAAAGCTAAAAGAGGTGTGTTCGCTGCCCACTGCCTAAGCCAAGGAATGTTTCTGAAGTCAAAAGAAAGCGGGTAGAACTCGCTCTGAACACTAAAAGAAAAGATTTTCTGAAGTTCCAGGCTGCAAAGATAAGGAAAATGACACTCCCGCACTCCGCATGCATGCAACATTTATGTTAAACATTTAAAACATCGATTCTCTATATATAATAGCTTTACCTGACACCTTACTGCCCCTTACAAAAAATATTTTCAATGAAAGTCATTAATGTAATGCGACTTACTTTAATAAGTATTGTTTTTGTGCCACTTTACTGTTGCTACATTTTTTAAAATTCCTATAGTCAGAAATTCAAATTTGTTGCTAAAACTGGAGATACTCAATTGGCTGAGGTGCTTATTAAAGAATGGCTTATAATCATTCATGCTGAAAAATAAGCACTACTGCTCTTCATACATACTGTAAAACACCTTAGCAATCAAAAATTATTTGGAGCGCAAGCCCCAAACCTGAGCGCAAGCCCCAAACATGTCCTGCAGTTCTCTCAACTGGGTTTAATGCATAAGTAACCTGCATCACCCATTTTATTTGCTTTTTTTAGTTAAGTTATTAATAATAACATAAACCTTAAATAAAATAATAAGTTATTTAATTCCTTTGTCTTTTAACAAGTCTCTTTAAACCTCCATTTTTACTTTTACACCACTAAACTTAGTAGTAGTAGTATGATATCCCACTTAAATTTCTTAATTTTAACATACACATCCCAGAATACATTGTACAACCATATCTTTTCAACATCCGTTACTAATGCTCATTTAAATCTTACCCTGAGATATTTGCCCTAACAAGTCAGAGGTAGTTTATAAGTTCGATAATGACAGGTAAAGCAACAGGTTTGCAGAATGCACTGCATTTTTAAATCCTTTAATTGTGAAAAAGAAAGGTGGTGCTTATAAAATTCTCACATGGACATGACTGCTTTATTCTGAATAATTCATGATTGCATGCTGACATCATAAACCAACTGAATGTTGCATGTACAGACATATCACCTTGCTATTAATGACCTTTCATCACCATGACATCATTGTTTATACTGTGTAGCCAAAACATTTCTGAAAAATACCGAATATATAATAAAAGTGTTAAACATCAACTAGAAATCCTTGTATATTTGGTATCAAGTTAAATACTTTAGCTTTATTATAAATATGATAAACTATAACACAATAGAGACCTGACCAATAGAGAACAAAGAAACAAAAGAGGACTAACAATAACAAAGAAAACAGATTAACTACAGCCTATAAATCTATATGGTATGTGGAGAAAATAGACAATTGGGCAAGATATGTAATCCTGTGTGAAGATGTGTTTTGGTGAACTGAACAAGTGCTAAAAAAAGGGTTAGAGTCTGATCCTTTACAAGTTTGAAGATTGAATTTAGCTGACAGTTCCTTATTACAATTGGTAACACGACCTTGTCATAAAAATAAGACATTCTGCAAGCATATGGTGTTGCACTTCCTTCACTTTCAATTAAATTGATATGATTAAAATAGAATACAAAAACTGCACAGTAGGACTTGACAAAAATCTATTTCAAATGGCTTTACCAATGACAGTATACACATTTACATTTACATTTAGTCATTTAGCAGACACTTTTATGCAAAGCAACTTACAAATAAAAAAACAAAGGAAATTATTAAGAAAAATAACTAAACTAGACTAACTTAACTAAGCTAACCGATTTATATTGGGAAAGCAGACTCACAGAAAGTGTTCTGTCAGCTGATGCATTGCATTATACAAACTTGTTTATTTTTCCTTCATACCACTTGATTTTCACACAGTGCAATTAGTGGAAGAATAAAATGAATGATGAAACAAATTCAAATTAATTAAAGCCTGAACACCCTGTTCACATTTTTAATTCTTTAAAAGCTTGGTTCATTAAAATCAAACTGTCCACAGTTAAAGTTCACATATTCACATATAATCACAGAGCTAGGCTGAATGCCTGCAAGAAACATAATATGAATTAAAAGCCTATTGAGATTAAAGAAGTAATGTTATTCAAATTATAATTATATTTATGTAAATGTAAATGTAACTGCCTTATAGTCTACAAGGTTCATCTCAATACTAATAATAACAATGGCTAATAAATATAATAATATTCACTTAATAAATATCTTAAATTATAAGCTATATTGATAAAAGAAAAAACTAGTACTTGCAATGATTTGTAAAGGAGTGGAAGTGTTTGTTATTATTTCCTTGTTTTTGTAAGCCACTTCAATTTCAACGATGCACTAAACAGAAATCACCGACTGACATATGTGACTGAAAACAATTAAGGTTAAGTTTGTGTTAGCCAGAGGCAGTACTGGAATTAAATTCCTCTCTGTGGGAAACAAATTAGAGATCTAAAGGTCACCAGTGCGGGTGAAAGCTAAAAGAGGTGTGTCCACTGCCCACTGCCTCAGTCAAGGAATGTCTCTAAAGTCAAAAGAAAGCAGGTAGAACTCGCTCTGAACACTGAAAGAAAAAAAACTCTGAAATTCCTGCTAAGATAAGGAAAAAGACACTCCTGCACTCTGCATGCATGCAACATTAATGCTATATTTTAAACATTTAATATAAAATATAAAATATAATAGCTTTATCGACATCATAATGTCCATTAAAAATATATAATTTTTTTTTAATGAAAGTCATCAATGCAAGGCTACTTACTTTAATTCCAACTTTGTTTCAGTGTGCCCCTTTACTGTGGTGCCTCAATACATTTTTTAAATTTATTATTTCCATAGTCGGAAATTCAAATTGTAGGTCAAATTGGATACTCAATTGTACGATGACCCCATTAAAGGATTGCCTATAACATTCATGTTCATACATAAAGTTGGAAATGTACCCTACACAGCTGTATTTCTGAGATATTATAGAGGCACTTTGCAAAGATCTCTATACATACATACAAAAATATATTTTTATTATAAGGACAATTAAAATTGTGGAAAGGATTGTGACAATTATTCCAAAAGCTTTGACTCATGTTTCTGCAGGTAGTTCATTGTGGATCACTCTACCATTGTCATCAACTTTGCAGTGCCAGTTTCTTAATTGCTAGAATAGCATTTGCGTTAAGGATTTGTACTGTAAATAGTTGATAAAATTATTTTCCCCTCTTTTCCTGTGCAACTGAAGACTAAACAATTCATCCCCAATTGCTGAAAAAAAAATCATATTTCTATCAAATTCATTACAAACAATATTTTTAAAGCAAATTAAAAGTTTTCCGTTACGTTGTCATGTTTTATTGTTTTTTTTATTTATACATTATTCAAGGTATAACTTATGCTATTTAAAATCATGCTTTTCACATTCAAATGGCTTGTTTAATCATGGATCTTACTTTTAATAATCTAATTGTGCAGCAGTTTAGTTGACAGCCGGTGTCTTGTAAAAACACTATATAAAAAGTTGACATCATTTACTGTCTTGAATGCAACAAAAATATGAAAGCAAGTAAAGGTAAATTAAAAGCCTTCCAAGTAGTTTGTACTTTGTTGATAAGTGAATATAATAAAGAACAAACTCTGCAGAGCTTTATTAGCTTTCCTTCAGAGGGGAGTGTTTTTTGGGTGGAGTCTTCCTTTCACTGATAAAGTCTTGAGGCAGAGCATGGAACGTACACTGGTCTTCGTACATCAGTGTGCAGCAGCCAAACTTCCACAAACTGTGTCTTTCTCCGGAGAGAGTCTGGAACATAAACTCATTCATGCTGAGGTAAGCACAAATTTACCAACTCCATTTACACAACTATTTAAAAAGCTGTACATGTAATGTCACTGAGAGCTGTAATTTTAACCAACAAAGCTTTGTGAAGTGATTTGCAGCACTGTATCAATATATAAAATTATAACAGGCAAGACATGTGTAGTTTACGACCCTCCCACCTTTGAACACCACTATAAAAATAACGAACTGGATTGTAGATCTCCATTTCGTTTCCTTTTTTTACAAAATAAATAGCTTTTCTTAGTAGTCCACACCCGCTGACCTCTTGCTTAAACCGTCTTCCACGGGTAAAACATCACAGTATAGGAACGTGTCATTTCCACCCCTATTCACAAGAAGAACTAAGCAGTGTTTTCACATCATCAGGAAAGAATGCTATTCAACTCTAACTGGCTTTACCAGAGCAAATCCTGTGTACAAGCCAAATCAGGATGTTTCCATGAAATAACTTGCTGTTGCTACATCTGGGTAAAGGATCATGTCTGGCAAAAGTAGTTAGTCTTGTTTTCTGCTTTTTTTTATTTTACCTTTAATGAAAGAGTCTTTTGTGAACCAAGAACTCTATTCACAGGGGTGTGTAATTTATAAGAATAATGCTGTGTCAGCTCCCAGATTTGTTACATATGACTTAATGACCATAACAATAATGTCAAAATGTGATAGATTTGTCAAAATGGTAGATTTATTGGTCACAAAATAGAAATTGTTCTTATTAGCATTATAAAAGTTTATTATATGTAGGACACATTAAATATGACGGGAGACCATGTTAACAGGAGGCAAGTTTATATATGTTTATATTTAAATTTTATTTGTATGGTATATATTTATATATAGTTATAAATAGTTTAGAATTCATATTATTTGGAAACTTGCATGTTCTGATTTTCTAATTCAAACCATATTTTCCCTTCTATTATAAATATATATATATATATATATACAAAATAAGTCACATGTCAATTGTGGCAAATCACAATGAGTGAATACTGGCAATATTCAAATTTAAAAAGTGTTTTTTATAACTCTAAACTCTAAATAAAAAACATTTGTAGCTCACTTGTACTTTACAGCACACAATTCACACAATCATACACTTCAAGTAAAGGTTCTCATGACCGCTCTCTTACTCTTCTAAGAGTGGCTAATTTATTTTATCTCTCCGCTTACTGCCAAACAAAAGGAACATACAATTATCCAGTCTACAGGTGTATCCTTTACTTATTCTGATTTTGCGAGCCCCACCTTCCATTCACAAACAAACACTGCTCACACACTCTTGTCACACCAATACAAAAACAAAGGACTCAATGTTTGCCAGTTCATTCGTGCTCTGAAATGACTTCTCTTGCAGATTCTAAAAATATTATATTTAGCATGTGCAATTTTTAAAAAACTATTTACAGTTTCTTAGACACAAGATAAGTAATGTAGAATTTGCTATATATGTTGAAATTATATATTAGACACATACAATTGGTGTACTACATTTTGTTAAATTCAGTATCGTCTGTTGTTCTTACAGGAAAGATATTTGACCACCCAATACATTCATCATTCAACACTGAAGTGAGTCATGTTCCTTTGGTCTATATATTTGAAATATTTAAATGTTTTGCTGCACAGTCATTTTATCAACAACTAGATGTACACATCTGCAGTAGAAATACTACAACACATGCAATGTCAAGAATTATTATTATTTTACATCATGTGTTATCAATTATTTTTTATATGAGTTTTATTTTTCAGTGAGCAATATGTACTTTCATTTTTCATTTTTACTCTTTCCCTCCCCTCTCTCTTTTTACGTCTCTCTCTCTCTCTCTCTCTCACACACACACACACACACACACACACACACACATATTTTCATGCATTGTGTGAAAGGAATTTTCATAAATTTCCATTAATTTCATGGAGACAGCCTGCCTTGAAGTATAACAGTATAATAAAAGTATAAAAATAAGTATGGAATCTAATAGTAACATATTCTCAACCATCTATTTCTTTCTCTCTGTTTTTTGCCCACCTTCTTACATACACCACCTTGTTTTTACATTTTACCTTTTGTCCATTTTTTCAGTGCCACTTACTATATAGATGCAGATGTTTGTAGTTTTAAAATTGCACATTGTAATTCCTCTGCATAATTTGTTAGTCTTTTTTTTTTCCAATTTTTTTATAGGCAAGCACAGGAGCCCCATAGAACACATACAGTGGGTTGCAAAAGTATTCATACCCCTTGAACTTTGCCATATTTTGTCACATTACAACCACAAACATAAATATATTTCACTGGAATTTAATGTGAAAGACCAACACAAAGTGGTATACAATTGTGAAGTGGAATGAAAGTTATACATGAATCAACATTTTTTTTACAAATAAAAAACTGAAAAGTGCGATGTGCAAAATTATTCAGCCCCCCTGAGTCAATACTTTGTGGAACC
>JAFMOD010000750.1:831697-902670 GCA_019802435.1 Corydoras maculifer
TAGGGTCGCGGTGGGGTTCCCCATGCCCATCCAGAGGAAACGTCTTGGCCGCTGGGCAGACAGACCCAGGACAGGGCGCCAATCCATTGCTGGGCACACACTCACTCACACAGACACACTTTATATGGGGCAATTTTTGAGAATTCAATTAACTTGATCCATGTTTTTGGACTGTGGAAGGAAACCGGAGAACCCGGAGGAAACCCACGCAGACACGGGGAGAACATGGAAACTCCACCCAGATGGGGATTCGAACCGGGAATCCCTAGCGCTGAGAGGCGAACGTGCTAACCACTAAGCCACCGTGCCGCCATATATATATATATATATAATGTGTGTGTGTGTGTGTGTGTGTGTGTGTGTGTGTGTGTGTGTGTGTGTGTGTGTGTGTGTGTGTGTGTGTGTGTGTGTGTGTGTTAATTTTCTTTGTTATGAAGGCACAGTTAGATCAAACTTGGTAAGATTGCTAGAGTCGATTCATGCCAGACAACTATTCGGAATCGATTCCCCAATTTTTCGACTGCAAATTCTGACCCATGATGCTTTGCTGCCTGCGTAATTAGAGAGATGACCAATCGAAAGCAGTATGATCAAATCGCAGCCTTGTAGCTCCGCCCAATTCCAGACACACACACACACACACACACACACACACACACACACACACGTGATCGCTCGCTAGCGTTAGCGTTGTACATCTGCGGATCGTCTGTGTGTTTGGTGAGTATGGTTGTTATTAACTTTATTCGAATGCAACACGTTTATTAACAAATCATTCAGAACTTTGTGGGAACCACAGACTGAACTGAACATCAGAAAGCGCGAGGGAGTCTGTTTTATGTTCCGTCATACTCACGTCATACTCGCTTACAGACTCTCACATCACCTTCCCTTCACTTGATTCACTCGAGTTACGTCACTACTGATACTTTTATTCGGCATGGCAGCAGAACAGTAACGCAGAGCAGACAAGTCGTTACACTCGTGAGCAGGGGGAGTTTTTAGGGTTCAGAAACATCAGGGGCTTTAGCCCAGATCCCTTATTCCCCCCTCTGTCCTCTTTAAAAAGTGCCTTTTCACGAGTCAATTTATCCATTTTCAAACTGTTTTTACAATATATTTGATAAATTGGATATATATATATATATATATATATATATATATATATATATATATATATATATATATATATATATTGGTTAGCACGTTCGCCTCTCAGTGCTAGGGATTCCCGGTTCGAATGGGAGTTTCCATGTTCTCCCCGTGGGTTTCCTCCGGGTTCTTTGGTTTCCCCCCACAGTCCCAAAACATAGATCAAGTCAATTGAGTTCTCTGAATTGCCCCATGTAGAGTGTGTTTGTGTGTGTGTGTGTGTGAGTGAGTGTGTGCCCAGCGATAGATTGGCACCCTGTCCTGGGAGTATCTGCCCAACATTTTCCCCTGGATGCCCCACGGGGAACCCCCCCGCGACCCCAATAGAGGATAAAGCTGAAGATAATGAATAGATAATGCATGAAATGTGTCTGTCAGCAGTGGATACACATTAAGTTCTAATAAATGATGGTTTTGGCTGTAAATTCTTGAGTAAAACGAACCTGAGCTTCGGCAGAAAAGCATGAGTTTTACGAGAGAGTCGCAGATAAGACAGTTTTAACTAGATTTTGCGACAGTTTGCACCTTCAGAAAAAAGCTTGACGCTTTCTGAAGGCTGAGAAGCTGCTCTTTACAGCCGACATACAGTTATTACGGTAACTTCACGATACTGGCAAAAAAACTGTCTCCCTCAAACACACACACACAAAGCTTAGAAACACATACAGCTGACGGTGACGCCTTCGTTCGGTCCCGTTGCTGGAGGAGAGGCGGTCAGAGAAAGCTGCTCTCATTTTATCCGGGGCTACTGACAAAACACCCGGGGCTATAGCCCCGAAAGCCCAGGTCTAACGACGCTTCTGCCCGTGACGGATGCAGTCTCGTAGTCAGTTCAGATCAATATTTCGACCATTGTGCTCAATAAACACCAAACTATATAATGATGGGGTTATAAATATGTTTTTCTACTACATTCCACTGTTTTGTGCACACACTGAAAAACTCATCTGAAGCAGCAAGTGTAAAAATAAAATTACAATATTACATAAAATTTCCAGGCACTGTGCCTTATAACAGGGCGACTCAATGCATTAATGGTTAGCACTTACGCCTCTCACCGTTGGGGATCCAGGTTTGAATCCCAATCTGGGTGGAGTTTCCATGTTCTCCTCCTGTCCATGTGGGTTTCCTCTAGGTATTCTGGTTTCCCCCCAATAGTCCAAGAAGTTGGATTCAGGGTAGTTGAATACTCTAAATTGCCCCATATAGTGTGCGTGTGTCTCTGAGTGTGCCCAGCGATAGATTGGTGCCCTGTCCTGGATGTATCTGCCCAGCGCCCGAAACGTTCTTCCCTGGATGGGCATGAGGAACCCCCCGCAACCCTAGTAGAGAATTAATTAAATGTTATCTATAATATATACTGTATGTTGTTAATGAGGGTTTATTTGCATGATAAGTTACTTAAGCATAATTATGCACACTTAATGGTCTGTGTGTTTAATTTTAAGGACATAACTGGGGCTGCTGCTAACACTTATTGTCAAATAAATGTGCAAAAAATACAATTTATAATTAATTCTCATGTACAGTGACATAGTTAAGTCAATAACCGTAACTTTCTTACAGAGAAAAAAAAAACATTAACATATTACTTGCACAATTATAACAGCTTGACATCATACTTGAAAACATATCATAGATTTTTTTGTCATTTTGACATGGTGGCCTTATACAGTAGCTGCAGATTTGTTTGCTTTTTATTTTGACATGCAGATTTGATAATACCTGTATAATAAGAGCTTTAGTAGATTTAGATCAGGTGACTGTGAATATTATTTATCATTTTTATGATGGTGCACTATGTTCATAACGAGATAGATGTGGTCGGCAGTAATATACAGGTAGACCTTGGCACTTATACAATGCTTAATTGGTAATAATTGGCCCCATATTACCCCACCAGCCTGCACTGCTGTTACAGGCAGGGTAGACTCATGCTTTTATGTAGTTTACACCAAATTTTGACCCCACAATACTAAATTTTGCAGTAGAAATCAAGACTCTTCAAACGTTAAAGCCTTAATTTGTTAATAGCTAATCAGAGCGGTACTTTGTGGATGTTCAGTGTGTTGTGCTTTTTGAGGTCCACTTTTTGCTGTCCTGATTTTTTTATTGTGGTTACTTTTGACTATCAGCCTAGAAGAAACTGGTCATTTTCTTGTGACCTTTGACATTACTAAGACATTTTTGCATTGTGAACTGTCAGAAACAAACTTTACTGTTTGCTTAACTTGCCTCGCTCCTTTAATTTACCACACTCTTACAGAACATTGTCAGTCAGCAGAGGCTTTTATCCAAAGCGACTCACAAGTATCCCAACTTGATGGTCAGAAAACAGGGGTGGCCATGTTTCAGCCCCTGGAATAATGGGGGTTTGAACCCACAAACTTTAGATTAATAGCCAACACCTTAACTACTGAGCCCCCCCACATTACCCATCTTCCACAGAGTAGCAAGCTTTTCCCATATGCTATGCGTTAAAATGTTGATCTGATGGAATTAAATCCATTAGAAATGTATGTTTACACATTTATTAAGTAACTTCATTGATCTTTACTTTTTTCTCCTTTCTTGCTATTCTATGGCTTTTGTAGCTCAAGCAGATATTAGTATAATTGAACCTTGCACTGTGGCTTATATGCAAGCTGTTGCATGACATTAGATTTATCTAGTCAGTAATAATGCATGATAATGTAGCAATCAACATCAGTAAACCAGGACAACGTATCAATGCGGGGCTGCTTCAAGGTTGGTTGAGCAACTGAAATATGACTTGTTGACTTCTAACTGTCCATGTCATGTCAAGATGTTCTATGGAACAGTGTAGCTCTAATACCAGCCTTAGAACAGCCCTAGAGCTGAAAGACGACTACCCATTTGTGGCTGTTAGTACTAAAACATTTGTTTGACCTTTATTTGGAAGATTGTTCTCCGGATGTTTAAAAACCTGCATCCCAATACGGCAAGCTTCTTTGTGCAGTTATGGAAGATCTGCAAGACTCCTGTCATAGAGGCTCTAGTATCGTGAGCATCGCCGATCAGCTGAGTAAGTACATTTTTTACATCTTCACACTCATGGAGAAACAAATGTTTGGTTACAGTATTAAGGGCTTTACTATATGGCACGTAGCATCTGCACCTCCCTTGAAATTCATAAGTTTAGGCTTAGAGTATAATGCAAAGTTTTACATAGACATGATTTCAACCCTGTGGCAGCAGCTTTTAGTCTTATTATTAATCTGCCTTTGCATCAAAGGACTCTAAAGCAGGGTAGCTGAACAAAATGCCTTTGTCTGCCCTAAAGCCATGGTTTCATAAGGGTGGGATTTGAGAGCAGTGACATACAAAGCTTTCGCTTTTTACAGTAGTACATTGTCACAAAGCAGTTTTACAGTTTTATGAGTCTTTAAACACCCAAAGAGCAAGCCGAAGCGACAGTGGCAAGATAAAACTCCCTGATGTGTTGTTATTTTAAGAATGAAACCTTGGGAGGACCAAGACTCAGTGGGAGACTTATCATCCTTGAGCGGCCGGGCAGCATCAACAGCGCAGGACAGCCATGTACAGATTGTGTGATGATCAGGTGTCCGTATTAAACAATTGAAAACTATATAAGTCCATGTCTATACACCCTCTGTGGTCACTTAATTAGTTCCACCTTATTGTTCCCTCACTTATTGCATATTTGATCAGTTTTACTTTGTAGTTCTTTGATTACAGACTGTAGTTCAAAGTTTCTCTTTATATTTTGAGTCCCCTTTTCAGTGTTCTCCAATGTCCCTACAGGGGTTACAATTTAAGTAACACTGTGGTGGTGGTGGTTTGTTATTTTATGTTGCACTGGTAGAGGTGGAGCAGACACAGAAGTGCTCATTGAGGGTTTTTTTTTTATTTTATTCATTTATTTATTTATTTATTTATTTATTTTTATATCCCATCATCTGTAAACCTCTCCCTGGAGAATCATCCACCTCTTAAATAATAATTTCTTGTAGTAATGATTATTAGAGAACAGATAAAAAATGTCCTAGATAATAAATGGGTTCTTCCTCCAACATGTCTAAGAACTATGAAAAGGTTCTATGAGAATAAAAGCATTTTTATAGATTTCTGGTGATCAGGTGACATCTAGGTTTTTGATGCTTGAACAGGCTGCAGTGTATTAGAAAGTGTATGTATTAGTGGGACTCATTTTCATATTTGTTGCAATGTTTTTGTGTTTTCACAGTTTTAAAACTAATGTAGATGTGTTTTTTTTTCTGTTATTGCAGGAGACGATACCTACATTAACCTTGTTAATGACTTCTGCGGACCTCAGACCGGGTACCTACTGAATCTAAATGAAAAGCCATGCACGAACAAGTTTTTGATGCAAGTCGGTCTGATGAGAGAGGAGAAAGGTGTCCCATGGGAAGCTGTAGAAAAATGGCTCCAGAAGATTCTCCCAGTGTTTCAGACTGCTAATTTTCGTGGACTGATTGAATGGAATACAGAAACTGTGATGAGCCTGACTGGAGGCACTAGAAAAAACTTTCTTCAGACAAATGTCAACTTTGATTTTGTAGGCCCTATATGTGACAGTGTTGGTATTGACAGAACAGATTTGCTGGATTTGTCTGATTTTTCAGACCGCGCTAAGTTACTTGATGTAACTAACGGTCTGATATTGGAGTTAACCAACTTGATTGAGCGTGAGGAAATCAACCCAGTTGTCTTGGTGTCATGGCTTCAGAACTTTGACCCTTCATTCTGCAGTGATAGGAAAATTCAAAAAGCAAATAAATTTTTACAGGTCAAACTGAAACACTTTAGGATCCAATACCGAAATAGCCAAAGTAGCAGAAACAGAAGCAACGGCTTATGTGATGAATTCCTTCAAAGGCCTTTTGAACTGAACGACTCCGAGTATAAAAACATGCCCATAATGAAAGGGATTTTAAGAAAGAGACAGCTTCGGTTAGCTCCAAGTAAATCTATTCACAAATCCAGTAGGAGTACAGTTGAAGCCGATGACTTGACTCTTTCTCCGGAAAACAGGAAAAGACATTTTGTGACAGAGGAGGCTGATACTCAGAGTTACACAGATGACTCAGCAAAACAACTAGGCTTGCAAAAAGACAGTCACGTTGACACTGGTGACTGTTTAACCCTTTTTGATATTGCCATCATGTCACTGCAAAAGCTTTCATCTGCTTATGAAGATATGCGCAAGGATGCTAAACTGATCTCCATGGATCTCCTCAAGAATCAGTTCTCCCTGATGGTGCAGAAAGATCCAAACTTAAACTTCTTAAATGAAAAGGTTCTGGCTCATGCTTCAGGCAAAGACTCTCAGCTGGCACCACCTGTGTATTTCCTGCAGTGTAACTCCCTGTTCTTTTTTAACTTGATCGACGGGGTGGAGAAACAGATCATGTCATTTGAAACTGAAATGGAGAAGACTACAGGAGAGAAACTTGGTAGGAACAAAACTTCTAAATTCAAAAGTTTTTTGAACTTCGAGGAGAGTGCCGTCACAAGGTACGTCACGATGGCTTGTGAAATCTTGTGTCCCAAAAAAGAAACCTGCAGAGGTTACAGAAAGCATTGGCTTGCCTTCTGCATTGAGAGAAATAACCCATCACGTCTTCCAATCAGTCAGTCGAACCAATTCATCGACTATTTTGAGGCAGCTACTGCACTTCTTCACCACTATCAAGATGTTGCACTTTTTGTGTCAGACCTGCAGCAATTAAACAATGATTCCAATATCTTCCTAGATAGTGTCAATTCAGACGCCAATGATGAGGTCATCCAGGCTTTGTTATGTGTGGTCGCACTTGTGTACTGTAAAGTCTTGGGTCCTCTTTGGCAGCTTTTAAAGAGTGATGCACAGTACTCATTGTTTAACAAGTACGCCTTCCAACTTTATCAGCAGCTTCTCACTTGGTCGCGATGTGACACCGGACTCCTGAAGCCTGATCATAAGTTCAATGTGTTCCTCCAAGATCCGATTCATCAGAGAAACTTTTCGGGGATATTTGATTTTTGCCAGATCAATGAAGAAAACCAGTATGGAAAGCTGATAAAGGCATGCTTACAGAAGCTCATGGCTGTCTTTGCATCAATGATGGAGGAAAACCTCAAAGAGTTTTTACCAGGTGGTAAATATAGTGAAAGAACTACAGATGAACTTGCAGAACAGTTATCTAGCTGCACATTTTCCCAGTTAATGGGTGAGTATCCTTTTGGTCATGCCAACCACAACAAAAATGAGAGACGAGATGAATTCCAGGCAAAAGTCAATGCGGTGATGGAAACAGATGGACAGCATAGTATCTCTCCGACTCTTCCTAGGGCTGTTGGTTGTCTTCAAAAGCACCAGTACCACAGAAAGTCTTCTGTGATTGACAGAGCAGATCTTCATTCGATGAATGTAGCAAAGCAAAAAAAAATTAAGAATTTAATTGCCAAGCGTCAGAGAGAGCAAATGCAAGAAACGGAGGAGCAGTTGCGAAGAAAAGCCGTGATTAAAGCTGTTACCAACTTGGGAGGACCGTGCAAAAGCCATGAAGATGTCGACCAGTTGCTCGTAAGGATGAAAGGAACTCATCCGGCTAAAAGACGAGAAGCCATCCGCTCTCAGTTAAACTATCAGAGGTTTGTTGTCGGCTGCAAAGACAAACGATTACAACGGTTAGGCTTTTGTTTACCAGACATGATCAAAAAATTAAAAAGCCTTTTACCCAGTGAGAACACTCAAATTGGCTCAAGCACCGAGGCGACTGAGAAAGTCACAAGCTTTCAGTAAAGATGCTGATTTGGCGACACCGGCGTGAACATTTTGAATAATTTGACTATTTTCGCTGCTACATGAAAGAAATGTGAAATATTCTTATATCCGATAGTACAGCTCTTACTGTTGGAGAAAGCTGAAAAAAACCTTGATACAAATGTACTTAGTTTGGTCTGTTGGTCCTTGTTATAATTTCTATAATGTATATTATAAATAAAACTGTTAGTGTATCTTTTTGTAGTTCATTGCCCTTTGTACAGAAGGTTCATTTTAAATAAATCAGTTCTTCCAATCATTTTTACTGCGATCTTTGTGAAATACTTTAAATATACAAGGTCTTCAGAATGATCTTTGTGGAGCTCCATCTTACAGCCTCATGGAAGGAAGCTGAATGATAACAGACTGTAGTTCTGCCTCATTCTGCAATCCTTGTTCTGCCCGACTGTGGCACTAAGGCAAAAAAAAAAAAAAAAAGGTTTTCAAAAAAGCTCATGGTTGTCCTTGCATCAGCAAAAAAAATAAACCCTGTCAGTTTTTTTTACTTTAGTTAGTGACTAGACTCCGGAACAGTTAGCTAGCTCCACGTTGTACTATTACAGAAATTAAATGGAATTTCAAAAATCACCTGTTATTCTATGGTAAATATGTTCAGAACCTGACGAGTTTTCTTCTGTGTGTTTTTTTTAATTTGTTGGATTATTTAAATTATGAGGTGGTTAAACAACCATAATACTAATATGTTAGCAAGCAAGCTAAAAGCTTATTTGACATTAGTAAGTACCACTGATATGAGGCGTGACTATGGCGGTCATATTTCCTTATGGTGTTTGAAAATCGTCCGACTAGCCGTGTTTGTATCAACAAAGTGTGTCCAGGTAATAAACTTTATACTTCTGAGAAAACCTTTGTCTCATTGATCCAAAGAACAGAAATCTTATAGTTTGTTTATATGGAACTTTGTAAACTTTAGCAATGCTGCCATGTTATTTATAGAATTATGGCATTTTTGGTAGCCCTTCCGAACTAGACATGCTTGTTTAGACCTTTTTCTAATTGTATTGTCATGACCTTAAACATTCGGCATGTTAACAGAGTCCTGTAGAGTCTGAAATATAGCTCTTGGTATTTTGTATTTTCATTGAGCAGTGAATTTGCTTGAACATGCAATTTTGGAAGTAATTCTGATTTAAAAGTTATTTTTCCACTTTTTAAGTTATTTTTCACAACATTAAAATGTGGACTTTAAAGTCTTTAGAAATGGCCTTATAACCCTTTGCTTTTTTAGCTGCTCTTGTCTTCCTTCCTGACATTGTGTTTACAAACCTGAATTCCCCAGATCAGCGAAAACCTTTGTTCTTAGGATTTGGTCAGGCTTGCTGTTGATCAATTAAAAAAAAAAACATGATTAGCAGTACCTAATCATTGCTTAACCTCTTAGTTCCTCTGGGATACCGTTAGGTAATGTGTACTTTACACTCTGCTACTGGATTTTGAAAAAAATGACGAGTGTAATTTGTCACGCAGTATCTCTTGACCTTTATGGTTATGTTAATGTTAGTATCTATCCGTCCATTATCTTCCGCTTTATCCTCTACTAGGGTCGGGGGGGGATTCCTCATGCCCATCCAGGGGATAATGTTTCGGGCGCTGGGCAGATACACCCAGGACAGGATGCTAATCTATCGCTGGGCATACAAATAACATCAATTCAGTTATTGAATGTTGTTGAAGGTTAATCCATCAATGCATCATCAACCGTAAAAAATAGTTCTGACAGCTCATGAACACACTCCATTTGTTTTTAGTGTATTTCCTCTACTTACCTTATAGGTGGACTTTGTAGTTTTGTGATTACAGACTGTAGTTCATCTGTTGATTCTCTGTTCTCTGTTGGTCAGGAGCTTCACAAAACGGGTATCATTTGGGTGGTGGATTGTTTCTTGTCAGTTCTGCAGTGACACTGATGTGGTGAGGGGGTTTTAGTGCAGCAGTGCACTAGTTCATTTCTCCACCTCAGTGACACTGCTGGGATAGGAATAATACACCCACCAAATAATCTCCACTCTGTGGTGCTACTATTTGGGTTCTGACCCTTGGAGAACAGAGTGAAGAGGATGTACATAGAATTAACTGTAGTCCACAAACAGACTATAGCCTGGAATTGTAGAACTACAAATCCATCATATATTAACTTTTTGTAAATGGTTAGTCACCTGTGTCTGTCTGACATACTTTGTAAAGTATCATTTATTTAGCATGTTTTCTAAGGAACTGATTATTTTACTTTAATATTGAAAATGAAAATAGAACGTACATGTATTTTGAATTCCAAATGGAAATTCTTTAGAGTGGATTCAGAAAATTATTGAAATTAAATTGTGAAAAAAATAATTAAAATATGGACTTTGACCATTTGAATGTTTGTCTTTGTCATGTTTATATATATATATATATATATATATATATATATATATATATATATATATATATATATATATATATATAATTACATTTTCTGGTTGCTCAGAGAGGATAAGTCCCCACTGAGCCTTGGTGCTCACAAGGTTTCTTTTAAAACAAAACAATTTTTCCTTGTTGCTACCTTGTTGCTAAAGCTTGTTCTTTGATGTTCAGGCTTATAACAATGTAAATCAATGTAAATTTATTTGTTTCAAGGATTTGAACCTAAAAGGTGGATATGTGGTGGAATCATGGCGTTGTTGTTCACATACTAGTGGCTTTGTTTGGAATGGGATCATGGATATCCGTAAACTCCCTTTGGGTCGAACTTCCCGTGGTGGTTGGTGTTCTTCCTGAAAGTAAGTGATCTGTTTGTCTTAATTATAGTGATTATATTAACCAGGAACAATGTGAGAATCCTCTATAGATTGTAGACAGCTTTGAAATTACTGAATTCATAATTCACACTGATTAAGTTCTAACTACTTTTTCTGCTTCTTTTTTATTATTAGAATGGAACTTGCCTGCATATCTGTCTGTGCTCATTGCCTTTGGAAACATCGGGCCTGTCACAGTCACGGTGACGCATCATTTTGCTCCTGGCCGATTAAATGAGCGCATACTAATTCATATTATACAGGCGTTAGCGGTGGTCGCTTCCGCCTTTCTCGCCATTTTCTGGTCCACAGCGGTCACTGTTGCCGGGACACAAAGATCAGTGCCATTTTTTCTGCTTTCATTCGTGCTGGCACTTGTTTGCTGCACCTCCACTGTTACCTTTTTGCCTTTTATGTTTCGTTACCCGCCACAGTACATCCGTACATTTTTTGTTGGCCAGGGTTTAAGTGCCCTCTTCCCCTGTATTGTGGCCTTAGGACAGGGAGTTGGGAAGTTGGAGTGCATTAAGACAGAAAATGGCACGAAACCTGTTTATCTCAAAGAGAACTTTCCTGCACAGGATTTCTTCTGGTTCATGTTTGTGATGCTAGTCATCTCCGCACTTTCCTTCCTGGCTCTGGCCTACGCCATCGATACTCCCTCAGTAGATGAGGGAAATCCATCTTTAGAACACCAAGGAAAGGAAGAACAAAGTGAGGAGGTGCATGCATTACAGAAAGATGGATCCCCAGTATCTGATGAGCAAACAGTGGTGGAGAAGTCAGCTGTTGTGTCTTTCTGGAATTTGCACAATGTCTACCTGCTTCTGCTGTTGGGAATCTCTAATGCTCTGACCAACGGTGTGTTGCCATCAGTGCAGAGCTTCACCTGCCTCCCATATGGTGCCATGGCATTTCACCTCTCTGTTGTTTTGGGAAACATTGCGAACCCTCTGGCATGCTTTGTGGCCATGGCTGTTTTGTTAAGGTTGGTTGTACATCATGCACTACATTTATAAAATTTAACTGTAGAAGCTGTGAATGTATTTCTATTTTTTTAATGTCTTACCTGTAAATGGTAGGTCATGGGGTGAAGAGTGCAATGTCCAGCTTACTCAATGTTTTATACAACTGATCAAATAACATACGGCTGATGAAATAAAATCCTTTGTAATATTCAGAAGAATTTAAGCTAATAACAGAATTATTCTTTACTAACTGAACTTTTCAGTATCTTTTTATATATATATATATATATATATATATATATATATATGTATATATGTATATATGTATACACACACATACACTTTTGAACCTAAGGAAGATTTATTTATTTTTTTTTGTAGGTCTAAGCTTGGGCTTGGTATTGTGTTCCTGGGCGGAGGAGTGTTTGCAGTTTATCTTCTGTATTTGGCAGCTGTTAGTCCTTGTCCTCCTCTTTTAGACAGCCATGCAGGAATGGTTATGGTGGTTAGTAAATTTACTTCATCTCATTAAAAAGTTGCTATAAAGTTGATAAATATCAAAACTGGTTGTTAATATTGAATAATGTACTAGTATTTACAGAATGGAGTTTGGGATAGGAACACACTATATGTATTTTCTATGCTATAGGGTTTATTGGTGTATTTTATTATGTTTGTGTGTGTGTGTGTGTATATGTATATATTTATTTACCAATAAACACTAAATCAGTTTTTTATAGTATGTGCAGTTTTAAAGTGCCTTTAAAAGGTGCACATCCTGATATTTTTGAGTCCTATATGCAGCTTAAATTTCCACCTCTACATACAGAAAACAATTCTGTTTTTATTTTTAGGTAATTTCATGGATCATCTTTACAGGCATGTTTTCCTACCTAAAGGTGGTGGTTAGCACGCTTCTTCATGAAGTAGGGCACGCCGCTTTGCTATGGTGTGGGGTCTCCATCCAGGCCGGCTCTCTTATCGGGGCACTGACCATGTTTCCATTGGTCAGTGTGTATCAGGTCTTCCACCGCGCTCAGGACTGTGAGAACACTTGCAGCTGATACCAGGTTCAACAAATCCTCTTTGTGCCTTTATATGATCAATAGAACCAAATGTGAGAAACTACTTCATAGTAGTCAAACTCCATATGCTGCTACAATGCACTAATCAGCATAGAGTTATCACAAGGGCATGTTTGATAAATAAAACAAGGCCCATTAAGATTTTTTTTTTATGTTATGTTATTCCATATTCTATCCATGCCAAGGCATTATTACCAAACAAAGCCACAGTAACAGTTAATGCAGAGAGTATTAATAAGTGCATTAAATATTATTTGAGGCTAGATGATTGTGAATAAACTTTCACAGTTTTTTGAAGGCACTTGTCACAAAAATTGTTGTAAAACAATTTAAACTTGCCAGTAAACTTGAAAAATTAAGAAGGGTGTGGGAGCTCAGTGATTAGGGTGTTGGGCTACCAGTCTGAAGGTTGTTGGTTCAAATCCCAGGTAAACTAAAGTTACCAATGTTACTCTTTAAGCACAGCCCTTGAACATATTTGCTTTGGGAGGCTGTATGACCAACCTTGTATTTTAACCCAACCATCTGTCTGATAAATAACTAATGTAATGTAATGAAAAGACAATTAACGTAACAAAACTAATACAGATTTTTAACCTAAAATGCATTTTTGAAGGCTCTTAAAGTCGTGAGAATCGTGTGTATTGCAAGAGTCCTTATTTATGCTGAAAGTGTCTCTAATTGTAAATAATTAGACTTTTTTTCCTAATGGAAGAAGATGATGGTATGTATTTTGAAAACCACTCGAAGTAGTCGCATTGCACAACAGAAACTAGTAATAAAACCTGGAAGTTTGTAAGTTGCATTTACAGACCTCTACCAGAGAGGGCGTCATTTCCCTTTTCACTTTTAGTTGCATATTGCACAAGTTCATTTATAGAGAAATTATTTATTTTAAATAAATGTACTGATATTTACCATTAATGCAGCTATTAAGGAAACACAATATGGTCGAAAATATATGGACACCCCCTCTAAATACATCAAATATACACATTGCCTTTGATGTATAATATTAAGCAGCTTGCCATTAATCGGAAATGACTGAAACTGTATGCTTACAACTTCCATCAAGTAAACAGTTTTGGAATGTCCTTTTTCCTGTTCCTGACTGTGCCCCAGTGCACAAAGCAAGGTTCCAGTCATGGCTTAACACTAAGGTATTGCTAAAGAATTTGAGTGGGATGAGGGTGGAGTCCATCTGAAAAGATCAACATGCTTTTACTTGAGTACCCTGCAATTCCCCTTCAGCCAGTGAACCGTGTTGTCCATCTAAATGGGCTTAATAATTCCTTTTTTTAATTTGAAATGTTCATACTACGCAAATAGTACATATCTCAAAGTGAAAAGCAGCTATGCTTGAGAAATCTTTTCCCACCACTGTTTGTAGTTTTATAGTTTGTTATGATAATGAAGAATAGTTCACATCAGTGATAAAAAAGTTTAAGCTGCTTGCATTGAATGTAGCATGTTCTAATAGGATTAAAGTAGACAGGACTGGGATACACTGTTGTTTATTTCAGCTGTTAAAACACACTAGGTGGCAGTGTATCCTTCATCAACAAGAAGCATGATTATACTACTTTGATCAATATCAAAGCAAGATGTGTTCTTATCTACCCAGAAGTTTAGTTGCACAAATTTGACAGGTTATCTACATGGACAATGCATATTATTATTATTATTATCATTATTATTATTATTATTATTATTATTATTATTATTATTATGTAAAACATGATAATTCCATCGCCATTGCCTATAACTTAGGCCACATGCCTCCATTCCCAACATTATAGGAATCAGTTCTGATGTGATGATATATTAGTCGAGTCTTATTAAAGTTTGTAGTACTTTTGTGATTCTACACATGACTGTAAGAACATCAGTCAGACTCGTTTAAATCATAGAGATTTTAACATCAGTAAATATCATTACTAAGTCTCATGAAAAAATCTTCAAAAATCCAGCCACAAATGACTTTTATATTAACGAACATCCTTCAGCGTTCAAATCAATGAGGCCTTCTGGGATAAACAATATTAACAAACTTTTTAATATTATGTCTGAAATTATGTTCCATTGTTTTTTTTTTTAATGAAAAATGGTTTGCATCATTCCCAAATGTTGAATTGGCTCGTCTTTTATGTATTAAGTTAGTGTGCAAGTACAGTATGTGGACAAAAATATTAGAACATCTACAAAAGACACAATTTTAAATGCATCTCCCTTTTGCAGATGTAACAGATTTTGGATTGGGTCTAAATTGTTTTGAGGTCAGACACTGATGTTGAAGTGAGGGCTTTCAATGATGTAGTGGACTGTCCCAAAATATTGTCCATATTGTGTTTGTGTATATTTGGAAATTTGGATGTAAAATGTTTTTTCTCTAATCTGACATGGTCCTATTAGTTAAAATAAACATACTGGATGTGTTTGCCTTTTAATAATGCATACTGTCAACACTACAACTTCTACTAATGTACAACTAAAATTATTTATGTGCTTAATTAATATTTATGTTGTGAATATACCGTATGCAAGTGTTGTAATTAACAAAAAATGTTGATTTAAATTTTTCTAAAACAAGATTTAATTATTATATTTAAATGTTGATTATAAATGTTTGTTATTTTCTTTATAATGTCCTACTGGTTTGACCCAGTAGTTAAACCTAGAGTTCACCTCAAGATTTAAATGCACAAAAATCACTGCTGCCATTATTTTACTGAAATGTTCTACATTTAAACGAGGATGTAATATTTGTAGTCTGATCACTGAATTACATGTAGGTTTCTGTCCCGGTGTCTCATCATTTTGTGTGTTGATTGGTTAAACTGTGCAGATTTTGCATTTTTAAAATCAATCCATACTGTGACTGTTGAACTATCAAGCTTTTGATTGTATAAAATGAACAAGAATGATAAAATAATGATTTTATATCCAGCTGGTGTTTGTGTGCATTACTGGTGAGTTATTGTCATGCTAGTCTGTGGAATACTGTTAGTATGTACCAGTACTGTGTTGATATATTGTACTATTGCATGTGCAGACACAGTGGGAATCCAAAGCATAATTTTATTCATTATACATAATTTTACTCATACACATTATATTGTGTAACTTTCAGTGTGCTATTAAATTAAAATTTTATTAATCATGAACATCATGTCACTATTTGTGACAGGAACCCTTAAAACTAAATTACATGAGCAAGGTTAAAGCTTAACTTAAGTTAAAAAGTGCTACGCTTACATAACTGCTTAAATATTGGACTGATATGCCGACTTATAATGTTTGAAACTGGTGAAGTCTATTTTACAAAGTGATTAAATAGGAAGCCAAACTTTTGAAGATGTTCTTGTCTTTTAACCAGCTATTCCACAAAGAGTTCAACAAACCAGATAATTGGAGTTATATATTTGATTATCCTTTGTTTTATAGTTATATAGTGTATAAATTAAATCGTTTGCCTTTTACAGCAGTGCGAATCTTAAAATGGATAATTGTGGGGTTATGAGTGTGCTAATCATATCACTCTTATTATAGTCTGGTATAAATGTGTATAGGTGTTGTGCTGTAAAAGTATAATCAAGTGCCCCCACCTTTCATGAAACATCAACAGACTTGTCCTAATGGTTGGACAGGATGCAGTCAGATTCATTTGACTGGCAGACATGTGAGTACTTTGTGATTATCGTGTTCTATTTTGAGTATTATAAGTATTATTAGTGCTTTCACATGAAAATGTTTGCCTATTAAAATACGTATCTTTATAATGATCAGCTCATCTCTGTGCATGACCTGTAGGAGAGCAACTGTCATAGATTATTAGATCTTAATTTATAATAAAAATCAGATTTTTCTGCAACTGGATTTATTTTTTATTCTGGTTTAATTCACTATATTAACTCCTGATTAGTTTTATATTCAGACACATAAAAATAAGCACACACTTAGATTTGATTGTTCCTAAATAATGCATCACTGTCTTGAAGCAATTTGTTGCAAATGATTCACTAAATTTCCCCAGTAATTTAAAATTGTTTTTGAAGAATAACTGGATATGTTTAGCTTAAGCCAGAATACCTTACATTACCATGCAAACACATGGCCTCAAAAATTTGATATTGTCCAAATTACATAACTAGACTATTGATTTACAGAGGGATTACTTCGGTCAGCTTTTTATGGTCAGAAAAAGTTTTGCAGGCGGTCAGAGACTGAAATAAATGTTTTAAACATTTTTAAATGATGGCTTTATGCTATGAAATATTTAACAAAGCTTTACAAGATTTACTGACTACTATACTGTGTGTGTGTGTGTGTGTATATACATATGCTTACAGACACTTGCTGCATGATGTGCCATGTTTTTGTTCTGATAAACATTAACTTGGTCAATGACATATACTATATATAAAGAGAAAGGGCTGTATCTCTTGGTTAAAGTTTCTGCCTAATTACGAATCACTTCAAACCATAAAATGTTTCAATTATTTACTCAATGTTTATAACCTATATAGGTTTAACTATTTGACAGAGCACTGGTGGTTCAGTGGTTAATGTAATGGAATATTCTGTATTGACCAGAATGTTAAGAATTCAAGCCCTGACTTTTTTTTTTTTTTTTTTGCTTTGATCGTCACTATTTCAAATGGTGTTTGCAAAATGTCACAATTAACATGCAAACACATTTGTAAAACACTGTACCGTTCTCCAAATATGCCATGGTATTCTGCTGTTGTAGCCCACCCACTTCAAGTTTTAATGTTTTAATCTTTTTCATTGTACCATTTGAGTAATATACAGTGTTTTGGATTAAAATTCCTGCTAAATAAATCGGTCCATCTGACACTGAAAATTACAAACATTCTACAAACATTCCAAATCATTGAGATTCTATTTTGATTTTTAAATGATGGGCACTGATTTCTTTATTCATTCATCTTTTTTTTCGTATCGCTTATCCTAATCAGGGTCATTGAGGTGTTAGTGCCAAGCCTAGAGCTGAGTGGGTAAAATAAATGAAGTGGTCAGCAGTTAAACAAACTTTAAAACCTAAGGTAATTACTTATTATTAATTTAGCCATGTTTTTAAACCATGGGAGAAAGCCTATGTAAACATGAGGTGAACATGCAAATTCCCCCAGAAAGAAGCTTTCCCTGCTTGGAAATTGAACCCAGTACCTGCTTGCTGTGTAAAGCTAACTCCAGTGACACAATATTCTTATTACAAACGGCGGGTCCAGAGGGTCTTTTATTTTACAGCTTAAAAATTTGTGTAGGGTGGCTTAGTGGTTCGCCTGTGAGTGCTAGGGATCCAGCTTTAAATCCCAGGGTCCTCTGCATTCCTCCCACAGTCCAAAAACATGGATTCAAGGTAAATTGGCTGCTCTAATTTGCCCTCATATAATGTAGTGAGTGAGTGTGTGCCAAGTGATAGATTGGGGCACCAGCTCCTGAAATGTTTTCGCCTGGATGCACATGGGTACCTCCCAGCCACCCTAGTAAAGGATCAAGTGGAAGATTTGTGTGTGATTTATCTCTTTACTTTATTGTTTTACAGAAATGTTTTCTACATCTAAATTGGTGAAATCAAAAGCAAACCTGAGATGTCGGTCCTCACTCACCTGTTGGCCTGCCTATTTGGAATGGGTTCCTGGGTAACTATATGTGGTCTTTGGGTTGAGCTTCCCCTCATTGTCCCTCAGGTGCCTGAAGGCTGGAACCTTCCCTCCTTTCTTTCTATTCTCACCCAGGTTGCAAACGTCGGCCCTCTGTTTGTCACTTTAATGCACCGTTTTCGACCTGGAAAGCTCAATGAGAAGTGTGTGATTTACGTTATTGTCAGTTTCGGCATCCTGACGAGCCTTCTCCTGGCTTTTTTTTGGAAGGAGACGGTGGTGGTCCAAGGTGCCGAGTACAGCATTTATCTTCTGCTTCTTACTTTTTTTATTTCCATGGTGGACTGCACCTCATCTGTGACTTTCCTGCCCTTTATGATGCAACTCAAGCCAGAATACCTTACCAGCTATTACATTGGAGAAGGTTTGAGTGGGCTTATCCCAGCCCTGTTTGCTCTGATTCAGGGAGTGGGTGTTATGCAGTGTATCAATAGCACTCAATTCTTCAATCTCAATGACACAATGAGTCATAAAGAAAGGAATGGATCTGCTGAGTTTACTGATTATCTAATACCCCACTACTTCCCAGCTAACTTCTCAGTGGAGATCTTTTTCATCTTCTTGGCAGTCATGATGCTTGTTTGCTTAATAGCTTTTTTGCTTTTGAACCACCTCCCTGTAGTGGCTCGCGAACACTATACCAAGTCTACACGCCAGGGAGTTCGTGTCATTGAATTCAGTGAAACAGAAAGTCCTGAGCAGAATCCTATGATAACTTCTGTAAATGGTGGTAAAAAATCTAAGTGTGTGTTTGGAACGGGAACCTACAGCTGGACGCAAGTGGCTTACATCTTTCTCATCCTGGCCTGGGTGAACGCTCTGACTAACTCTGTACTGCTCTCTGTTCAGTCCTACTCATGTCTGCCATATGGAAATCAGGTCTATCATTTGTCTGCCACATTGGCTGCTGTTGCGAACCCTCTGGCCTGCTTTATTGCCATGTTTTATGCTCAGAGGTCAGTAACCACATCTGCAAGGTGAACACAAGAAGTGTAATATTAGGTATATATACCTAAACTCCAACTTGGTCCATGTTTTTTTTTTTCCTTTTCCAAAGGTCATTGTTGCTGATGGGGTTTGTAACATCTTTTGGCTCCATTATTGGCATTTACATTATGGGAATGGCAGTCCTGAGTCCCTGTCCACTTTTGGTTAACCACATTTCTGGAGCTGTTCTCATGGTAAGTACTAAATGGATTTTTCTTTGTAAACCATTGTAAACCATCATAAGTTCATGATGGTTGTGTTCAAGTTTTTAGAGTTATTGCTTATTAATTTTGACAGAAACCATAAAAAAAGATTAAAACAATGCTAATAATACTGAACAGTGTCCAAATCTAAAGGGGTGTGTCTATTTTACATGTATATATTGTTATAATTAATGTCACCACATTAACATGTCTTTTGTTTGAATTTATGAAGGATATAAGGAGATTTTGTCATTTGCATCACTTGTAACATGAAATGAAAGCAAAATTGTGGTTCACAGACCAAGTTTTACCCTAAACAATTTCTATTAGAAGTAAAAATGTAAAGTTAAATATTAGATTTTAAATAAAATATGGCAGCAGAATCTCAAATATAAAATATACAAAAAAAAAGATCAAAATAAAACATATATAAAATATAGCAGCAGTATATTCTGTAGTTTACAGAATAAACAAATCCCAAATATATATTTGAATATCCCAAATAAATTTAATGGCTCAAAATATTACTGGGTTAACTGTAATTGTCTGACAATGATTTACACTTTGTCTCTGAAACAGGTTTTAGCTTGGACCCTGTTTGTTCTTTCGCTGTCCTATGTGAAGGTGATCATTGCAATCATTTTGCGTGATGAAGGTCACAGTGCACTCATTTGGTGTGGGGCAGCAGTGCAGTTGGGTTCTCTACTGGGCAGCATCCTAATGTTTCCATTAATCAATGTGTTCAAGCTCTTCTCTTCAGGAGACCAATGCAACACCAGGTGCTAGAAATAATCCCCCATCTTTTTACCAGATAAAATAAATCTGAGGTATTGCTTAAATTGTACGTTTATGGAACAAGGTCTCTGAAAATAAAATGGTTTAAGTATTCTAAATACTTATCAGAGCAAAACTATCATTCAAATGTTGAACAAATGCAAATATTATTTCAAACTACTTTTAATACTCAACTCTCACTTTATTATTCACCTCTGCCACTCAGCATTGTTTACCAAATAGATCATTTGTTGTTCTACAAATAATAACTGATTCATCTGTCTCTCCACATTCTATATTTTGGAAGTCCCCATTTTTTATTAAATGGCTATGTCTGCTTTTTAATTAAAATGGCCCACTTTAAAGAACATAAATGACTTTGGGATATGAATCTTAATCACCCTGCTCCACATGATAAAATTTAATACAGTGGAATTATTTTCAAATAAATTCATGTTTTGTTCCATGTTTTGTTCAGTCCTCCAACATTCATCCTAATCCCTTAGACCTTAAAAAAAAGGTGTCCCATATTATCCGATGTTTCAGATCAAATGG
Organism: Corydoras maculifer; assembly: GCA_019802435.1. NCBI lineage: Eukaryota > Metazoa > Chordata > Actinopteri > Siluriformes > Callichthyidae > Corydoras > Corydoras maculifer. The sequence continues at coordinate 852,721 of JAFMOD010000750.1, forward strand.
ATTTGAACCAGATCAGTGTTAGAATTCACATTACACTGCTTATACTGTGTATTTAAATTTAGTTTTTTTTCAATCTTTAAAGAATTTTAATTTGCAACAATGACCAGAAGGTGGCAGTGTTATTCTTTCACATTACATTTTTTGCAGAAAGTGATCTATCTCTATTTGAGTAAGTTCTTTGCAAGCCTACAGCATAAAGGAAGTGGATCATTACTTTTAATGAGACCACATAATTATGCAAATATTTGAAATTTAGAAAATAAATAATGTGTGTGTACAAATAATCAGAACTCTTTTTCTCTGGAGGATGTCTTAACTTAAACAGAAAGTGCTATAAAATGGAATTTAATGAAGCGGTGCCCACGTTGTGTACATACCTGTTGATGTTGACAGAATGTAAAGAACTGATAAAATTTTAAATAATAAATATTCATTCATTAATTGAAGTTGTTTTCAAATGTTCACAAACAAAATACTGATGTTTATGAATCAGATCGAAACCAAAGGATCATTTGCTGTAGATGCAGAGTTGTCACTAGTTACCTTTATTTATTATTAAGATCAAATACCATAGCCATCTGATTTTTTTTTTGTTTTTTTTTAATCTACTTGTTATTGTGTAATAAAGTTTTTCATGTGGTTAATTGATGGTAGAAAACCAACTATAAAACTTTTAAATCACATTCCATGGATATTTAATTGATACACGTATAACATACAGAAGATATTACTAGAAAGTCTGGTTTAATCTACTAATAGCGCTGTTATTTCTGGGGCATGCTTTTAATGATCACACACAGTCACAGAAGGCCCTGTCACCATGGCTGTGTCAGGAGGGATGTTTGTCCATGGAAAATATGCTTGCCATCTCAGTGTCACAGGGGTCCTGGCACAGAGCTCAACAGTTGTTAAAATGCACCTCTCCTAATGCCTTCTAAACAACCTTACTTTTTAAGGAAATTTAAAATCCTAAAATGATTTGCCCTCAATTTTTACATTACAGCAAATCTAAAGTTATTTCTTTTAAAAAGAAAATTGTATTGAGGCTGGAATGCAGCTGTCAGAGCACTCAGTTTAACATTCATTCACTCTTCGATGCTTTTTTTTATTAGGGAAGGTGGGGTGGGGCAGTATGTCCCATGTCATTAGTTTGTCGCAAGGCAGACTGACGGATAAACACGTTCATGCACGCATTTACACCTGGGTATTTTAAATATCACCAAATCAGTGTACCATTGGGAGACAAACCCAAACATGGGAAGAACATACAAATGCCACACAGAAAGAATCCAAGGCTAGTCTGCTTTCTCATAAAACAGCTTGGTCACCGTAGCATTTTTCACAATAAGGTTGTTGCATAGCAGCATGGCAAACTTAAGACAATTTATTATTAAAATATTAAAACAGCATATATACTCACTGGGTACTTTTTAGGTCCATCACCTTTTCTTTTTTTTTACACCCATTATCCATTTTATCAATTTCAAAATTTGTGGATCATGTTTAGTAACAAACTCTAGTCCTTTGACCTTTAGTCAAGCGTGTGATGTGAATAAGGATCATTTGCTAAAAAGCCAAAAGTGTGTGTGTGTGTGTGTGTGTGTGTGTGTGTGTGTGTGTGTGTTTCTCTCTGTTCTCTATACAAATCTACACTGTTGTTTTGTTACCTTAACATTTGATATACTATTTAAGAGTGTATGTAGGTTTATATCTCTGTAACACTGATTCTCAAACTATGCAACTATACTGTGTTTGTAACTTATATTAATACACAACCTTGAGTGCCTTTTGCTTTTATGAAAATCATCACAGAAAAGAGTTGTAACTGCACTTCTTTCCTGTGATTTATTCACAATAATGCACACTCTCTTATACCTTATTGCTTTAATATACACTCACACCTACTGTTTATCATTTTGTGACTAAAAACATAGGTGGTACTTGGAAGTTTTGGTTTGTTAATGGTTAGTACTACTGCTCTGTGCAGTTCAAGAGGCTTTATTTTGCTGATTTTCAGCAAGCAATCAAGACAGTGTCTTTGCTGTCGTGACGACGTGTGTTTTTCGCCTTACGTGCAACAACCCACTCAGTGTGTCACTTGCCATTCCCTTTAAGAGCCTGGTGCAATCTGACTTTGGCATATTGCTATTTTAACAATGGAGTTAGTTAACCCCCCCCCCCCAAAATATACTAAATAGTGACCAATTAACAACCTTTTCAACATTTGCCGGTATTTTATATTGCTGACAGATGAACCGTTTCCAAGTAAGAAGACGTTTTATCTTTAACTTTTTTTTTTTTTTTTTTACAGTTTGATGTTGATGCTTTAAGAATTAGTTGGTGTTTGGTGCTATTGATTCTTTACTCCTTCATTTTCATGTTTTCTGTTAAACCATTGAAGTTGTGTCATCACGTTGAAGTTGTGTCATTACGTTGTATTGTTGTTGTGTTATTTATGCCCATATTTGGCACTCTGGGTTTGATTTTCAAAGGCAAAAATGAATTGGGTTTTTCAAAAAATGGAACATTGAAATGGGATCTTAATTACATTCTGTAACAAATGTGTTCAGAACTTGATAGGTCTTCTATGTGTATTTTTCTTTTTTACATCATAACATTTTCTACATACAAATAAATAACTATTGCTAGATACAAGAGTTTTGTTGTATAGTTATGTTACACTTACTGACATCTAACTACACTGTAATTAGTTTGTATTTGGCAATACAAGTGATACACTTTGACTTCAGGGTTCAGAGGTTCTAGTGATTACTAAAAACAAATATACACCAAAGAAACATATTGGGTTCTGAACATTGTTATTTACAACAAACTGTAATGGAGATATTTTTTGTAAAAACCCTGTTTATTTTTGCTATTGAAAATCACTCCAAGACCCCAAATGCTAAATATGAGCATGATGAGAACTGAGGACACTCATAGCTCACAGCTGGGGACATGTTCTTTTCATTAAATTTTGCACATTTCTGTCTCTCCATATTCATTACTCATTTCCAGAATGCATCATGCTGAAATAAATGCTTCTTGTGTGTTTGGTGTAAGATCATTTAATCTTCCTCTTAACTATTAATAGTAACAGAAATTAAGCAGGGGCTGCACAAATATTTTTCAAGACACTGTCACTGCATTATATCCAATTTACTGAATGTGATATCTGCATTTTTAGTCACTTACCTGCTGGTTTATATAGTCTGTACAACCAATCAGATGTGGTTCAATGGCTTTATTTTAGCAATTTTTAGCAAGCCAACAACTGCGCACACTGAGCATAACTAAGAATCAAAATAGTGATTAAAATGATGAAGAAAACTTTTTTCTGGTTTGGTTACACTGCTCTTTTACACTTATTTATATTCATATTTATCAGTGTGCTAAACTTGCTGTCTTTAGCGGTGCTATTTATACAGAAGTAACATTGATTTTTTTTACTCTTAATGTGTTAATACACTTTGTAAAATGGAAAGTTCCGGTCCTTAAATCTGATTGGCTGAACCGTTTGTCCATTATTGACAATGACGCTTCACATTCGTATCAATGCATGATATACAATACATTCTTTTTATGATGGATTTTATAAACTGCATTTTGTAAATTGGCCACTAGATGGCAACAATTTCATTTTTAGAGGAACTGGAAACCTGTTACTCTGCGATCAATGTTCACTGTAAAAAACGTACTAATTATATGGCAGAAGACAAGTTTATTAGCAAGTTTGCCATCAATAAATGCCTTTATGAATCAACCCTGTTGTGTGTTTGTAACTTTTATAAAAGCATTAAGGCATGCAATTGAGAATAATTCACAGGAAACAGGTCACAATAATGCACAACATTATTGCTTTAATGTATTCGCATCTTTTTTTTTTTTTACTTTATACCTACCTTCAGCATTTATAGCACCTAATTCTTTGTTGGTCCTCCATTTGCAGCTTTATTAGTTTTCACACTTCAGGAATGATGTTCTACAATGTATGTGTGTTTTGCAGATGAATACGTTGCTGTAGTGTTGGATATATTGTTCTGTATATAATGTTCTACATTTCTACAATTAAAGTGTTGCTGTAACATTGTTCGAATGTTATTGTCTGTGTGTGTCCTTGTGAAGAAAACCCTACTTACCTTTGTTAGAACCGTTCCAACAAGTCCTTCTATTGACACTTATTTAACGTATTATCGACTCTGTGCTACATTTTTCTACAAATTTCTTTAGTCCTTTATTTCCTTTAGTATCATCTGAACCTCCACGCGACCATTACAGGGCAAAAATAATTTAGGTGGTGGATGATTCTCAGCATTGGAGTGTCAACGTTGTAAGTCTGTGGTGCTGCTGGAGTTTTCAAAAGTGTTCATGCACTATTCTACCCATTTCTCGAATTTCTTAAAGTAAATTTAAAGCCAGCAGCATGTCTGTTGCTGTTTGTGTTAGTAATTCACTACCTTGATTTGTAAACTAATTTTATAATAAAAAGCAGAATATGAAAATGTACTGCACTTTTTATATATAACCGCATAAACCTTAATGGCAAGTCAGTTTATGTGCGTTACTTACCTTACATTCAAATATGGCATAGTGAAAACACCTTCCTCTCATTCCCCATGACAGGGGTAGTGTTTGGTTCTTCTTCAGTTGAAATTTAAACTGAAACACTACTTAGCTTATTAAGTTTCTCAGCAACTTGCACGTTTGCAGCAGTTCACCGCACATCTCCATACTGGCGACCAATAAAGTCCTCATTGTACTGTACAGCAACCAAATGTTATATAGGTGTATGTAATAAAGTGAAGCGTGTTTGTGGCTTTTACTTGGAAAATGATAGAAGCGTTAATGCAAAACAGTAATAATAATAACAATAAAATAAAGTTATAAATATTAATCATGCCTACATCAGTGACTCCAGTCAGAATCCAGCATTAAACAGAGATCACGTACATCAATTTATTGTGCATATGTTGTTTATGTTTAAACTGAGCCAATATGTGCTTAAGTTTGTAAATTAAATATAAGTTGTAAGCATGTAAAACAATTTCCAAACTCCTTCGTCGCCTCTTGTGTATTGCGTTCATGATTCCATGAATGATTAAGAAACTAAATGAAGTCCAAAGTAAAGTGCAAACATTATTAATAACCTACAAAACACTGGAATTACAACTGCAATAGAATTTCCGAAAAACAAATCCTGTCTTCAAATAGGTAGAAAATAATTAATACAGTTTCCTCAAAAATTTGACATGCAACTAAATGAGCATGAGAGTAACTGTGGTGGAGTAATGAACGCACATTAAGGCACAGAATGGAGCACAGGATCACGGAGGCTGTACAGATAGTGCAGAGGCCGTTTGCACAGAACTTGGTTTAACCTGAATAAAAGACTTTGGCTTCAAATCTATTGGCATCAACTACCTTCAAGCTAAAATGATCATATCACAATAGGTACTGCTTGCTTATGTAGATTTCATTCACACTCAGGTAGTCAATAAATATCATCCTGCTGCAATCTATTTACAAAAATGCATTTCCAGTTTTGTTACGTATTGCTGGAAATATTGAAATAAGCAACGGAATGCAAAGTTCATGAGTAACTGTCAAAGGTATCTAATAACAGTATTAGGACCATTCCATTTAAGGCTTCTTGGCATATATGCGTACATTACATATTATATAACATAAAAAAAAGAATTGCACTTTAGGTAATAATTTAAAGGAGCTACATGAGTGCAGAAAGAAGAAAAAGAAAAAAAAACAGGAAACAAGATACACTGAGCTTGGTCCATCAGTTCAAACTGTGTTTGGGTAGAAAATTCTTATTGTGTTCATTTGATGCAGTTTTTTAATCAGTCCGCTCTTTTTGCTTAGTTCTTGCAAGAGTTCTTGAACAGATTCTGCATTAGAGTTACATTGTTGCAATCAAAACGTAAATCTTTTTTTATTTATTTATTTTTTCTTATAAAATGTTAAAATGCAGGTCCATGCAAGTCCGCTTCTTTTGCAGGATTCATTTCCCTTGTCATTATGCATGGCTATGAACGGAGATGCTGGACAGGTCGTTCCTTATGATCTCATTTACTGCAATGAAAAAAGAGAGGAAATGTTAATGTAAAGTAAAAATGCAAAATAAAGTTTCTTTTAAATGTCAAGGCTTTGAAATTAAATTCTACAGTACAAAATATTGTTTTTAGGTATTCATAGAGGTAAGTTAATATTCTGTTATAGTAGTTCCTTATAAATATAATCCATTATTACCCAAATGTTTCAGAAGTATTAACTCTTTTTAACTTTTTAACTGTCTCCAGTAACACCCAGTCAACAATGTTCTAAAGTCTGAATTTAGAAGTATTATTTTTAGTTGTAGTAGGGCACAGTGACTAAGTGGTTAGCAAGTTTGCCTCTCGGCGCTGGGGATGCAGCTTTGAATCCCGATCTGGGTGGAGTTTACATGTTCTCCCATCTCCGTGTTGGTTTCCTCGAAGATCCCCAGTTTCCAGGTAAATTGGCTGCTATAAATTGGGCTAAATGACTTCATATATCAAAGCAATCACTGTAAATGTATTTTTTATTAAGATCATTACCACATAGAGACATTATGAGTAACGTCTTTAAAACATCTATTATCCAACTATAGTTCCAAAGTACACTAGAGTCTTTGAGCATGCAATCACCAAGAAACAGAAATACATAAGAGCTAATTTGGCAAAAAACAAATGATAAATATTCAAATAATTATAGACATTTGAAGGATTAACAATTTTTGCATCACGCCATAGTACGAGTGTACATATTAAATTATTATATTACAGACTATGGATGCCAAATAGGAAAAAAAAATCTTCAAAAGGAAATTTCCCGATTCAAATATCTACGGGAAAAAAAGGATTATACAAATAAAATCCATTTACAACCAAAAAGTATGCTGTGACATTCTCTTTGATCAAGGGAACCCACTGCCCTGGTGTCCCCTGCCTTCCTGTCTGCAAGTTTTACAGCATTCCCACGACCTAGACTCCTGGTTAAGTCTATCTACTATGTTCTTTGGCCATGACAACGGAAGTGACAGCATACATCTTACAGCAAAACAAAGAATCCAGACTTTCCTAGAATGTGATAGCATGAAGAACCGGATGAGTGTAGTGTTTGGAGTTCATGTTTATGCATATTAGTAGCAATCCTTTTATCATACCATCATAGTTTACATAAATTCCTTATTTAATCTAACCCTACATATAAGAGGCAGATACGTACATCAAAAGTGCCATAAATGTGATTCATTAAAAACATTACATTCTGCAAACATTAGGACAAAGAAGCAACTGTATTAAAAAGTATTAATTATTAAAAAGTATTAAGTATTAAAAAATTTGTATTTTTCCCTTTTGGCCCTGTTGTAAACAATGGTAAAATGGGAACAAACACCATGGACAAGTCACCAGACACACAGAAAGACCCATCCACAACTAAAAACTATTTTGCAATTTAATGTTTTTTTTTTTTGTTTTTTTTTTAGCCAAAGGAGAATGTTACATATCCGGAGGGGAAAAAAAAGTCTCGAGCAACGAGCCTATAAGTCAAACCCAGGACTGTCTTACTGAGTGGTCAATGTATTAGATGACAATATTCTAAAATAAGAGTGTAGTTTAAAAATGGAAATTCAATTTATTCAATAGAAAAAAATTGACCCACTAAACACTTTAGTAGGAACAGCTAGATTATTTTACTTTTGTATGTTAATGTACCAATCCATATCTGATTAAATAAACATTTTTTTTTGCTTACATTAGTCTGTTCTTGATAAAAATAACGGTTGCCACACCTACTTTATCCCTCTACAAAAAAAAGAAGGAATCTGTGGTACTGCCAAAGTTTTGGCCTTAGGTTTCCCTTATTATTATTTTAGTAACGATTTCATTCTTGCTAAATTTTTATGAGCACAAGTTGTTAGTAATACTGTATTCTGCTTTCTGTTGTTAAATGCAGCCTTGCGTTTTGTCTTCCATATCATCGACCCCTATTATAGGGCAGATATAAATAAGAAGAGCATTGTGGAAAAGCTGTAAGTGATTTAAGGTGTTGTGGGAGGAATCTGATTTTTGGGACATAGCAAATAGTGATTATGTTCACGAGAGGAAAATGAAACAGTAGAAAAACAGAAAGGGGGGTTGAGCATTAACTTGAGGCTGTGGGTTTCCTCCCAGCTATGATTGGGAAGCCTGCTGTGGTATTCCCTCTGAATGACCCATAACCTTGGCACTTGCAATGGCCTCAGGGATTCAGAGACAGTCCAGATTGCGGACATTCCCCATGAAACAAAAGAGCCCAGGTTTTCTTTCATCTGCTGTTGTGGTGCAACAAAACCGGCCCACCTGACCAAGGCCTGACAGCGTTACCACAAGCCCTTGTTTTTCTTCTACAATTTTTCTGTGTGACTCAAAAACTCAATCCAGCCAAGAAACTCAAGCTAAAATATAATATTTATATTGAGCATATTGAAAGTTGGATGTTTGGAAAAGTGTGAAAGTTGATTAATATTGACGGCATATATTAGTACATTTATATAAAACCTTTAAATGTAAATATCAGTATGTTAAATGAGCAGAGGTGACTTTTTTTATTTTATTAATGGGCCAAAACTGCTAATCCACCATAGTAAGATCTGACGAGCCTGTTAGGCATCAAACAATTCGTTCCTTCCTTTAAAACAAGCCCCACAGATGAAACAGAACCCCTGAATACAAAATCAAAACAATTTAAAGTGACATTTAAACAACAGCAATAATAAGTATAATAAATAAAAATACAAGAAGCAAATCTCACTTTATTGCAAAATAAACCCAAATGAAATTGAATAATTAAATAGAGGGTTTATTTTGCATGAATGTGATTTAGGACTAAGTGGCTCATCATGGGTCACTAATCACGTGGGTCCAACCCCAAACTAATCAACTGCGCCTACTGAGATTTTTAATTAGACCATTAACCCTAATCAGCTCACATTGCAATATGCGACTGTTGAAACTTCTGCATGTGCTGTTTGTTAAATGCTGTAAATGTCAGCCCTGTTTTCACTATTGATTAGGTTGCAGGTAAAATGCAAATCAATAAAATATGCCAGAGAGTCCTTATGAGCCTTGAGTTTCCATCTCCAGGCTGCTGAATTCAATTAGCTATAAAAGAGATTGATAAATGTCTCGAGCATCATGCGTGCATTTATTTCCGAAGCATCACCTCATACTGAAACAATTAGAAGCCTTTAGCAGAGGTAATTGAGATGGATCTGTGCCTATAAATAATTTTTTCTGCTTAAATCTGCTTAATTTTTTTCTGCTTAACATTAATATCCACTGTAAAATTCTCACCTGCCTAAATACGGGAGGTACTCAGGAAAGATTACCCGCCTCAGTGTCCTTGTGGACAAAATGTTTATTAAGTGTTTTTATTACGAAACCTTTTGATTTTGACTCATAGGTATTATTAATTACTCAATAGCCTGCAGATGGAGGGTTTTTTTGTGAAAGGCAAAGCAGATGTCTCACTGATCAGGAAAGGTTCAAAGAATGTATTTAGGACACTATTCCAAATATCTCAGCAGGAGAGTGACGACAAATGAAATGCATCTCTACACGGATATCCAGAATATTTTATTGTAATAAATAAAAAGTCACTGACACAAAAATCACATTGGAAGAAAGGGAACTTGGCTATAAGAGCCCCAAAGCAATGCTAAATAATTATAATGCTATTTCATGATGAGCCAATGGTGTTGTTTCGTTTTGTTTTACTGCAGAGTAATTTTGGCTAAAACCATCCATTGGCTAACCATCCACCATTGGCTAATGTGTGTCTATATAGAAGCACTAATTTTACTGGATGTTGTAGTCTGACCCTCAGTGAACTGAGATCAGCTTGTGTTCAGACCCTCATCCAAAACTCTCAGCACAAATAGTCCATTTGTATTCCTGTGCACTCATCAGAGCCAGTTCTGTGCTATTTGGCTTGATATTTTTGCAGTGGTCTTCAATATGACCCTCTTTTTTCTTTTAACATTTGCCATGTGTGTCCATTGAGTAATAGGTATGAGTACAGTTCAGCTTGGTCTGATCACAGCTTAGTTTACTGCAGCCACTCGGTGCATGTGATAAACGGTATTAATCAAAGTGTCAGTTCACAGAGTCTGATTGTCCAAAGTTTAAATAAAACCACACATTAGCTTTTGAAATGAGGGAGACAGAAGTTCATGCACTCGAGCAGACCTACTTAATTATTAATCAGTGTGGTGGTAATTAAAAAAAAGTGTTAAGACTTAATTTTTCTGCCAACATTTTGTCTACTCCACATCTGTGCCTGGTGCTACAGAGAGATGTGATGGTTGATGGATGATTAAACCCAAATGTGGCATTTGACCTTTGCTAAATGTCCTGTCTAGACCATTAATGTATAAAAGTCAAGCTCCAGTCATATCTGTAAACACCACACAAAGCAGGTGCAACAAGTAAGTAGTTTAGATTAAAAAAATTCTAAAAGCTAAAACAGCAAAGCAGGTCTAAATGTCCAAAGACATTAGCTTTATTTGCTATTAACTCTAATAAGAATTAAACTAATGAGGACACTATTTATCCAAACCATCTAAATAAATAGTGACTTTTTATATTATTATTGTCCAGATTTTACAAAACTGCATTTTTAATTAGTAGTAACCTAAACTTAATGGTTGAATAGGTGATTTTAAGAACCTTTGATAAAAATCTAAAATGTACACAACCGACAAATGCTACACCCTTCCTCCAAACTCACTCCTTCATAACACATGCGGGACGTTGTAGTGTAATGACTAGCAGAGTTTAACATGTAAACACCACTTAATATTTAAAACCACACACAGAATAGAACAATTAATCAATAAAGCAACTCTGTTTTGTAAATAATTCAGATATAATTTCCATTCTATTAGAATCTTTTTATCTGTAAAAATAAAATTATAGCTCTGACCTAGTAAGGTTCATGTTTTTCAAAGTGACTTACAAGTATCCCAACTTGATGTTACACAACTTGATACAAGAATCATGGAGCAATGAGGGTTAAGCCCCCTTGCATAAGAGCCCACAGTGCCAACTAATAGATCACATCGATACGTAACCATATAGAAATTGCCTGTGTGTGCATCTACTGATGTAACTTTCAAACAGAATTCAGTCTGGATGAAATGTAAAATATTGTGCTAATGTATTTTTCAATAATAAATTGAATCCAGTCAGCTGAAGGTAATAAGGGTTTTAAAGCTTATTTAATCCCATAATTTATTGGGCCGTTCAGGCATCATACGGACTGTCTAAGCAAAAGAATATGTTGGCTGGTTACCACACTGAGCTGTGATGCATCTTATTTTGCTGTGAGATTTCATATGAGGACTCTAATGAAAACGGTGGAGCCAGTTTCAAAACTCTGTAATGAGAAACAGGTCAAAACTGATGTTCTGCCAATTAGACAACATTCTGACACATTAAGATCTGATCTTAATTAAAATTCAGCAAACTATGGTGGTCGAATTATAGATTGCAAAACTTTATTGGAAATCTGCAAGTAAATGAGAGAATTCTGTCCAAGATCTACTGCCTCAGAATCGATCATTAGTTATGAGGCAAATCATATGAGGCAAATCATCTGAGTGACAATAAAACTGCACAGCACCAGCAAATGACTCATATGTACGCTAAATTTTCATATCTGGTATTTATTTGGTGTAGGAACAATTCATTCACAGCAAATTGTATCAACATATGTATCTCTATCCACTCCTCATCAGTGTTGATAAACTCTGGCGGAATTATAAGTTCGTATTAAGTTGTGTGAAAATGGCACCACATCACTGACAAGGGTGTTTTGACTTTGGGCTGAAAGTGAATAAGTGGATGTGAGGTAATCCAGGAACCTGCTTCCTGTGCTATGAGGATAAGCTGCAGCTGGGGCATCCTGATAGAGAGTGGACACCATGTCTCGGATCTGCCTCCAGGAAATAGCGAGAAAGTGAGGAACTCCCAAACAATCAGTCCGGCACTGCTGGTCTTCTCATTAAAAGGCCAAATGCATCACTAATCAAGCAAACCAGCACAGAATCCTTAAATATACTGGAAGGATACAAATATGGCAACTCTTTACTCTTTTACTTCCTAAAGATCACTATCTGTGTCACAAAGTAAAATAACAACAATATACCAGGCAACCATCGCCGTCTCCATGTAAACCAATAATGCTGAGGCAGATGCACTAGGACACTTTATATATATATGTATACACACACATACATACACTTTTGAACCTAAGGAAGATTGTATGAGATTGCCTTTAGGTACTTCCATGTATTCTACATTTTTAATCATCTGGCTTAAATACAATACACAGCATAAGGCTGAGAATGAGAAAAGGTTTGCTGTAACAGTGTTTAGCTGATTTATAACACTGCTTAAACAGCAAAAAAAAAAAATTGATGGTCTGGCAATCTACAGCACTTCTCCAGTGCAGTAACCAGTGGCCACAACTCTCCCAAATTGGTAGCTGTTGTGCCATTACTGAGAATGGGCTGGAATGTAGACACCAAGCTTCAGACTACTAAGAATTATTAGATGTTTGCACATTATTTGAACAGGCAGCTTGCACCATGTATGCTTCGAGTTTATGGCATGGTAACCACACAAGGTTTTAATTGGGATGTTTGCTTCTGAAATCTGCTTTAGGATCTGGTCCAGTTTCACCACAGGACATAATGTTTTGACCCAGCAGCTCTGGATCTTTGTCTGTGGCAAACTTGGCCCTCTGGCTGGTAGAACGCAGCCAAGTGAGTGATTTAAGGCAGTGCATCATCTGACATTTGGAATGAGGAGAAGATATTAGGTGAGGCTATTAGCCAGAACTATTAGACAGTTTAAGGAGGAAAAAAAACATTGCAACCCAAGAGGAGGCCTGGCACGACAAACCTCAGCAGAGGGAACCACAGAAGCAGATGATTTTTGCATTGTTTTGAAAATAACACTTTAGTGGATTACCACATAATAAGCATAATTAAATGAAATATGACTCCACATAAAGATACATTATCAATTTTGGTTTACATGCTATTCATTCTACACAAAAAAATCTAATGGTTTTTTTTTAACCTGGAACAGTTAAAAAAAACATAGAGCTAACAATGTACTACATGGTATTTGGGTAGTAGTTTAACAAGTGAACTGTGCTGTTTAACAGGAATAAAACTTGACCACAGGTCTTCACGTTGGCTTCAGTACAGGCTGATGGAGAATATTTCAAAACAAGTGAGGTCAATAGCTTAAGTGTTCCAGTTTATTCTGTCAGTATAATATAGTTCAGTCTGAGATTTATGAAATGATTTGATCTGTAAGACTTTTACTTATTAACTCTGTCTGTCTGTCTGTCTATACATCATCATAAGTGTGTTTAACTTGTTAAATCATTCCAACAGATGGCAGAGCTGTAGAAAACTTTAAAAATTGGGTTCCCTCATCCACTCTACAGTCCAGTTCTAACCCTCTCAGACTTCCATCTCTGTAGTCCTCTTAAAGACAATTTGCATAGGACACTTTGAAGACAACGAGAGTGTAATTCATGCTGTGATTATGTAAGCAGGACAAAAACCGATACTGGAAGGTAATATTTTTATACATGTTTACTGATGGTGTGATGTCATAGAACTTAATATAGACAAAAAATGACCAGCTAAGTAGAAACCAATGCCTGATTGACACCAGAAAAGATAAGCTATAATCTTTATTTCCACAAGGTGGCATGATAAGCAAGATGTATCTAATGGAATGTATGGTCAAAAACTCCTGTTTAAAAACTCCAGCAGCACTGCTTTGTCCGATCCACATATAACACACTAACACACCACAACATCTATGTCAATGAGTGCTAAAATCATCCACCATCCAAATTATAGAGTACTAACAGAGAATGCAGGACAACAGATGAACCACAGTCTGTAAGTATAACAGGAAAAAGATAACAGAAGAGATTTAGGCTTATTTATTGAATTAATTGTAAAAACACCTTTTAATAGGTTGTGCTTATATTTTTTTTCAGTAAGTTTCTATGACTAAATATTAAAAAGCAAAGCAAAAAAAAAGGCAAAGTTGTTCAATGACGTTTATAAAATTGCATAATTTAAAATAATTTTATAATATGGAATTTTATTCATGTACATGTCAAAAGTATTGGTACATTTATCCCGTACAATACACTATAAACTATTAAATGAATAAATAAATAAATAAATAAATAAATAAATAAACAATCTAATATTTTTTTATATTTTTGTGCAAAATGAGTTTAACTCCAGATGAAAGGAAATATAAGCATCAATGTTCTGAGCCACAGAAAACTATTAAACAGTTCCCAGCGATAACCCACCACCTTTTACTTTCAAATCTAAATATTAAGAAATAAAAGATCAAATACAGCGTTGTGTCTGTGTGCTCTGATTCGTTCCACTTACTTATGAATCATTTTTGAGTTTCACGCTCAGATTTCATTCACCTTTCCTCTGAGACTTTCAGCACAACGAAGCTGCCAAAAGTCATAAAGCAATCACAACGGATTTAACCAATGAAATTCTTATTACTCCCTACTATTCCCAGTGGTAAGAAAAGACCAAATATCATCAAGGTCAGGTCTTAAAAGTTTTATAGGTTTAAACTGCGTCATATTTTGCATGTTGACGAGCATAGCTTGGAAAACATGAAACGGTTGGTACATTTTGGTATCAGGTTCCAGTCGTTACGTAAAGCCTAAGTATCCTATATTTTGTGGGTGTTTTTGGATAATGAGGAAAAAGCCCTGCATTCTGAAAATCTGGGATCAGATGCTTTTAAATGTCTGAGCTGAATCCAAACAAAGAAACAACTGAAGTGGGTAAGGTACAGATTTAAGAATATAAAGAATATAAAAACATCAGGGTTTACTATTTTACTACTTTAAGGACTTCTGAGGGTTATTTTTGTAAGCTAACTACACTTAAATCTACAAACCAGAATATCGATTGTTCAAGCCTCTATGCAGACCCACCACACTATTGGACACTTTAGCAAAGTCCTTAATGTTGAGTAGTTTGGAAGGGGTTAAAAACCAAGGGGTTAAGAACAAGGAGGCTTAACCAATAGAGAAAGCTTGAAGTCAATGGCATCAAAAGTTCCACCTGCAAGCCCATAACTGTGTTACTCTATATGTCTGCCTGGTGATACTCTGTCCAGAGTTCTTCACCTTTTATCCAATAAGCACCGTCCTGCATAACTAATTAGGTTAAGTGATTTCAGAATCATCAGAATCCGCATACTTAATTAATTTCCGGGGTGAAATTGCAAAATTGTCACTTTATAACAGACAGATCAACCACATTAGACCTAGGGTACAATGATAATCATTACAATTGAAAGTACAAATCCCAGAATGCACTGCAATAGCAAGCATACCAAATTTGCAAAGGCAGCTGCACCTTCTTTCTACTCTATGGGTCTTTTCACAAAGTTCACAGAGTTTGATGGTGTGTTTCCACTTAAGTTTAGCAGTGTAAACAAAACGGCACTGCAGACTTTGGCCCTCTTAGTGATACAGTTTGTCACCTCCGCTATATAAAATTCAGGTTTGAGTGACCAAACATTTCACTTCGGGTATAACTTGAAGTTTTGGTTAAGTTAGACTATATTTGTTTATTTTAATCAACTCATTAATTGGCTTTAAATACATTAATTCATTCAAATATTTAGTCTTTTTATAGTCTACTTACAAATTTTAGACAGTGCAGTACATTTTTATGGCACCATAGAAAAAACAATTTGGGACTTACCATCATCCAAGTAAATTTGATCAAGTTCCTGTGGCTCTTGCTTGATGCTGACGGGCAGTGTTGAGATTTCTCCATCGTCCTGTAAAAGAGGGGATGGCCCACTCCTGCCTGGCGCTTTTCTCAGCTCCTGAGCCTCACCACTGACCGGCGATTGAGCCAAATTGTGACTGGAAGTAAAGATGATGTCAGGTGGCGAACTCGGGGTGGATGGATGGGAGCCTGGAGAGGAGGAAGCGCTGCCTATTGGGTGGAGAACGGACGGCTGGTAGAGGCCAGGTGTAGGCTGGATGGTTGACACGTGAGAAACGGCATTCTGCTGAGGGCCTGGGTTTGAGCTCGGAGACAGGCACTGAGGAGAGAAATGAGTGGGTGAAAGATCCTGCAGTTTAGGGCTGGTGCTGGGGGATAAAGAAGAGCACGACAGGGACAGTGGCTTTAGCGCTAGTCTCTGAGGGCCGTAGGAGGCAGTTATACAGGGTCTGTGCTCTGAAGGCATCACCGGAGGCATGGTCTGCAGAGCATAGTATGGCTTGGTTTGCACGGAGAGGCCAGCAGGGTGCTGCTGTACACACATTCGAGGCAGTTCATAGTCATCTCGTGGCTCGGCCTTGATGGTGGGAACTGAGTGGGAAAGACAAAGATCAAAATAAAACAGAGAAAATGAATAAACACACACTGTAGGTTCACGTGAGCTGCTGTGAGCAAGTGGGCTCGTGGCTAGGATACACAGAGCCAAACAAACATTCTGATCAATGAGACTGTGTCTGAGGCGACGTGCTTCCACCCAACTGAAAATATTTAAAGAAAAAAAGGAAAAAAACGGGGGCTGGGGGGAAGAGATGAATCATTACCACAATAGACTTCCAGCTGTTTCTATTAAAAGAGCCTATTTTCATTGGAGCTTTCCCCAGCAGTAACAGACTATGAGCATGCATAAGATACTTGGCTATAGAAAGCTTTGCCTTATGCAAGCCTTATGCAACTTTTAAATAATTACCACTCAAAAGCATTCAATGCATTAAGGATGATATATCTGTTACTGGCTTGGAGAATCAATAATATTTTTCTGTATTAGTGTTCTGCCTCTGGAAAAAGTCAAAGGGTCAATTATTTTGTAGACTGAACTGTCTGGAAATCATAGGAACTGAATATATTGTTATGAATGAACAGTATGTATCATGTATGTAGGTATGCATTTCTTTTCAGAATGCACTGGTGCAATAAAGGTTTAAATCTTCCGTAAACTTTGCAAAATGTCAGCTACACCCACTGGCAGGACGGGGCATCATTTTAGCTCCGAGCACTTCTTAGTCTCGACACTGAGCAAAAACCAGAGGCTCTTATTTACGACCCTGAAAGCTGTTCCTGTTTATGTTACTCTAATAATTCTCTTTTATGACACTAATTCTTACATCGTGAGCAGCCAGGTCACTGTCTTTCACATCTGATATTTACAACTCTGTATTGTTTATAATATTTCTCCCGAGTCAATGTGCATTATTTTATGAACAAATCTAAAGCGCTATAAATATGGAGCTGCTGTGCTACCATTACTAACATTATAATTATATGTATTCCTGCATATGGCTACATAATTTACAATGTAGTAAAACCAGGAATAACTTATAAAGGTCTAATTCCTGTTGAAAACATTTGGAACAAAATATGCAATACATTTTCATTTTTCATTTCTGACAGCTTTATAGTTTAATATATCAATTTGGGTATTGTGTATGTTGAGTGCCAGGATTAATGCGCACAACCTGCTTTTTAAAGCAGGATATTATCTTTTTATAATTATTTAAAACAGACACACCATATATGTCCCAAATTTAGTAATTAAATGCAATACTTATGGTACATGCTGCCCATTTGCTTTGCAGTCATTGGAAGTTCACACTATCCAACTTTTCATCAGTTTCTTTTCTAAAGACCACAGTACTGACATAAAAACCACCATCGAGAGCTGTATATTCATTCCATTCCCTTTAGATG
Source organism: Corydoras maculifer (assembly GCA_019802435.1). Taxonomy (NCBI): domain Eukaryota; kingdom Metazoa; phylum Chordata; class Actinopteri; order Siluriformes; family Callichthyidae; genus Corydoras; species Corydoras maculifer. Next base: position 870,578 of record JAFMOD010000750.1, read on the forward strand.
GACAAGAAAGCCACAAAATGCAGAGGAACTGCTGAGGCAGGTTTAACTGACCAAGGATTAAAATAGAACCCAGACGCCTCCTGTATGTTAGACCCAAACAGGAGGAAATGAGCCATCAATCACATGATCATGTCTCAGAGATGAGCAAATGTCTGTCCTTAAAATATATGCTTTAGACTTAATACTGACGCACACGTTGGAAGCACTTCATTCCACAACCAAGAGTCAAGAACCGATAGCTTTTTAGCATGGCTGTCCAGTCTATTCTTGTACATCATTTATCAAAATTGCAAGCTTGCATGCCTTTACTTTGATTAATCTGGTTATTTAAAGGTCTGACACAGCAATCTGTCTGGACATGTTCTACTTACTATTAGTCTCATGTATCCAACACTCCAGGGCCAAAAAATGGGCCAAACCCAAAATTGCTAACTATTAAGCCTATAATAGTCTTTAAGAACTCTACAGTGGGTAAACTTGCAGTTTATTAAGCAATGACTAATAGTTTAAACCCCAGACATTTAATCAATGATTAGTTGCAAATTTTTGAATGGTCCATTTGAATTTTTTCAATAATGTACATTGAAGCTGCATGTTGTTTCATACTATTTTCTTTTCTATTATACTGATTATGGAAGGTCAAACAAAAACTATAATACACTTCCACAGATCAAAAGATTTATTTCTTTAAATAAATTTAAAGATTTATTTCTTTAAATAAAACAGGATGCCTGCTTTCACCTGATTGTCATCTCAAACAAAATTGATCAAAAAACACTTTTTGGCTCTGGCTAATTATAAAGTTTGTCTTAAGTTTGTCATTCAGTTATGTTATGTTCATTTTCCCCAGTGAATTAATAACCAAAGCTGATAATTTTGTCTCCTTAGTTAAATATTGTTCTCTTTATCAATCTCTAGGACATGTGATGTAGTTTTAGGTTAAATTCATGCAGATTTACAAACTTTCAAGCACTGTAACGTTTAAACTCTTTTCATTTCATTAGTGAGAAAAAGACCATTAAGAACTACTGTTTACCTGGCATTATATAAATACATAAATCCAGCATCAAACCTAGTAAAAAGCATATTTTAATTTCAATTAAACTTCCTTCAGTTATTAATAAATTATGAATTTCTGAACATGAGGGACAGTGTTGTTTTTTTGGAAACCTTCTTAGGTAATGCTGTTCATCAACCTTAGTAGTGTACAAAGTCCTTATTATGCTACAACCATGCAATGGTCCAAGCTGTCTTTTAAAAAAGTCTAATTCATAAATCATGGCTATTGTTGGCCCACAGTTTTAGGCTCTTGACCTTAAAGTTAAGGATTTGAGTCCCTGTGCCAGGCTGCCAAGTATGTGTCCTTGAGTAAGACCTTAACCCTTCTAAATCTCTTAAGGTTTTGGATTAAAGTTTCTGCCCAAAAAGTAAATATCAAGTCAATGGAAGTTTTGAAAAACACTTGGCAAACGGTGGACAGCTGCTCTCATTGTATTACAAAGTGTCATCGACGAGTACAGTGTAGCAGTATGAGATGGGACAGAGAGGCTTTACAGTTGCCAAGCTGAAACAGACAGGGCAGGGCTGGTTCTGGTTGCCTAAATCATTACTTTGAACCACCCTCTGGTAAGGCACCCAAATCCTGAGGCAATTAGTAGGAAAAAAACTTCTTGAAATCAGCTAACATTGGATTTACATTGTGAATGTCACCAAAGTGTCTCTCCACTACTGCTACTATTACACACCAGTTATGGAAAAGTACGACTTACTAGCTATTGCTCATTATAATATGCTAACATGCAACTAGCCCTAAACAGTCATAGACTTGTAGTTGAGGAACCATCCTTGTGGTCTGAAGGTCCCCAGTCCGACCAAGTCCCACCAAGTATTATAGTTGAAGTGCCCTTGAGCAAGGCACCTAACCCTAATTGTGGGGTGCTGTAAACAGGGCTGCCCACCGCTATGGGCACGTGTGCTCACTTCACTCTGTCTTTATATGTGTGTGTTACACTCCATGGTTGGGTTAAATGTTGAGGACAAATTCTTCTGTGTGCAAGCACAGTTGGCAAAATAGATCACTTTATCACAACTCATTTTAAATGTAATCATTTAATTGGTTAACCTGTTAACTGGTCATTGTTTGAATATCTAACTAAACTGCTGTGGTCCACATCTGTTAGGATAAACACGTGCTAGCTTCAGGTCTAATCCATGGAGGGCATGCTAAACACTGTATGATTATTTCGAAATATTGTAGTTTTTAATTCTAACCCACGAGATTACAACTGTTCTGTTATTATTTAAAGTTTCGCAGCATCCAACTGTATTTTAAGGAAAGCTAGCAATTTAGAACCTACTTAATTACAGGGAGGAAAATGCATTGCTCTAGCAACCAAATATTTAATTTGCATTTTATACTAACTTCACATTACATGTAAAATTGTATCAAAAATAATAAAAAAAATTTACCATTAGCAGGTAGGAAGGTAAAGCGCTGGTATTGACTTCTCTTCCGTTTGCCATTACATATGTAGAAGTTCACCAGAACCGGACTGGATATTCTTTGGTTTCGATAAGGAGGAATCTCAACAAGCAAGGCAGTCTGTTATGAAAAAATACAAATATAGAATATATGTAAGCAGAAACAATATGAGAGAACAAATATGAAGTCACTCTCAATATGCCCTAAACCTGTATAAAGAAACAGGTGCGAGTTAGGTTCGTGAGCTTGCATACAAAGACAAGGTCTACTGACCACCAAATAACAGTGACCATACTGTCTCTGTGAATCAAATTCACACCATCAGTGGGGTCCAAAAATCACAGACACCGTGTGGCTGCGGCTTGGCAGAACAGAGGTAGATGAAGTCGAGACAGGCATAGCCAGACATTGTTATTTTTGTATCGCTCTCCTCAAAGAGTGGGTTCTTCCCGGAACCAGAGCCATCGCATTCTTCATAGTCTCCAGATGCAATGAACTTTCGACCACCGCACCACAGCTTTATTCGGACGGCAGCTCACACAAGGTCTGCTCTAGCTTCCCTCCATCCTACCCTAAGATGAACCTCATGTGGCTGGGAATAGACTGATGGAGGTGCAGAACAGGAGCCAGAGAGGAAGTCATCAGTCTTGCAGCTGACTTTAGAGCCATGTGCAGGTGAGCTCACTGCCACTGTTTATTTTAGCACACTGGTGTGGCTGCCGAGCAAAGCCAGATGAAGAGCCTTCTGCAAAAGAAAAACTTCATTCCTGGTTCCATTTTCCTTCCTTTGCCTACCACGCGTCCAATTTTATTTTTGTAGCAGTCATACAATGGTATAATATAGAAAATAGTTTAAATTAGTGTCTTGCATTTCATTAAAATAGAATGCAAAAATGCACCAACTAAAAAATCTCTGCTCTGTGGTGGTACTAGTGCGGTTTTGACATTAGAGAACAGAGTAAAGGGGACATACACAGTACGTACTGTAGTCCACAAACAGATGGACTACAGTCTGGAATTGTAAAACTACAAAGCTCATTTTTACTGTAAGTGGAACTGAGAACATGGACAAGGAGTTGAACAAAAAGAGGGGGGTCTCCAAACTTTTGACTGGTACTATATGCATTTAAAAGCAAGCACTGGATCATCCTGAATTCAGATCAACTTAAGTTGATTTATTTAATGAGCATTTTAAAAAATTATCTCATAGTAATTTGACAAAAGGCCAGCACTAAAACACTACAGTAATATACAAAGCCGAATAAAGTTTAACCAGAGACATGAGGAGGCATGCGGCTCAGGGTGAGAGGGTGAATGATTCAGTGAAAAATAAATCTGTAAATACAGACAGACTGTGAAGGATGGGAGAAAATCAAAGTGAAAATGTTTTACACATTAATACACCATTCCAGCAGATGGTCTTCATTTATCCAATGAGCATTGAAAACGGGTGTGGAGGCTTTATAAAATAAGAACAGAAATTTGGCTCGTAAGCATTTGCACATTCAGTATTACAGTAAAATGACTGTCACTTATAAGATTTATATTGAACAGGCGCTTTAAGATACTTCATACACTGTATAATATCAATATATACTTTTTATATATAAATTTATGTTTATATACCATATATAAATGTTTTTTTTTTAAAGCGGTGTTTGAACATAAAGCGTTTTATGACAGCCTATTGATAGGAAAAACCTGACCATTATATATATATATATATATATATATATATATATATATATATATATATATATATATATATATATATATATATATATAAGGTACTCTGCTGACTTCATTTTATTGCCACATAATCGTACTGAGTCTAGACCTTACCAACTGATTCAACTCTTAACTTTAGTAACGCTTCAAAAGCCAAATGGCAGTAGTGTTAGTCCTAGATTTAAACATACTAACGATTTATTAAACCAGTGGTCCATGCATAAATTCATTCTGTCAGATTCCCAGACTGGGACAATTGGCCAAAAAACATTGCAGGAGAATTCCAGGTTGCATTGGACAATACTGACTAGGAATTTTTCAACTAGGCCCATTCCAACAGACTATACCTTAGGGCCTGCAGACGGCATATTTTAACAATGAGAATGTGTGTCTGAGTGTGCGTGTGTGGTTGTGTGTGTGTCTGAGTGTGCGTGTGTGGTTGTGTGTGGTTGTGTGTGTGTGTGTGTGCTTATGCATGCATATGTGTTTATGGTGAACAGGTGTAGTGTTTTACACATAGACACTGTTTATTAGATAGATTTAGACTGTGCTCTAACTGTATGAGTCAGATGTTAAAAAAGTAAAGAGTCTGGATTTAGAATTGTCCATTTAATTTAATTGTCCAAGACATATTAAACTGAAACGTTGTACTGCAGTTAGTAAGATACACAGTTCACTTCAGGGTTGCTGGTTTTTTCCTTAGTTTGACTCAAGTAAAAATAAATCAGTTAAATTATATGCCAATATTCCAATAAATCTGTTGCAGTGTCATAACACTGACAACATCTTAAACAGGACAAAGCTGTGTGGAATGTTAACTTTCATTATAACATTTTAGTATTTTTTTATTTGTTCATTTAGTGAATCTAAAATGTATTCACGTGTAGAACGATAAGCTTATTAACTGAACCCCATTTATTACAAATCAATATTTTTATTTAAAAAAATAAAAGAAAGATGGGGTTTGTGGTCTGAAGAGATCTATCTATTTAACTTCTTAATTAAATCTTTAAGATTTAAGATTGCCCCTACTTTGCAGTTATAACAGCATCCCATCTCCCCAAAAAAACTTTTACAACATTTTGTGTGTCTGTGAATTGTTTTGGTGTCTGGCTCACAATCTCTGTTCTAATTCATCCCAATGGTTTTCAATGTGGTTGAGGTCAGAACCTGTCAAATTCTACCACACCCAATTCACACAACCATGCCTTTATGGAACTTGCTTTGTGTGTTTGTTCATAGTCATGCTGGATCAAAATGGGCCTTCCCCAAGCTGTTACCTAGAGTTATGACTTAATCTGAATTAAACACCTGAATATATTAATAAATAGGTGTATCCCAATACTTCAGTTCCTGTAGTATATTAGACTGTAAAATATTAATATATTGACTTAATATTTATTTTATGATCACTAAGATAAGAATGGAGACTGCTGGTTTCATCCATTCGATTAATTTAATTCTCATGTCTTTGTTGCTTTGAAAAATATATTATTTATAATATTAATATTAATTATATTAGTTTAAAACCCTGATAGGCTTCAGCTGTGTGAATGTACAATTGTTTTACAAAGCATAAATAAGGGACCTACAGGTTTAAAGGAGTCCTTGTCGATCTTGGCTTCCACCTCCCATACGTGTTGGCCATCTGTAAAAATAAATAAATAAAAAAATGAAATAAAATAACACAGCTATAAATGTTACCAGTTGCTTCCAGAGCAGGTCTGGATTGGAATAAATTAAATTCGACAATAGAAAATGCATATAAATGTGATCTTTTATAAAAACTGGTATCAACTTAATGATGCATTTCAGTTTACTGCACATGAAAATGATCTAGCATGCTTGATTCAGATTGAGAAAACAACCTCACCAGAATTACTGGACTTTAGCTCAGGTTTGCTTAAAAATTGGTCTTAAATTTCACTGTAAGCATGTAGCTTTGTGCGTCTGTGTCTTTTCAATATAGCATATGTAGATATTGCGAATTCTGTAAAAAAAAAAAAAAAAAAAAAAAAAAATCAACTATTTAGAGTAAAACTGCCTCAGCATGCTTTCATGGTGATGGCTGGCCAAGCAGTTAGCACAACCCCAACCATGATCTGCATGACCATGTGGTTAGCGAAGCCAGAGCCTGAGCTAACATCATATCCTGTCTGTCTGACCCAGCTGGGCCATGAGAGAAGCTGATGCAATTCTAATGAGATGAGCAGAGCCAAGTGTGTGTGTGTGTGTGTGTGTGTGTGTGTGTGTGTGTGTGTGTGTGGCGTGCCTAAAGAGGAATGAGACCCTTACATCATTCCCACATGGAATCCCACAACACATGACAAACAATGTCTGAGGGCCGCAGTGATGAACTCTACTTCCCCGATAATGAGCAGCAAAATCTGAGACGATTAATAGTCTACAAGTATGTCATTCCAGTCAAATCTGTGGCCACTTGTTACCCTCATTAAATAATTCTTTACAGTTTTTCTGGACTGGGACCTTTTGCGTCTGGCTTTGGAGCAAACGTCAGATCTGAATACAATTTACTACAAATGTACTCCCACTTTGCTAATACTTCTTACTTATCTAAAGCCTTAACTCGAGGTTTAACAACTCTGTGAAAGAGGAGAAATCCAATGCACACTGACACTCATTAAGCTCAGCCTTATCAGAAGACTATTGGCTTAGTCATATTAAAGGATTTACTTCTGTGATCTATAATTCTATTTTAATTCTGATTTGGATTCTTGAATCTCCCTTTCTTTTCTTCTTCTCTATATACGGTACTGTATAGGATGGTGTACTCACTGCAAAAATGCTCACGATACTAAAATCCAATGACTCAAGACATCAATGGATCACCAGAATGGCGTAATTGACCCAAGATTACAGTCTACATTTGGGTTCCAGATGTTCTAGTCAGACTCTATTTTGATTCCATTTAAAAAGTAAGTTTAGTGTTTCGATTGGGGTTTAATGGGCAGACAGTAAAGAGAACATTGGTCTATGGCAGTAGGATGCTGTGATGTGGCAGCCACTGAGACCAGCACTCTTTTATAAAGCCAGGCCTCGTGCCAGGACTCAACTTCATAGCGTGGACTGCCAAGAAGTAAACATGCTTTTCAGATCTCCCCTACTGCTTGTCTTTTATCTTCACGCCTTGCCTAAGTCCTCACTCTTCTTTGCTCTCTCGTTTTCCAATGTATGCCACTACTTTTCATCATCTTCTGATTATTTCCCTTCTTTTCACTCCATCAGTGGCAGCCCTCCACCCCTTCTCACTTTTTTTCAAACACAGAAGCACAACCATAAATTGGATAATTTCTTGGGGACTCATTGCTAGTAAAATTGCTCCTGCTATAGTATTTCTGGTTATTGAGGCTTTTCCTGGAAAGGAGCCAATTAAATTCAAAAGTTGCTCCTGTCTTGCTACACAGAAGGAATGATAAGCACAAAAAGTTCTTTGATAGATGTCGTCATCTTTATGGAACCACCACAAGTCCTCTTTATTTAATGTACATTTGGTTTGGTTTTGTGATAGACCTTGGCCAAAGATAATTAAGTCACGATGAGAAATTCTACCAAGCTGACAATATAATGTTTCATACATGTTTAAAACGATGTATGGTGCTATAGACAGTACATTTTCATTTGGCCATTTAGCAGACGCTTTTAGTCAAAACGACTTATGCCTTGTTGGGGTCAGAACACAGGGTTGATACAGCATCCCTGGAGCAATGAGGGTTACGGGTCTTGCTCAAGGACCAACATTGGAAATGTCATTAGATTAAAACCCACAACCTTCAGATTGATGGCCCTAACCACTGAGCTACCATACCCTACAGTATAAAGCAGACATTAATTTTGATACAAAAATAGACTAATTGCTTTGTAAACTTAATATATTTTTTACACTGAATCATCATTTTATCTATTTATATTAGGGTTTAAAGTAGAAATTTGGACTTCTTGCATAAGTATCAGTATGATTTGACCTTCTAAGCATCAAAAAAGGCTCCAGTTCATGTCTAGAATACGTCAAGCTCCAGCTCATAAACAGAGGATTACAACCCCTGTCAGTGTTTAAGGGACTACAAGCGCTTGATAATGTCAAGAGGACTATATGAGCTCTTGCTTACAACAAGTATCAAGTGTGAGTTTGTACTCTATTACAGGGTCTTAGACTCCAGACCATAAATAAGACTAAAAAAATCTCCTGCCAGTATTTAGGGGACTACAAACCCTTGTTTACATAAAGGAGACCAAAAGATCTTGCTTATGTCAAGAGGAATAAGCAAATTAATGCCACAATCTTACAGTCTACTAAAAAAATGGCAGGGATTTAATGTCCCCTGCCCAGATGACTACATAAATTTTACAACATTTCAGCAGATTTGCCTCAGTACAGCGGACCTCACCCCCTGTTTTTGTCAAGGGAATACCAAACACAACCGTTTCTACCCAGGGGACATCAAACAAACATTTTGTGTTTAGAGAACAACAAACTGCTGACCTCACCAAAAAAAAAAAAACTGTGCTTTAACAGACGTCATAACTGATATTTGGGAGTAAATACTATTTGAATACTCATCTCATCCCATTATCAACTTAATCCTCTGCTAGGGTTGTGCGTGTGTGTGCGTGTGGGAGGGGGGGGGGTTACCATGCCCATCATGGGGAGGATGTTTCGGGTGCTGCACAGATACAACTAGGACAATCGCTGTCACAATCTCACTCACAAGACAAAGACACATAATATAAAAAGCAATTAAAGTCAATAAAAAGTTATTTAGGGCGGCACGGTGGCTTAGTGGTTAGTACGTTCGCCTCTCAGCGCTAGGGATTCACACAGTTCAAATCCCAATCTGGGTGGAGCTTTCATGTTCTCCCCATGCCTGCGTGAGTTTCCTCCGGGTTCTCCAGTTTTCTCCCACAGTCCAAAAACATGGATCAAGGTCGACTGCATTCTCCAAATTAACCCATATAGAGTCTGTTTGTGTTTGCCTATGTGAGTGAGTGTGCCCAGCAATAGATTAGAGCCCTGTCCTGGGTGCATCTGCCCAGCGCCCGAAACGTTCTCCCCTGGATGGGAATGGGGAACCCCCCTGCGACGCTAGTACAGGATTAGGCGGAAGATCATCAATGGTTGGAAGTTATTTAAAGTAAAGTAAAATTCATCTTGGATAGATTTTTTTAAACTGTGGGAGGAACCTGGAGAAATGGATACTCTGCCCAAATCAAGATTCAAACCGTATCCCCAGCACCAAGAAATGGACATGCTAACCACCACACTACCATGCCTAGAACCAAATCTATCTAAAGCACTACAATGCCAATCTAAAAGACTATTTTCATTCTTAAATTTCATTGCTTAGGTCAATGATGCTACACATTATGATGCTGCTTTCTTTCTTCAGTGCAAATCCTTACAAGAAAATGATCAATTTGTCCTTATCTAAATATCAACAAGCTCACATTTCTCTACATAGTTTATCATTATATCATTGAAACAAACTTAAGCAAAATGCTTTATACTATATAAACTAGACTGTTAGATTACTGCACAACACTCAGCTGACGTTAAGTGCAGCATCAGGATTCAAAATCCAAGAAATTTTTCTTTTGCCCTCGATGGCAAGGTTAAAGTGATTTCACCCACTCAGGTGTGGAAAGCTGTTCTGTACATTGTTAAAGCATTATATAAATAAACTATTCCCTTCTATTCTGTGCTGTTTCTAATTTCGCAGTCACTCCTTCCCCAACTGTGAGTCATGACCGCATCACAAGCTGCTTTGTGGATCTGTCCAGACTTCCTCCAACACCGCCTAGGCTTCGGGAATCAAAAACCCTCTTGTGCTGTCGATTAGGGCGGGCCACAGAAAAATTATAGCACCCCAGTCAGGCACCTAGCTGAGCCAAGCTTAAGTGTTGAACGGTAAACACACACACATGCTGCCTGCAGGGCTTTGGCTGTCTTCAGAAGCCATGCTTACTTCTTCGAAGAGGAAGGCGAATGAAATCGAATGCAAACCAGTGACGGACAGGTAGGGGCAGAAAACGAAGGCGAGGGAAAGAAGTAAAAAGTCAGACAAAGAGACAGACAGACTGGGAACAGATCAGACTGGGATGGCCCTAATTGCAGCTGTTCTAGAGTGCCAGTTTTCCACAGTACTGATGAGGTGCAGCTGTGGACAGTTTAACCAGAAGCCTATACTTCTATGTGCCAATATCAAATTCTCCCCAGCCCTCTCCTTCTCGAATGATCGATTTAATTTCTTTACTCTAAACCAGAAAAAGGTGCGATGCTGGCCGTCTCACCGTTGAATCAAATTAATAATAAATATTAAGTATGCTGTTATTGGGCTGCTAGAGACCTAAGGAGGTTATGGAGGAGTGCTGTCTGCAAGACATTTGCATGCAGAACCAGGCCATTGTTCAAAAAGGTGTCAAGGGACAGATAATCTTCAGTGTTGTTTATCACCGAACATCGTTTGCTATTTTGGAGAGGGAATTCCACCGTAGGCTATTTGTCTCAGAAGCCCCTTTCACTGAATCCAGCTCACGCCTACACATGAACTTTCTAAACTTCATTCTCCCAACCAGCCTATGTGATCATCCTCAGGAGCCTGTCCTGCTGCTTCAGCACCGATATGATGGACAGATGGATTAACAACGTGCCTAAATTCTTACGACATGCTCAAATATGTCTTAACTCTGAAAAAACCCATACTCTTCACACAGTATGTCTTGGCCACATGTTCCAAATAGTTTTGATTTTAACACATCACCTTTTCCAGAGACATTCCTAGAGGATTTGGTTCATTGTGTGCCCTTTAGATTAGCCATAAAGTATTCTGTTCGGAAAACCACAGCAGACAGTAGAAAAAGCCAAGATTACCGTAAACTGTTTAAAGTCTCAGACCTGCTCAGCAAGCAGATGCTGATTCATATTTACAGGAACTCGAAATCTGTGACATAAACGCTACAGTGTTGATGGACCTTTGGTATAAGATATAAGGCTGCTAGCTTATTAGTGCTTCTAAGATAATATGTTAAGATACGTATGTAAATGGAAGCAAAGAAACAGAAAATTTATCCAGTAATTGATACAGTTTTTATTTGTTATATGTCCTAAACCTTAAAGATCTGTTCCAAGACTAAGAACTTAATTACCTTGTTAGGAGTTGTCTGTTAAGGCCAAGAACTTTCATTTTCAAACAACCACAGGCTTTTTCAAGCATCTGACGTGATGTCTAATTTGACAACCAAGCTAATTGATCACTACCAACCAAGTTAATTTATTTATTATCTTCTGCTTAATCCTCTTCTAGGGTCACGGGGGGTTCTATTGGTGGACACAGACACAGACACACACAGACACACAGACACACACACACAGACACACACACACAGACACACACACACACACACACAATCCATGACCTGCACGCACATGGTGGGAAAACCTGGAAACGCAATCTAAATTGGGATTCGAACATTTGCCTGTTTAGCCACAACAATCAACTGTATGTTTAGGGGGGACACATTAGATGGACTATAATATTCAAAATATGATGTTCTGACACTGACATATTCAAGTAGGTGCATTCACCTGGTCTTTACAAAACGACAACTAAATAAACAACAGTTTAGCTGAACTCTAAAAGATGAGGTGACAATTAATGATAAAGGAGTTCAGCTCTTGTTATAATTTAATCTCACCTAAAACTGGAGTTACTCTGCTAAGCTTTTGGATGAGCTTTTAATTTGAATTCAGACGCACTCACACATACTTTTATAATCAGACATGTCTCAAGACACCGATGGTTAAACCACCATTGTTACATCTGATGATACCACACATGGAAATCAGTACATGTACATATTACAAAGGATTAGATATTGGTTTTGTTCTGGTTTAAAGGGTTTAAGTAAATTAAAACCGGCCTTGTGACTTGAAGGTCCCCAGTTGGATTTAAAGACTTCATATTCCTTTATAATCTTCCTGACCTCATTAATAAATACCACAAGCTCTTTCAAAATATTGTAAGATTATAGTATAAAGCAGCAAAATTTGGGTAGACCATGCAGAATGATGCAGAATGATGAAGCATGATGGCAAAATAAAAATACTAATCAAATCTGACATTTTTGTATACGTTTCAAAAACCTACAATTACAATTATTGTGTAATTTTAATTAATTAATGTAATTAATCAAGCTACAGATCATTTATGTACATCTATTCACTCCACCTCTCTGATACTGCCTACCTCAACTATTTACCCCTAACTATTTGACTCACCTCTCTCACAGATAAGACCTGCACCTGTACACACAGAGAGCCGGTGGGAGAAGCCTCTGTGCGCAGGAATACAATATTCTTTTCTGGTTTTGCAACTTTTTATTTTATTTGCTGGAAACACCAAGACAACACACCATTTTAAAATCATCCCAAGGATTAAGGATCCCGAGTGCAGCACAAATCCTATGATGCTTTACTTTCAGAAGCTTGGGCTTTAATATCAAATAATAGTTTGTATCAAATAGTTTTCAATAGAAGAGTGTGAAAGTACTTCAGCAGCTGAGCAGCCAGTGTAAAATCCAGTGAGTCCAGATGTGAAAGCACTCCTCCCTCATAAGGGAGTTTCTTTGTGTCTGCTTTTTTTCCTCTACTAGGAATCCCCACTGATCCGTAGTACACCCACACACACATACACACACGCACACGCACACATACACACACGCACACATACACACACACACACGCACACAGGCTCCAATCAATGGAAAAAGGCTGCAAGCTACCTTAGAAGTCCGTCTTGGCTAAAGTCCGACAAACTTAACAAATGCGTGCCAGCAACTTTTAGAGTTATCCACCATCCGCTGCAGTCACTAAAGTCATTTAAAATTCCAGTGATGGAGAGTAAGTGCTAATCTCCTACCTGGGTCTTATCACAGCCATCAGGGTGGGTGAAATAAAAAAAAAAATTCTGATTGCTCTCTGAAGTCTAAAGGCTTAGGAGCCAGACGGCAATCTTTACAAACCCTTCACACACACATATCTCTGGGGCTGATATAATCTCGGGTCTGTGGCTAAAAGAACGTGCCGCAAGCTGCGATGTATGCAAGCCACATGGTAACTCACTATGGAGTCCCACAAGTGTGTGTGTTTACATTTATATCATCTCATTTCATTTGCTTAAACTATATACCATATGACAGCCTGGTAGCTGCACTCACACACACCCTGATTTTATTTGTTTGGAAATCGTGTCCAGGAAGGGAAAAAAAAAAAAAAAAAAAAAAACACCCCATAATTTAAACCACATTTAAAATCAGACTGTTTCCTTCTCAAATTAAAGCACTTTACTAAATAAAAAAAAGAAAGATTGCTGGATCTATTTATTTCCAATAATCAGGAAAAAGAAACAATACATCTATATTAATTTATTTCAGGGCATTGAACTGCATGAAAACCTGGAAAGTTCAAAACAAATCAGGCTTTTTACTGACAAACACAGCTAACTCCAGTTAAAACAGTTCTCTGGTTACCCTTTGATCATTCATCCAGTCGCTCCTTGTGCCCTGGTTTTCCAACTACAAAAACATTTAAAAGATATATTGGCTGTTATGAGATCAGCTGTTAAGAGACAGAATGTCATGTTGCCCACTTAGGGGGGAGCGAGAGGTGGAGAGATAGAAAGATTCTCTCAGAATGAGTCAGACTGCGGGAGATCCCTCTTCACCCTAATTCATCATTCTAAGTACTTTGCTCCAGCATGTACACTTGCCCACTCATTTTCATCTCTTAAATACATTTCACAGATGCAGCCAGCGAATCAGTTCAGATCGACATCAGTGAAATTTAAACCTATGCAACGACCTGTTTGCTGTCGTTTGCACCGATGTAGGTGTGATTCATCATATGTCATGTCTATTGTATCTGATTACAACAGCGCTTATGTTGTCAGCAAACATAGCCTTTGGTTTAAACAACAGCAGAAATATTCCATGCTGGAGTTTAGCGGCGGACGGTAGTGGGCTGGCAAAAAGGAGTTTCCATGTGAGGATTGCCCAAGAATCCAAAACGCCTGCCAGACACAGGGAAACCCTTCACACAAACAACTGCACACACCCTTCATCCACTCACTGAGCGCATATATAAGACTAATGAGCTGCTAAGGAAACTGTAACCAATCAAAATCAGAATTATATGGTTTTTGACCTATCATATGCACATCCTTGATTACAGCAAGGAACCAGCCAAGATATTTACATAATTTTCCACTTCTGCTCAGACGTATTCGATTAGCCGGATCTGCATGTCACTGAGATTTGTGCGAGACCGAGAACACTAATGTGGCTGGCAAATTCCTAAACCTCTAGAAGCAAAAGTAAACAGACATCACTTGCTTTTGGTCAAGACGAGCTCTGAGTCCCTTTCAAAAGATACATCTGCAATACTTAAAGTCAAAGCGACTTCAATGTTAAGAGTCATGTTTATAAAAACAGTTCAGTATTCAGTATACAGTTTTCTATAATTATAGAACTACAACGTGTATCAATAAGGAAGAAGTCATTGATAAAATTACCAATAAGTAAAATAACTAGTGGCTGCACCTACAAGAAAGTCTGGAGCAGATATATTTACATCTCAGCTCATTATTAATTTCTTCTTAATCCTCTATGAGAATTGCAGGGGTTCCCCGTGTCCATAGGGCCTGGGCTTCTGGTCATCGAGGGGGCATTAGGGGTTCATTTTGGTTTATTTTTGATTTTCTGATCAACATTAAATGACCTACAACAGCCACATGAGTCAACAGCCACATTTCTACAGAAACATTTAAGGAATTGTTTTTAAATACTAATTCAGAACATTTGGACCGAGATTTGTGTCGTGAAATGGATCACTTGTTGCAATATAGTGAAGCCCAAAAATCATTTTTTCCAATTTTTTATCTCAAATTTATAGGTTTTTTTTTTTATCCATTGGCCTGATATCAAGGCTTTGAACACAAACAATCGATATTTTGCAAAATCTTAACCGGTAATCTTATATTTTCAGTGTTCTGGAATCACTATTCAAAATCACGGCATCCAGCTTTGGGGTTTTGGTGTTTTTTAAAACAAATTAAAGTATTTTGTATCCGCTGTTTACTTGCTGTCTGCAGTCATGTGTTTCTGAGCATGCACGAAAACCATATGGAGGGTAGGAAATAAAAAACAAAACGGACCAGACAGCAGAAAACCTGCATACCACGTTAACATTAAAATGTCAAATTGTCCGGTCAGGACACTTATAATTTACCCTCCAAAAACAGTGAGCAAAGTAATAAACTACATCATTAAGCTGACATGTCTGTTATTTGTGTCAATAGAACTGTACAGGTCCTAGTTATTAGTAATTCTGATTAGAATTAACACCAACAATACATAATAATAATAGAAGCATTTTTGGATTTTACAGCTTTTTATGAACTATTTTTCCAATATGTAAAGGATAAAACACTGTAACTTCCTTGAATAGTTGGTAGATAAAGGTAGGAAGTACAGGACTTAGTCATTTTATAATGTTCTGTATTATTCAGACTGGAGTACAGGGTTGTAGGAAGTAGCTCTATTGTGTTACCTGTGAGGTGTGACATGCTGTTCTAGGACATTGTTAATATATTTAAATTGAATTAATTACAAAAGTGTCTTTCTGCATTTAAAAATCATCTAAACTGGGTTTTTGGATTGATGTAAACTAAAATAAACATCCCATTGCTTAGAGACAGCGATCCTAAGACAGGAAGCCTATTCAGTTCCAGAAGCTTCTGTCTCCATGGTATAGCGTGTCTCTCTTCACAGGTAAAACAATAGGGACACTTCCTTCAGCCTTGTTCTCCAGGCTGTAGGATATCCAGCATGTTTACACGACTCAGCCGAGTCCTTTCCTTTCCTTCCTAACTTTTTCCCCGACTCATCAAGGAAATTACTGTTTGTAAACCTCAGGTATCAACAACCTAAAAGCTACCATTAATACATTTCATATGGAAAAAAATATACAAAAAAATGTAAAAAAGTAGTTTGGCCGCTGAAAAAAAAAAAAATCAAAACAAACGCCCAACACACAGGGGACAGAAAAGCCTGCCACATTTTCTGTTTGTGCTTCATTCCAGTGCTGCACAGGCAATGGAAACTTCTGGAAATGTAAATCTGTTGGGTTAAAAATACAGCACATTAATGTGCTCCACATGTGCCTGTCTGGCAAAGAAAAGCATATTTTGACGGCAGTGAGGGAAGGAGGGAGCTAGTGGTCTGAGGGGTTTTCTTTTTGAAGGGGTGTGACGGAGCAGGGGGGGGGGGGGGGGGGGGGGGGGGGGGGGGGGGGGGGGGGGGGGGGGGGGGGGGGGGGGGGGGGGGGGGGGGGGGGGGGGGGGGGGGGGGGGGGGGGGTAAAAAAAAAAAAAAAAAAAAAAAAAAAAAAAAAAAACTCAAGCCATGTATCTGACCAATATCTGACATTAAATTAAAAAAAACGAACAACCAGCATTGGACTCAATCCCAGTGGTGTTACACTAAATAAGATAATCCATTATCTCAACTTAGTGATTAGGGCACAATCATGCTGAAACTTACAGACTGCCTTTAAGACATTACCACGAAGTTGGCAGTGTTTGTGTAACATATCTTGGCATGTGCTGACATTAAAATTTCCATTTTCCAAAATAAACTGTCACACAAGTGGTCTGATGATGAAGTGAATATTAATAATGCAGTAGGCTTTTCTTACCTTGTCCTTTCTCCACAAACATCACTTTGGAGTCGGGTTGAAAGTTGTGACCGCTGACTATCATTCGTTCTCCTCCTGAGGGGGAACAGGTCTCCACACTTTGTCTGTCCACCAGAGGCAGTTCCTGGGCTGAACGCTGGGCTGATGACAGACAAAACAGACACACACACACAGACAGACAGACAGAGAGAGACACACACACACACACAGAGAGAGAGAGAGCGAGAGAGAGAGAGAGAGAAAACACATAGAAAATGTTAGATAAGTGGAGTCTGGAATATCTGCTTCCATATTTTGCCACACACACTCACTTACTAGCACTAATGCATGCACACACACACACACACACACACACACACACACACACACACACAAACAGAGAGATGCACATACAGACATACACATATTTTTAAGTTTCCATTTTTATATTTTATTATTGTGGAAACTTTGTAATATGACATTATAAATCTTTTAAATTCTGAATCACTGCTAAAATTCTACACAGCCAAAAGTTTGTGCACAACCAATCTGTAACATTATACTAAATACATTGCCCTATTACTGTCATTAAGAAGTACCTTCCAAAACCTTTTTAGAAAATAGTTAGTAAACCATATGCGAAAACCTTTAATCATGAGTTGGACAATGTTGTAGAGGTCATCCATACTGGAATAAAGCTAAGCTTAAACTTACAATACAGAACTGCCATCTGCATACTATTGGCTATGTACTGCATGTTTAACATCACTGGAGTAGTTTTTTAAAAAGTGACTGCCAGGGCACCAGGATTCTTATTCATAAGGCACATCCTTAGACAAACATCCTTTAAATTCCCAGTACAGTACAGTTTACAAAGACTTTTGACTTGCACAAGAGTTAACGATAGTAATTTTATAGTTGAAAATTTAATTTTATAATTCTGCACTCATTTAGAAAGTCTGACAAAGAGCTGACAAATTTTCAACTTCAAAAGAATACAGCTAGTTTCAGTGCATTCTCTCCTTTCACTGCAAATTAGAATTCTTTTCGTCGGATAGTCCTCATCACCCAGGATTCCTCACCAGGGACCCTTCCATTTGAGAGATATTGAACAGGGGACCGCTAATGTTTATTTCCTTAAATTAGCAGCCTTCATCGACTTGATTCGAACTGCAGACAGGTCACACCTGTGTTTGGTTAACTTGCATTGGTTTTAATGTAGCTGATTTCATCAAGTTTGTCCACTTTCCTGTTATTTGCTCATTATCTTGTAACTTGGATAATGATTCCTTCATAAACTCCCTAATTTAAAAGCTGTCAATAAGTTAGAACAATGCAGGTGCCTCTCGCATGAAATAGAACCCACAGTATATTATGTTAAAATGACTCAATGTGGATGGAGCCCAAGCAGAGCAAATTGGCCTTACTTATAGAGAGGAGTATCAGGTGGCCTCTCCCAACCAATCATAGTGCATGAGCAGCAATTCATAAAAAAGCTATATGGCTGACTTAATGTGCCTTGGAGGAAGCATGGATAACTTTCACACTCTATGACTGGTAGCTAATTTACAACTAATTAGTAATAAAACTGTATTTTTCATTTTTATTAGATTTTTTATGTAAAAATAATGGCTATGCACTGGCAGTCATTACTGGTAGATTCTTCATGCCATTGTATGTTAACTTACAGCACTCGATGGGATTGGACGCCACCTGAAGGGACACCGTTCTGCCGTTCGGTTGAGTAATATGGACTCGGAACACCATTCTCACTCGAGTGTTCTTCCTCCCGATGTCCGTCTCGCCCTTTCGCAGCTCAATATCAGAGTTCCGCAACTTAAGGATTCCAGCACAATCGATTCTTCAAAGAAACATGGACAGTTTTGGTTACGTTCATCTCTAAACAGATCGAATATCCGATTTTAGAAACACCAAATACGTGTCAGTAGTCATATGCATTACATACACTAAATATGTTGCATTGAATCTTCACTAGCTTTATGCGACCACATCAAAATATGCAGTGAGTTAACAATCCCATCTACATTGGATTCCCTTCTACTCTTGCCAATTTCTTCTGGGAAAGTTTTCCACAAGAGCTTGGAGAGTTCCCCTAAAACTTTGTGATCATTTAGGCAAAATAGCATTTGTATGAATGGGCACCGATGCTGGACAAGAGTCAGAGCTCAGTGGATTGCAGTTCTTCCAGCTTGTCAAACTATTTCTGTAAAGACTTCACTTCATGTCTAATCTTGGGCCTTTCCCAAACTAAGCCACATAATTGGAAGCTTATAATCCTCTAAAATGCCCATGCATGCTCAACATCTGAACCCGGGGAGTCTAGCTGAAACCCTGAGAAGGGTGAGATGTATGTTTCTTTCACAAAGGGAAGCAATATGCTTCGAGTTACAGTGGCACAGTGATTAGCGCCTCAGAGCATAATGGTCTTGGCTTGAATTCATACATATGGGCAAATGAGATCGTATTTAAGTTTTGTTTGCATTGCTTTGTGGTTGTTCCCAGAGTCCAGCAACATACTGGAAAGTGAATTACAGATACAACACTGCACATTACTCTACAGTAGACTGGTGCCCTGTCTGGTGTTTCCCCACCTTTCACCCAATAAGAACCAGGTAGGGTTTTAGGACCACACATAGCTTTTGTAGGTTTCGTATATAGTACTTTCTAGAGTAATTTATAAACATTAAATAGGTATTAGTTGATTAAGCAACAATAGGTTTAAAATGTGATTATATGGTTAACCTTCTGTAAGTGTGATTAATATTTGCAAGGAGGGTATAGTGATTAGCACGTTCCACTCTCAGTGCTGAGGACCCAGGTTTGAATCCCGAGTTTATGTTCTCCCTGTGTCTGTGTGGGTTTTCTCCAGGTTCTACAGTTTCCATTCACAGTCCAAAAACATTCAAGGTGGATTAGCCGTTTTAAATTGTCCATATATATAGTTTTTGTGTGTGTGTGTGTGTGTGTGTGTGTGTCTATGTGACTGAGTGTATGCCCACTGGGCAATGTATTGGTTGGGTGGATCTGCCCAGCGCCCGAAACGCCAGATGGGTCTCCACTGGATGGGTATCCATGGGAACCCCCATGACCCTAGTAGAGGATTAAGTGAAAGATAATATAATGTATGAATATTTGCATCATATAATAAGCGATAATTCATTCATTATCTTCCGCTTTATCCTATATTAGAGTCGCGGGGGGGTTGTTCCCCATGCCCATCCAGAGGAGAACTTTTAGGCTCTGGGCAGATACACCCAGGACAGGGCAACACATTCTACATGGGGCAATTTGGAGAACTCAATTGACTTGATCCATGTTTTTGGACTGTGGGAGGAAACCCACGCGGACACGGGGAGAACATGGAAACTCCACCCAGATGGGGATTCAAACCGGGAATCCCTAGTGCTGAGAGGAGAACATGCTAAACACTAAGCCACCGTGCCACCCAATAAGCGATAATAATAATAGTAATAAATTGTTCTTTTTTGTGTTTAATCTTTTTATTTATCTGATGGCAAATTCATTCAAAGTACAACCTGTATTTTTTTAAACTGAAAATCTAATAAAAGCAAATCATCAGGTTTCTGGTCATATACCAGCATCCTCTGCATCCAGTTTGGTGCAAGTTTACAAAAAAAGGCATAAGGACCCTGATTTTGAGCCAATCATTACCACATTGTGTAAAGCAGTTCCAAATGGCAAGAGACAAAGGCAGAATCTCTTTCTGCTAAATGCCCTCCAAAAACCATAAAATAAAAATGTCATTCCGGTAGAACAACCGTTATATTACTCGATTGTAGACATAAGAATTACCAGATTTTCGAAAGCCCTTTAGAAACATGTCGACTGATTTGAAACGACTGCCAGCGAGGCTGACAGTGGATACGTGGAGGTTTGGGTTTTTATAAAAGCTGAGTTAAGTAATCCATCCATTAAAGAGTAAGAGAAAAGTGCTGAGCTGGCCAGACAGCTACTGCACACAGCAGACCCCAGTGCCCTGTTAGAGGCGCCCCACACATCCTGAGGCCTCGTGTAACACGAGATGTGGAGCTTCTGGGAGGAAACCCACTGCGCTGGGGCCCACAAAACAACACACACGTACACACATGCACAGTGAGCATCCTTCACAAGAAGCTGGGAAAGTGTCATAAAACTAGGAAGCCTTATAAATTAAGTCTTGAAGCTTGCTGTTACATATCCTTAATTCCCAGCCTATAGGAAACTTGGATAACTAAACACACAGATTAAATATTATGTATAGATTGTGGATGATTTCATTAACAAGTATTTTCAGAGGAGAAGATCAATTCATAACACCGCTGTTTGTTTGATTTGGTTGTTGTACCTCCTTCTCCTCAATTACATCAATTCCTCAGCACTCAATTCCAAACCCCTGAAACAAAAGTGCTGTCCCACAGAGAGTATGACTACTGTGTGCTTCCTCTGATATACAAACTGACCCATGTCCAACATAAAGACTTGAGCATGTGGAAGAAAACCACACTCTATTTCCTGTAGGTCCCGGCATCTCTGGTGTCACTTCTCTGATCAGCCTATAGAGGCCATTATTGCAGGGGGAGTAAAGCGCCAATAATTCAACCTCCTCGTTGAATCACCAGATGACATTCATCACTAAAGCGCTGTGAATATAATTGGAAATATAAAAAGTGGAAATATAGAGTGAATATAAGGGGGCAGATCTAGAGATTGTCCTGTAGGCCAGAGTCAGTGCCTTGTACTGAACGATGGTTAAAGACAAGTCATGCTGCAGAGTTTTGAAGGTCTGAAAGGCCTGATTTTGCAAGCTGGGAGACTGGCAAGCGATGCATAACAGGGCACAACTTAGATATTTATCTGTTTATATATACATAGGATAATTGTCTGATCTGGAACCTCATGTAAAAGTGTCTTCAATTTGGTTTTAAAAAAACATATTTAATGTAGGGCGGCACGGTGACTTAGTTGTCAGCACATTCGCCACTCAGCACTGGGAATTCCCAGTTCGAATCCCAATCTGGATAGAGTTTTCATCTTCTCCCTGTGTCTGCGGGTTCTCCAGTTTCCTCCACAGTCCAACAACAATTAAATTATTTAAAATTGCCTCATATAGAATGTGTTTGTGTGAGTGAGTGTGTTCGGTGATAGATTGGCGTCCTGTCCTGAGTGTATCTGCCCAGCACCCGAAATGTTCTCCCCTGGATGGGCATGGGGAACCCCCCCACGACCCTAGTAAAGAATAAAGCGGAAGATAATGGATGGATGGTTTTAATGTCTTCAAACAACGTTGAAATAAACCGATTTGAGTCACATTAAAGCAAGAACTCAATCGATAATGTGAAAACGACGTTACTGGCATGGCACCATGACGCTGTAAATTTTATGATTGGATCGGCTTAACGGGATGAAAATTGATCTGTTAAAATATGGAAGATTTTGATTCATGTAGGACATCTGGGAATTCCTGTTTTATAGCTCCTACAAGGACTTCTCAAAAAAATCCCACTAACTAAACATACAGACACAGGTACATGCACTCACATGGCCCTCATGTTGCTCTCAGGCAGCAGTGGAATCTCCAGCACTTTGGTATTGGTCTGCAAGATCTCTTGGCTGGGCGTGGACACAGTCTTGCCTGTGATGCGGTGGACCTGGTAAAAGGCATGTGGCCGCAATAGGCGGTCATCTGCCGTCCCGATGAACAGCTGCAACGTCAATGGCTCGCTCTCCATGTAGCCATGAAGCTGCAAGACATGATGCAAGATGTTGTTTTATAACTGTTAAAAATAAGAGATCAAACCAGACAGTATCTCTGAACGTTATATTGGAACTACAGCAATGGCAACTTCTGTCATTCAACCAAAGATGTAAATAATCATGCTCTGTGATTATCCTCCAACACTGCCAATCTGGGATCTAAATATAAAGCACTAAAGCACTAGACTAGCTCTTGGTAAACTTAAGACACTTTAAACATGACTGATTTCACAAGGGAGGGGTTTAGCTGGAGGTGAAAAGGCTGGTGGTTTGTATATTTATCTAAGACAGTTTGTTAAAGCCTGACATTTCAATGTAGACAGGCAGAGGCAAGAAAGAGGGAGAGACAGATTGGAAGAGAGCGAGAAAGAAAGATGGAAACCAACTCCCCACCCTTCATCATATTATCACCCAGTGTAGGAATGTCAGAATTGTAGGTTCATGACATAGAGTCCGGAGCAACTGGTTCACATCTCCACCCCACCATAATCAACCATGCATGCTAAGATAACCACTCAAAATTCACATTAAAGGGAATGGCAGTGTTATATGTAAACATTTACATAAAAAAACTTATAAAAAGCACAATGCAGTCAGAGGAACTGGAAGATGAGAACTTTGCTCAATGACCTGACCTAACAAACTGAGCCACTGTTGGCTTGGTAGTTGGGGAATGTGTGAATATCTAGAAGCCTTAAGATAAATAAATCTAAAATTTAACCTGCAACACTCCACATTTCAAATCAGGTATATTAGAAGACTAAAAATTAAGTAAGTAGCTTTTTAGTAATAAATTCTCTACTGAGGTCATGAAGGGGGTTCCCCATGCCCATCCAGGAGAGACCATTTTGGCCGCTGGGCACACCCAGGACAGGGTGCCAATCGATTGGTGGGCACACACTCACATACACATTATATGAACAATTAACCTTGAAACATGTTTTTGGACTCTAGGAGGAAACCAGAGAACATGAAGAAAACCCACACAGGCATGGAGAGAACATAGAAACTTCACCCAGATAGTATTTCAAACCTGAATTTCTCAACGATGAGGGGAGAACCTGCTAAATCCTACACCACCATGCCAGCCACCCCAATATATTAATTAATAAACATCTTAATTTACATAATGCTGATTAAATACATACTGTAATACCAAAAGGCATCATTATTTTCCTTCCACCTCTGGTCTGTGGATCTTTTGGATCCTTTTTTATTCTTTTGGTTTTTTGATGAGGAAAGTAAAGAAGTTGCTTCTGGGCTTGTCGTTTTTTTTTTTTTTTTTACAAAGCTCAAATATCAATGGTTCATATTACCATTTACGATCAAAAGCACAACAACACTCCTGCTGATTTTAAGGATTTAAGCTAGACAGCTTATTTCCAGTAAAGTGAACTGTAAATTCGACAGTAAACAAAGACATTTAAAACAAATTATATGCCAGTGGCTGCAGTTTACAGGAGCTGCTTTCCTGTTCTAACATGACTGTAAGGTTTTATACACCTTAAAAACTATATGGTAAGGTTTAATGACTATGTGTTCATTTAGTAGAAATTGAAGTCCTTTAATACTTGACATCAAATCCAATATCCAACATTAGTTACCAATTAAAAATGGCAGCGCATCAATGCATCAGTGCCTGAATGCAAAGAAAAAAAATGTAAACAAGAGCCACACTCCAAAAAAATGTATCTGATATTAAATAAAGTAATACATTTATAATCATATAATATAATAAAAAGCATTTTCGAATTGGGTTCGAATCCCAATCTGGGTGGAGTTTCCATGTTCTCCCCATGTCCGCATGGGTTTCCTCCAGGTTCTCCGGTTTCCTCTCGCAGTCCGAAAACATTTCAATGCTAGCTGAACACTCTTTGCCCCATATAGTGTGCGTCTGTGTGAGTAAGTATGCCCAGCAATACATTAGCGCCCTTTTTTGGTTGTATCTGCCCAGCGCCCAAAACGTTCTCCCTTGGATGGGCATGAGGAACCGCCCCCCCCCCCCCCGCAACCCTATTAGAGGATTAATTGGAAAATAATGAATGAATGAAAAAAGTATTTTGTCTTATTGTGTATTGTCTGTGTGCAAGACATAAATCTAATCCTGACTACAAACTATTTTCTTTAGCCTTAGAACTGAATTGAAGTAACACACCACAGTACAATTCATGTCTTATAAACTGGCATAGTGAAGCAAATTGTAATTATTGGGTCATTCTTTCCAGTAACGGTTTGTCTTGACCAAGTCATTCCCCAATCAGATGGATATCCTCACTGAGTTAAGTGCGGACAGTGGAGCTCAAAGCTGTGGTTAAAGAGAGAAAGTTAAGCCACACACATCTACTATTCATCTGATGAATGTGGTAAGACGTAAGCTGTGGTCTAAGGGGAAAAAAAAAAGGCTTGAAAAAATAACTTCAGAGCTCCAATGCAAATGGTGAGCTTGTGTGGGAGGTGTTGTCAAGGCCAGTTGGAGAACGTCCACAGCAGTGCGCACTTTCTAATCTGGAGGTTTACGGGATGGGACAGCCTTGTGTGAGGCTTTCTTGCACACCCCCTCATCCGACACACACACACACACAAACTCCTCTTCACCAACCAGCAGCCAAAAACGTGTGCGGTTCAGACTGGCCGCCTCCACTGTACGCCGGCCCCCATGATGTCAGTGCTGCACTGGGAACTTCACTAAACAAAAGGCAGCCTGTGCTGTGGGACAGAGCTGCGGTGAGCATTCAGGGAGGGGGACCAGAATGAGAGAAAGAGGCATGCTGGGTTCTTCACAGCAGAGTAGTTGTATGCCATGTGTTTAGCATCATTAGCACCTCATGAAGCCGAACTGAAGTAAACCGTCAGCACAGATGTGGATGGGAGCAAAGAGGTTTAGCAGATGTAGGTCAGAATCAAGTGCTAGTCCTCCTATATGTGACACTTCTAAAGAAAGCGATTCATGAGATTGGGCTTTGAGACTGGCAGATGTGTGCGATCAAACCCCGGCAACAGTTTCTGTCCGCTGTGGTCTTATCCAAAGCGGTCAAATCACTAGAGACTGGTGAGTCACTGGTGTCTACAGCGGAACTGACTGGACGGTGCTGTCGTCAAGACACTGGGGTATTGTGTAACACCTGAAGTATTTCACAGACTCCATCGAGCTTTGCACTATAACTAAAAACACACAGTTAGCTCCTGTTCAGCCTGTAGTGAATGCACACAGTGGCGCCGGGACCCCCTAAATTTAAAAAAATGAAAACAAGATAAATTTTAAGTATTTTCGATAAGAAATTAATGTGATTCTTAAATCTAAGGGGTCTGACTTGAGTGATTTGATAAATAATAACTCCTATTTAGTTTGAAATCCAGTTTCCAGATGGAATTTGTATGTTCTCCTCTTGCCTGTGTGGGTTCTCTGGAGTCTGAAGACATTCAAGTCAGGTGATACCTTATAAAATGCCCTCAGGTGTGTGTGTGTGTGTGTGTGTGTGTGTGTGTGTGTGTGTGTGTGTGTGCATATGTTTGCCCCATAATGGACTGGTGACCTGGCGACAATGATTTTTGTCCAGTGTCTGCTGGGATAGGTTCCAAACCCTTATGCACATTATGGTAAAACAGGATAAGACTATTTAACTTGATGAAGATACAAGATGGTCACCATTTGTCATTTTTTGCTCACAGGCCAAGTAGGAGGGATGTGGATACCACATAAGACAGTGTTAGTGGTGTGTTCTGCAAAAGAAATTCTGAAAAGCCCTTGAAGGGAGCCAGCACTAAAAGCGAGGAATATAAATGAATACCTGAACAACTGGATGTCCTCCAGCAAGCGCTTTTACGGCTCCACGACTCCCCTCTGTCTCATAGTGTGCGCGGTGGTGGGATTTAGGCTGAACCTCAATCTGCAGGCTATAGGGCCCAGAGCTGGAGGGGAGCTGCCAGTCGAGAGCTGGCAAAGACGGGCTAAAATTAAAAGCAACAGCAAACGGCAATTAAAAAAACAAATAAAAATGGCTTTATGATGCATCCTTTCGACATTTCTACTCGTACCTGATATATGGTTTAGGTTTAGACCAATACGGATGATGGGGCACATCCAAAAAGCTGTTGTAGCTTTCCTTCTTCAGAGCTAAGCGTGCAGTGTAGTAGTCTTCATGAGCAAGCTCTGTCGACCCTCCGTCCTCACCTCCAGGCTCCATCTTGAGGTTTACAGAGGCACTGTGCTCCACACTGGTTTTCCTGGTTTTGAGCGGAATCCCTTCGCCGAGATCAGCCATTCCATCTGTGCTGAGGGCGTTGATGGCTGCCACGATAGCGGAGTTGGTGTATTGGTTTGTATTGGGCAGCCATGAGTCCTCGGTCATACTAAGACGAGGTGAGTTCTGCGGAGAAAGTCCTGGTGATTGGTTGGGAGAATATGGATGATACTTCTGTGAGGCACTGCCACTGAAGCTGTACTTTCGCTTCCCACCACATGGGGAATTGGGACCTGAACCACGAGATGGCATCCAGCTTTCGTCAGTTCCACCAGTGCGGGGAGACCCAGAAGGCGAGTGTCGGGGGGAGGTTCCCAGGGCTCCAGACAGCAATGATGAGGAGCCTTTGGGGGAGACGCAAGGTGACTGCCATGGTGAGTTCTGTGGGGAGTTGTCGTAATTGCAGGAGTAGCCTGATTCATAGGACGAGGCCTCGGAGTGGCAGCTCCGTGATGAAATGCTGCTCGCTGGGCTGAGGCAGCTGGGGTCACGGTAGCCATCGCCACTGGGCAACGTTAAAGTCACAACAGAGTTGACCCGCTTGGTCACAGGAGAGTTACTCTCGACTACCTCATCCTCAGGAAACTGACCATATGCTGTGATCTCAATGCGAGGGCTTTCAAGAGCAGGGGCTCCATTGGGGCCGGATGAATGGTAGTATCCCATCGAACCCATGTTGTTACTGGTGGAGAAGCTTGATGGTTGGCTAATAGAAACAGAAATGGAGGGGCTGGTTTGGAGGCTGTGGTACTGCGTGGTGAGACAGGGGCTGCTCAGTGGAAGAGATAGGCTGATGTTTGGTGTGTAGCCGTATGCATCTGCAGAAAGAGATTAACTGCAGATTACTACCACTTTATAGAATGCCCCGAAGTGGTTGGACAAAAACCTTTATGGAAGACAATAAAAAGACATGAACCTATATCCATCCTGAGCTCTATCCCGACCACAAAGGAAATAAGGTTGCAAACCAGGGGGAAAAAACGTCCCACCAAAAATAACAATGTGATAAAAATAACTCACAAAAGCACGAAAACAGGTGGAAAACCCATCCACACACTCAGCCAGTCTGTCTGAACAGTGGGTCAGTCAGTTTAATACAACCACAAAGCAGTAAGAATAAAGTAAACTGGAAGGGAAAATGGAAAGTCCAGTAACTGCATCATAGACTGTAGGACTTTCACAAAGGTCTCTAAAAGCTTTGGATGTAGCTATGAATTTTGGAGCTCTCAAAGTATCATGTTTTTTTGGAGAACTGACATGATGACTGAACCAAATCAGAAAAAAACAGTAAAGTAAAAGTAGCTGTTGAAGTCAGTCAGACTGAGATGTTAATAACTAGGGAGAAGAGTCAAAATGTAAATTCAAATTGTATTGGCTTAACTAAACACACAACTTCAATGCAAATAACTTTTAAAATTGTCTGTGTCATTAAGCAAAGCATCAAATTACCTTATATGCATATGCTCTGTCAATTAAATGGTATATAGCCAACATCTCTGTACATGTGGGATTATAAAAACCAAACTGACAAACATATCAAGTTCAGGTTACTTATTTATATAGAGTTATTACAATAGCACATCATCTCAAAGCAGCTTTACAGTGTTCTGAGTTGGAACCCCCAAAGAGCAAGCTGAAGTGACAGTAATAAGAAAAAAAAAGCTTTGGAGGACCAAGGTCCAGCAGGGGACTCATCCTCCTCGAGCAGCCAGGCTGCTTCTTGTGACAAATTCTTATTGATTTACTAAAAACTGTGTGGTACCTTGGTCCTTAAAGTGTTGTGTTATCAGTCTAAAGGTTGTGGGTTTGTATCCCAGGTCCACTAAATTTGCCAATATGGGTCCACATGCCCCTTAACTCTCATTGGTGCTGTTGGAGGCACCCTGTATTCTTGAAAGTTGCTTTGGATAAAAGCATCGGCTAAATTAACAAATGAAAAAGTAAATATAATGTAGAATGGTGCAGCAATTGACATATTAACACTGATGGAAAAATCATTTAATAGCATTTCATTTAAAAGTTGTTAACTTTCTTAATGTCCATAAGATTTATAAGATTTTTATTTAAGATTTTTAAGATTTATAATGAATCCTACTACTTGACATTATTTACAAGCATATGCTTATGCAAATTTTAGTGTGTGACACCGAAAGTATGGCACCTTAATTTCGTTATACCTGGTATAATGACAATAAAGATATTCTGATTCTGATGTCCTCAGCAAAAGTTTAAGAGCGTCATCATCATCTTCATTCACCAATCAAATGCTGAATACAAATGAACACGTTCAATACCAACTAATTATTTATAATAGTGCAATTCAGATTACTTCCAAATATAAAATGCAGGATGTACATTATGTGCACTGACATAACTTATAAAAGCAGCACAATGTTCTCCTCATGCTCGGGTGATGCATTGTTTATTATTGTGAGATGCACTTAGAGATGTTTTAAGAGTCTCTGCAGCTACCAAGGCCTGGAACTTGGCTAAGCAAAGCGAGATTTACTGTGCTGGCCTAAATCAAAATTGAGTTTGGCTCACACATGGATTGACAGAAGAGGGTCTTATTGTCTTCTGATCTTCTTGTTCTAATAATAAACATTAAATGTTGTCTGAAAACCAAGATAAATTACTGTATATAGTAAAGATTGATCCAAAGCATCACACTGATTTTGAGCTTGAATGCTGAGCGATGAAGCTGTTCTACGTAGTTAACACTTGACCAAAGAACTCCTGAGAAGGCCCAAGCATGAAACAAGCAGGGACTATCGTGCCATTTGTTTCGGCTGTGTGGAAAGAGACATTCGAAGTCCAGGAACACTTATGTAGAACATTAAGTGTGCAAGTCTCGAGAGGAAATTAAGACCAGTCTGCAACAGAAAGCAGCAGCATGCAGACCTCAGAAACCAACTCCGGTGAATGAGCTCAGAGACTGCTGCATCTGAATCAGCCAGAGCAACAGGACCAGCTGACTGCGGCCGAGTAATGAAGTGAGAAACTCATGAGGTTTCCCTGACCTGAAACACAAATCACACCTTCCAGAAATTCAGCCTCCTCTTTCATGAGGCAAGAGGTGCTACCAAAGCTAACAGCCTGTGCCTGATGCACCACGCCCACCCAGCTCCGGTCTCAACCTCCATCCCCAAATTTTATCGAAGACAACGCCTTTCATTATTCCACTGACGAATCTCATGTGATCCAGACTTTGCACAGGTCTGGTTATCTATGAATGGAATCATTTAAGGCAGAGTTAAAGCAACCCCTGAGAGCATTCAGAACCTTGTCCCTGCACCTTTTTTCTCTCATATTTTGCACATGCTTGTGTTTTATATAAAACAAGGAGCAGAACAGCAAAGAAAATAGGACAACTTTCCAAACATCACATCAAGTTTTCACAATATTGTCATGACAAAGTTTTTTTTTAATAATATTAAGTAGACTCAGATTATCAATCCAAACCTATATGGACACGTGACCTTCTAGGAAATCCTATCCCAAAACAATAGCCATTAGAATGTATTATTCAAAGCTGTACAGCTACAATTAAATTCATGCATGTGCAACGGCTTTCCACAGGAATTTAGAATTAGCCCATTGTGTTCATTTTATATAGTGATGTTTGGGAAGTTGACATCCGATTCAGTTTAGTGATTAGCATGTTCTCCTCTCAGCGCTAGGGATTCCCGGTTCGAATCCCCATCTGGGTGGAGTTTCCATATTCTCCCCGTGTCCGCGTGGGTTTCCTCCGGATTCTCCGGTTTCCTCCCACAGTCCAAAAACATAGATCAAATCCATTGAGTTCTCCAAATTGCCCCATATAGTGAGAGTGTGTCTGTGTGAGTGAGTGAGAGTGTGCCCCGCAATAAATTGGTGCCCTGTCCTGGGTGTATTTGCCCAGCGCCCGAAACCCCCACCTCGCACCCCTAATTTAGGATAACGCGGAAGATAATGGCTGGATGGACATCCCGATTCATTCCTTGCTTTGATTTTAGTGCACTAAAGATTAACTAAACTATGTCTAAACATAATGATCTGCAGAAAAAACATGTATTTTTTCATTTGCAGGGGAAATATGTATGTTTAAAAAGTGAACGCATTCCAAAAACAAAAAACAAACTGTTGACATAATCTTGGAATAACATTATTATCGCTCAGGCTTAAAAATAATAATAATAATAATAATTATTATTATTATTATTATTATAAAAAAACATAAGCTTATTAAGTTGCATTTGTTCATATGATTATAAATAAAGATTTAGGGTAAGTTTATCAGGACTGATCGTTGCTTTACCTTCTTCTGCTGATTTCATACTTGCCGCTCTGTCGTGAAGGTGAACGGGTCCACGACGCACCGCTACCTTAATACGTAACTCCGCAAATTTGGGTCCAAGTCACGAAAAATCATGCATTATTTCTTTTCATCAAAAAAATGAAAAGTTAAAAATCCAAAACTAATGCTGGTGTTCTTTTCTCTGGCTGGAGAAGTGCTGCTTGCACTACAGACACTAACGCAGAGACGAGCCGGTGGCGCTGTCGGTGACGCACTAGCTCGCGGCGGCGAGGTCTCCGCAGCTTTACCCGAGCGGGAAACACCTCCGTCCCGTAGCCCCGCCCCTCCCCGGTGACGTCAGAGCCCACGTCTGCCCTGAGTGCGCGAGGGATTCTCTCTGTTCTGCACGTTTCCAGATGTGCAGCCAGCGAGCGCGACCGGGAAGCGGCGGGTAAAGAGAGGGAACCAGAGAGGGAACCTAGAGAGAGAACCTAGAGAGAGAACCTAGAGAGGGAACCTAGAGAGAGAACCAGAGAGAGAACCTAGAGAGAAAACCAGAGAGGGAACCTAGAGAGAGAACCTAGAGAGAGAACCTAGAGAGAAAACCAGAGAGGGAACCTAGAGAGAGAACCAGAGAGGGAACCTAGAGAGAAAACCAGAGAGGGAACCTAGAGAGAGAACCAGAGAGGGAACCTAGAGAGAGAACCAGAGAGGGAACCTAGAGAGAGAACCTAGAGAGAGAACCTAGAGAGAGAACCAGAGAGGGAACCTAGAGAGAGAACCTAGAGAGAGAACCTAGAGAGAGAACCAGAGAGGGAACCTAGAGAGAGAACCTAGAGAGAGAACC